>JAKVDI010000011.1:600000-974823 GCA_022836835.1 Pythium insidiosum
AAATAAAATACTTTCAGCCGCGCATCCATCTCTAGCTCGCGACCGTCGGCACCAGACTGCCTCGTGCGACAGAGGGGCGACTGGCACTGTCCATCGCGAGGCTGCCGCGACGACTAGACACCGCCTTGCCACACGTCTGTCTGCCTTCCATCGGCAGTGCAGCTTCCTTGGAACTCGGTGGAAGTGGCATTGGCATCAAGACTCCCCTCGGCTCATCGCCCAGCAATCCTGAATCCCCCCAAATCCACGACCGACGGCGCTCCGACCAGGAAGCACGTCGATTCCAGACATGGAGCGACGCTGCGTCATCGCCGTCCATGTCGTGCTTGTTGCCCGCTGCGTCGAGACACGACCAATAGTCGGTGTCACTCGAGGTTGTCGCGGTCGTACCATTCGATAGAACCGACCAAAACGAGCCGTCGACACGGTTGTGTCCGTCTTTCGTGGCTATGTCGCTTTCGAATGCCTGCTTATGCCGAACAACAGCGAAGTAGTCCTCTAGAATCTCCAGCTCCTCTAGATATGCGCTGAACGAGCCACGACCGCATATCGTTCGTCAGTCACTCCTCTTGCTGCGAGTCAAAAACGTCACGAGCCACAACGCACCCCTGCACTGGCCGGCCCTTTGCGTCGAGAAAGCACCTGTGCTGGTCTGATGCGACGACGCCATTGTAGAAGTCACACAGCAGACGACTGCCTGTCGTCGCCTCCTGGACGTCGCTTGCCTCGAGGCGAGCGGAGCACGCGTCCACGTCCGCGTCGCTGTCGTACTCGTCCTCCAGCACAAACCGGCTTCGACTGGCGCCACGACCGACAACGCTCGCCTCGATAGACAGCTCGCGCTGACTGAGGCTTCGCCACGACGCGCTCACGCTGCGCTGCAGCCGTCGGAGCATGGATTGCTCGCTTGCATCGTCAAGCGAATGGAATCGCGCCATCACGCTGTCGAGCTCTGGATGCAGACAGACAGACAGGCAGGCCACATGCCATGCGGGTCATTGTCAGCACAAAGGATCCAGTGATTGCATGGTGCCTTTGCTCACCTGCGGATGGCGATGGCGCCTCGAAGCAGCCGAGTGACGCCCCCATGTGAATGCGTCAATGCCTTCCAGTGGCGAGATGGCTGCTACCACGTCACAGACGAGAGAGAGAGAGAGAAAGCGAAAGAGAGGATTCTCTTTCTCTGGGAGAACAATAATTCGTTCTGTCGAGGACCGTATTCTTGTTCTCGGTGTCGACTGCGCAGAACGTTCTTCGTTCTCGGTGATGTACGAGAGAGAGAGAGAGAGAGAGAGAGAGAGAGAGAGAGAGAGAGATGCACGGATAGATGGATGGATAAATGGTTCGTGTCCAACAGCCAAATGGACCGATGGCGGATCGCAAGTCGGAACGACCTGTCGTGCCGTCGCCCGTCAGTTCTCAGAATGCCCGCTCCCGTCGCCTTTCGCTCTTCCTCTTCTGTTGTCTTCCTGCGTTCCGCGCGTTCCCTTCTTGGTGCCGCAGCACTGTGGTTTCTCCATATGGCAAGAAAGGTCGTCGACCGATGCACGATCCCAGATGGTCACACGTGGGGATTCTCATCCAAGAATAGTGAGAGGCGAGAGAGAGAAAGAGAGCGAGAGGGATGTTCCCACCTTCCTCACGAGTGTTTGTCTGGTTGTTGCCAGAGAAAATGAACTGATAGAATGATTCTCTCTCGCACCAAGATTCACAGCTCGCTACCACTCGTATTCACAACGACATACAGCTCTTCTTCTCGGCAACATGTTCCACGCCACGGCATCGTCTCTATCATGACAGCGACGCGTAATAGATACTGGGCTCACACAGGCGGATGGTCACGGGCCTCGCGGCCGTCTTGAGCAGATATCGCGTGAGCAGGTAGCCGATCTGCTGCGTGCAGTCGTCCGCGACTGCCACGATGACGTAGCCCGTGAGGTCTGGGAGCCGACCGTCGCGGCTGCAGAGAATGTGGCGGTGCGGCACTGCGTATCGCTTGATGCTGCATGTCCGACCGTCGAACGATGTCTCGATGTCGACGCCCATCGGGCCGTCGGCAAACGTCAACTCCAACTCGTCCTTCAGCATCGTAGGTCGCTTGCGCGGGATCAGCTGAATGGGATACGTCGAGAAGGAGTCGAAGCAGCGTCCGAGGTAATCCCGCGGGATCTTTTGCCCGTCGACAACGATCCGCCGATGGTTGCGGATGAAATCGTCCTTGTTCATCTTGAGGTGCTTGGCGAGACGAGGATTGTGGGCGTCCGTGTTGAGCAGAACGACCGAGAATGCCAACGTGTACGCGGCATCTTCAGATGTGCAAACCGCGCAGTCAGGATTCGCTGCAAAGTACGCTTTTGCGAACGCCTGCAGGATACGATCGATCTTCTGGGCTTCGCCGGGCAGCACAAAGCGACCGAGATAGACGCGCAACGCGACGTCGAACGAGAAGCCCTTGAAGATGAAGCCGTTGGCGTACTCCTGAAGCACTTGTAGAGCGCGGGGGTCCGGTTCACCGAGGACTCGGCCGACCTATCACGAGATATCAGCCCCCCTCCATTCCTGACACACGTCGCCATAAGCCACACCAGAGCGCACCGTTTTCGGGTCGAGATGCGGGAGCTGGTGGAGGAAGTCGGCGATGTCCTTCGGTGTGTAGACACCTGCAGGCGCATTTTCAGCATGAGGATCAGATGAGATTGGCCGTACAAACAGCCTACGTACTGTCTTCGGCCAGCAGCTGAGCGATGTCGGTGGCAAGCACCGCGTCGGCACCGTCGTCCGTGTCGGCAGACGACTGTCTGGCAGCGAGCCGCGAGGCCATGAGCGCGAGGCTGAACGGAGACGCCGCGACAGGCGCAGAGATGTTGGCACCGCCATGCGCGTCGCACGCTGGCGAAATCGCATCCTGAAGCGCCTGACCATGACCAAATCACAGAGAGCAAAGAACAAAGAACAAGATGAGGAAGAACATTCTTCGTCGTGCTGATAGTCCCTTGACGTACCGACACATTGTCGTCCTCTTGCGACCGCCGCATGCTTGTCCGCCGACTTCCGACGGCTACGCCCAACAACGCCGCCAACGGCATCGCGTCCGTCGACGTTGTCGTCGAGCAGTCGGTTGTTTTCGGCTGCGAGCAGCGAGCAGCGAGTGCGTTCGCAGCACCAGCGTCGTCTTCTGTTCTTCGGTCTGACGTAATATCAGTGTTTCGTCCCATGTCCTCGAACCTCCCGAAGCGCATACTGATCCTTCAAAACGAGGTACTACGACCCGTGCTAACGCATGCCACGAACCCGTGATCCCGCATCTTGAGCTCGAAGAGACACGAACCGTCGCCCAACAGGATCGTCACAACGTGCATGAGCTCTTCTCTCGAATGGCGTCGGCCTCAGCATCAGCCTCAGCGGCAGCGGCAGCTCGCAGCGGCACCAGCTCTCGTGGGCCAGCGACGATCCCGTCGCACTCGGTGTACGACCTGCAGCGCAGTCTCCAGGGCGTCGAGCTGCTCGCGCACTTCACCGCGGAGCCCGTGAGCGACAAGAAGCCCAGTCGGCTCTCGGACGTGGCGTTCCACCCCGTGCGGCCGTGGCTCGCGGCCGTCGACGCCAAGGGCGACGGTCTCGTGTGGAACTATGAGACCAAGGAGGTGATCACAGCGCTGTCGCTCGACATCGCCGACGCGTCGACCGCCGACGCCGCCAGCGACGCCCCCGACGACTCGTTCGTGGGGTCCACCGCCTCAGGCGCTGCGAACACGAGCACACCGACCAGCGGCGGTCGGGGGCTGCTGCAGAAGGCGACGAGCGCGTCGTCGCCGACGTCGTACGTGCGCGCGTCCTCGCGCAGCCGCTCGACGTCGCTGCGCATGCTGTTCTACGACCACGAGAGCGTCACGTGGCTCACGCGCACCGACGGCAGCGACCGCGTCGTCTTTGACGAGTGGATGGTGCTGCTCACGGCCACGCACGTCGTGCTCTGCGACTTGAACCAGGCGTCTTCTGTGCGTTGCATAGCTCTCTCTCTCTCTCTCTCTCTCTCTCTCCCTCTCTCTGTGTCACGTTTCTCATCTTGATTGGTCTCTAGATTCGCTCGGTGGCGTCTGACGACCTGCAGCGTCAGGTCCCGACCAGCGTCGCGCTGCTGCCTCGCGGACTGCTCGCGATCGGCTGCACCGACGGCAAGATCCGCGTGTGGGACCCGCAGCAGTGGCGCACATTGCACACGTTGGACTCGGGGTCGCTCAAGGAGGTGCAGGAGCTGCTGCTGGTGCCGCTCGTGGACGTGCACGCGCATTTCCTCATGAGCGTCACGCTTGATGGCCACGTCGCGACGTGGAAGGTCGACGCAGCCACCGGCGACTGCGTCAAGGTGCCGGGCGCCGTGGACCTCAAGGAGCTCTACAAACCGTACGACGGCAGCAGCGGCATCAACGACCTGCGGCTCCACGCGCACCACGACCTCGTGAGCGCCACGACCAAGGACGGCACGGTCTACTTCTTTGACCTCACGCCGCTGCGCCGCCAAAGCAAGACGTACGTAGCTCCGCAGCCATGCCATGGCACACGACGCGTCCCTTACGTGTTCTCCTCCTTCCTCTCCACCTCCTCCTCAGCATGACGCTCGTGAGTATCCTGCCGACGACCAAGCTCCCGGGCGCGCTCGTGATCACGGGACCGCGGCGGTCCTCGCTCTCGGTCGTCTCCATCGCGGCGTCCGGCGCGTCCGTCGTGGTCTCGGAGCTCGCGACCAAGGGCCGCGCCGTCGGTCGCGACAATGTGCCAGCGAGCTATCTCGAGCTCGTCGTCGGCTCGACGCTCGAGGCGCGCGACCTGCGGCTGCCCGTCGGCCTCGCGGCACTGAAGAAGACCAAGGTGCTCGCGCTGGTCGCGAGTCCGCGCGACGCCACCGAGCTCGCGTGCGTCACGACGTTCGGCGTGTTGGTGCTGCGCGTGGCGACCGTCGCGACGGCGCCGGCCGTGCTCATCTCGCGGGGCGCGGACAAGGCGCCGCTCGTGCTGACGCCGGGACCCGGACGCGTGTCGCTACAGTTGCTCGGCGACGAGACGTCGAGCAAGCAGGAGGACTACAAGCTGCAGAGCGGACAGGACGCGCCGACCGAGCGCCTGCGCACGCCGCTGCTGCAGCCGTGTCCCGTGCACGCAGCGTATCTCTCGGCGCTGCTGCCGGCGGCGGCCCATGTGGAGGTAGGAATGGATGGAGCGTCGAGAGGGCGGGCTGACACGCTACAACGTCTCGTTCGATTCGGATGTGTGTAGATCGTGCAAATGGACTCGGAGCTGCGCAACCAGAAGAGCATTCACATGCACATGGCGTTCTCGGGCAACGCCATCGCCATCGCGTGGCACGCGACGCGTCCGCGCTTTGCGCTGCTCGTCGTACGTCACACTAGTTCTCTCTTTCTTGGACGCTCACTCCCTCCCTCACGAATGTGGATGGATAGCCGCATGATCCGTCGGCGCGTCGTCTCACACGCGCTGTCTCCAGTCT
This sequence comes from Pythium insidiosum, assembly GCA_022836835.1. NCBI lineage: Eukaryota > Oomycota > Peronosporomycetes > Pythiales > Pythiaceae > Pythium > Pythium insidiosum. The sequence continues at coordinate 605,507 of JAKVDI010000011.1, forward strand.
CTCGGCGCCCAAGCGACGAGGCTTCATGTTCGGGAAAGCGGCAGGCGGCGGCGGCAGCTCGGACGATCTCGGCGTCGGCGACGCCAAGGCCAAGAGCAACTCGTTGGCGCGCGCTGTGACGCTCTCGCTCTACGATCTCTCGCCCGACGGCCACGTCGTCGTCGCCGACGAGAACGTGAGCTGCGGCGGCGACGACCGCGTGCTCCACGTGTTCTCGGGACCGTTTCTCGGCGTCGTGCGCTTCGAGGCGGACGACACCAGCGGCGGCGGCGGCGTCGCGAGTCCGGCGACGTCGTTCGTCGGCGCCGACGCGCTGCACGACAGTCCGTCGGCGCGCTCGACGCGCACGCAGTCGTCCATTTTCTCGGTCGCGACGCCGTCGGCTGCGGCTGCGATGCTGTCTCCGAGTGCGAGCAGTGCGTCTGCAGCCGCGACACCAACCTCCTTCTCGGCGCCCGACGGCTCCGACACGAGCGACATCAAGCGCACGACGCTCGAGTTCTTCGCGTGGGAGCGCGACGGCGCGGCGCCGCTGCAACGCGTCGGTGCCGCGGTCGAGTGCCCGCTGTGGCTCGAGTGGGAGCGCGTGACGCACCGCTTCTGCGCGCTCGTGTACGCGACGAGTGTGCGCATCCTGCGCGTCGCTGCGACGCCGACGCCCGAAGCCACGTGCGTACACGAGATTCCGACGCCGCAGCGCGTCGTGGCGCTCCACTGGTTCCACCAGACGCTCTTCGTGGCCACGCAGGACGGCGTGCTGCGCGTCTGCTTCGTGTCCAAGTCGCGCGTCTTCGCGTTCGACCTCGCGGATCGCGCCGTCTTCACGACGACGGGCGACGACAACACGAGCGCGTTCCCACGGCCGCAGCCACTTGTCGACGGTCTCTCGGCGATTCTCGGCGTCGTGCAGCGGCGTCTCGTCGTCGTGGCGCCGGTCAAGAGCCTGCACTTTGTGGCGCTGGAGAATTTGGTCTACCAAAGCTGTCTGCTCATCGCTGTCGGACAGCCCGACGCCGCGCTGAGCGTCGCCGAGACGCTGCGACGCGAGCTCACGGACTGGATCGCTGCGGTCTTCGAGGCGTTCGGGTTCGTCTCGCACGCGCTGCGGCTCTCCAAGCTTTCGCTTCGCCAGCGTGTCGGCATGCTCATCAAGCACGAGCACATCGACGACCTCGAGAAGCTACTGCTGGAGCAGGCGGCATCGCTGCCAGCTGCGCGCGACACGACGGTGGGTATTGCCACACGGATCGAGAGAGACTCACCACCAACGCTTACACGAGTGATACTGTGCAGGGCACGTCGCTGCTGCAGCTCGGGTGCCTCAGTCTCGTTCGAGCGGGGCGCTCGGGTGCAGTCGAGCAGCTCTTCCGCGTGGCGATGGCCGCACACCGATACCAGGACGCCGTCTTTATGGCGTCCGTCCTCCGAGACGACAAGGTGCAGATCCTCAGGCTTCTGTGGACTCGATGGCAGAGAGCGGTGCTGACGTTGTCGTGGCCTCGTAGCTCCTCGCAGACGCATTGGGCGCGAGTCGGTCGTGGGGCGGCGCAGTGCTCGCGACGAAACGCGCGTCGCCCGCGTCGACGGCGAGCGTGCTGGCGCAGTGGAACAAGGAGCTGCAGTCGGCGACGGCGCCGTGGCGACGGCTGCTGGACGCCGACGCGTTGCGCGGTCCCGACGTCGTCTCGGTCGTGGCGCCGCCCTCGTGACCGACCGCTAGCTACATGGCTGCACTCGGTCACATGTCACACATTTGTTCGTGCAATCGATACGTTAGGAACCTGTTGCCACGTCGCCACGTGTCGGATGATTGGCTGAATTGAGACTGTTACGAACCAACGCTTCTGTTCTGGGGCCTGACGTTGGAGAGCTCCGCCAGTCAGTCGCTCATTTCTGCAGTCGATCACGATGGCGTCGCGTGGCGCGTTGAGCGTCTTCTACGGATCGCAGACGGGATGCGCCGAGTCCATCGCCAAGGTATCTATGCGTCCCTCTCTGTCTCTGTCTCTGTCTCTCTGTCTCTGTCTCTGTCTCTCTTCATCTCTGTCTCACGTTTGGATCTCGACGCATGGCAGCGCATCTACGACGAAGCGCTGGAGAAGGAGGTCGACGCGACCTTCCAACCGCTCAACGAGCTCCTCAAAGTGCGTCGCTCTCTCTCTCTCTCTCTCTCTCTCTCTCTCTCTCTCTCTTTCTCTCTCGATGGATCAGTAGAGAGCGGGCAACTGACGTTTCATGGTTCACAGTCGCCGGTGCTTGAGGCGTCGACACCGCAGTTCGTCGTGGTCGTGTGTTCGACGACTGGCAATGGCGATCCGCCAGACAACGCCGCCAAGCTTTGGCGCTTCCTCAAGCGCCGCACGCAGCCGAAAGACCTGCTGCAGCACGTCGTCTTCACGGTGCTCGGACTCGGTGACACCAACTATGACAAGTTCTGGTGCGTCGCATCGCTGGCTCTCCATCTTCTCTTTGCCCGCTTGATCCATCGACTGATCGCAATCTCGAGCAGCTACATGGGAAAGAGCATCGACAAGCGCATGACCGAACTCGGCGCCCAGCGCTTCTACGACATGTGTACGTACCAGCGCTGTTGTCCTCTTCATCTCCCAATACCTGGCGCTCATGTCGGTCGTTTTTGCAGGCGCTGCGGACGAAGCCATGGGCCTCGAGGACAGTGTGGAGCCCTGGCTAGACGGCCTCTGGGGCGCGTTCTTCAAGGCCACACGCAGCGCTGACTCCGCAGAGACGTGCTCCAGCTCCAGTGAAGACGGCGAGGACGCTGGCGCATCGAGCTCCTCGGATGCCGCAGCGGCGGATGCCAACCAAGAAGAGACCGCGTCGTCCAAGCCTTCGTTCCTGCCGGAGAACCTGCAGACGTACGACGCGATGTTCGGTTCACTGACTTATCCTACGCCCGAGCCCAGTGACGTCCCTCGGCTGCAGACGGCGCTTTTCTCGGTGCGCACGTTGGATGCACCGCCATCGACGACGGAGAACGAGCCGCAGACAAGCGTTGACGGTACAGACGACGGTCTCTACAGCTCAACGTCTCCGTTTCTCGCCAAGATCTGCAGCGCGCGGTACCTCACGAAGCCTGCGAGCGAACGCAAGGTGTTGTACCTGGAGCTCGATATCTCAGGTGCCAAGATGCCGTTCAAACCCGGCGACTCGATCGGTGTCAAGTGCCCGAACCGAGAGAGGGATGTCGACGCACTGCTCGAACGACTGGAGCTTGATGGTGCTGCCTGGGTGAACGTGGAGCCTGTGGCCACGAAACAGCGAACGCCCGTGAAGAAGACCGCGTCAGACCGCTTTCCGGCGGTGGCGACGCTGCGAGAGCTCCTTTCGAGCCACGTGGATCTCCAGGCGTCGCCCAAGAAAGCGGCGTTGCGGACGCTCGCGACGTGCTGCAGCGACGACGAGGAGCGCGCGCGATTGCTCGTGCTCAGCAGCAAATCTGGCGCCGACGCGTTTAAGGTACGATGCATCGCTCCGTTGTCCCTTGCTTTTCTTTTATCTTTTTTCTGACGTGTCTCCCGCCATTGAACGCACACACGCAGCGCTTTGTCTCGGAGCAGCAACTGAGCGTCGTGGAGCTGCTGCACCTCTTCCCGTCGTGCAAACCGTCGCTTGACACGTTGCTCTCGCTTCTCCCGCAGCTCATGCCGCGCTTCTACTCGATCGCGACGTCGCCGCTCGCGGACGCCAACAAGATTGGCATCGCGTTCACGGTCGTCGATGAGCGCATCGAGCCGCACGGTATCCGCCGTCGCGGGCTCTGCACGACGTGGCTCGAGGCCATTTCGCAGCCCTTGCTGCAGCCATCATCCGCCGCGCCGTCGTCTTCAGCGGTCTCGGTACCGATCTTTCTGCGACCGACGCGCGACTTCACGCTGCCCGCGAGCCACGAGTGGCCGCTGCTGCTCATCGGACCGGGCACGGGCGTGGCGCCGTTCATGGGATTCCTGCAGCATCGCCAGCACGAGGTCTCGCGCCGTGTCGCCGTGGCGTCGGAGGTCTGCTCGGGGTGCTGGCGCGGCGAGATGGAGCTCGAGCTCACGGAGGACGACGAGTTTGCGACGCCGCCGGCGCTCGCGGTCGAGTCCAAGGGCGCGTTCCTCTTCTTTGGCTGCCGCCATCGCGACCACGACTGGATCTTTGAAGACGAGATGACACAGTTTGCGCGCGACGGCACGCTACGCGGACTCTTCACGGCGTTTTCGCGCGAGCAGCTGGAGAAGCACTACGTGCAGCACGAGCTGCGCACGCACGGTGCCATGATCGCGGACCTCGTGCTGCAGCACGGCGGCTACATCTTTGTCTGCGGCGACGGCATGAACATGGCGAGGGACGTGCACGAGGCGCTGCGAGATGTGCTGGTCGAGCACGGCGGCGCAGCGACGGTCGAGGACGCCGAGGAACTGCTGCGCTCGCTTGCGACGCGTCAACGCTACGTGCGTGATATCTGGTAGATAACGAAGGATCGATCGAGAAGACGAGAGTGGGACCGCTGTCCTCCGAGGAGACGATCACAGCGAGCGAGCTCGTGTATCGTGGTCGGGATCGTGCTTCGTGCTCGCGAGAGCATCGAGACGAGAAAGCCTCGCAGGCAGCAGTTGTGTCCACAAGAGCCTCTCAGCAGTCTGTGATGAGCTCTGGTAACCTCGTAATTAAACGGAAGCTCGCGTCGTTTCGTGTCCGTCCGGATCGGCACTTTCTCCTTTCGCGTCGTCCTTCTTGCCTCCGTCTCTCGCATCTCGCCATCGGTCTTCGGCTTCGGTCGAGCACACGAGAGAAAGAGACAGAAGAGCGAGCGCGACTTAAAAGCTGGAGTCGTGCAACATGAGCAACGACGACGACGAGCGTCCTGTGGAGCACTTTCTCATCGCAACATGCAACACCACACCTTCCAATGGTGCGCCCTGCGTCCAGTCGGTCCTCCATCTCGCTTGCTCTGTCTCGCAACGCTCTGACGCTTCTCTATGCGCAGCAGCAGCTGCAGCAACCGCAGTGACGCCGACGCCCGAGCTTTCGTTCGCGTATCCCGTTCCCAGCGGACACGATGAGACCGACTTCTGCGAGAACGTCACCATGGTGCGTCGATTGCGTCTTCTCTCTCCTTCTTCATCAGCTGAACGCGCCCTTTCCAGTTCGTCTTCCCGCATGGCTTCGTCGCGAGTCTCGACGACCACGCGCTGCCGCCGCCGCCAATTCACAACCTCTTCACGCTCACAGACGCACACGGCGATCACCTCTTCGGCGCGTCGCTGTGCTTCTTCGAGACTGCTTCCACGCACATCAAGGCGCCAGTCGCGAAGGCGCTTTGTCTGCTCTCACGACGGCCGTTTTACACCGCGATGCTGCGATATCTCGAGCAGCTTTGGCTTGTCGGCCTCGAGCAGGCAAGATCATCGTCCGCGTGTGACGCGGCTGCTGTCTTCAACGTCGAGCGCGCGCTCACGAATCTATTCCACGAGGTGCCTTCGCCGCACCGCGGTCTCGCCGTGCAGCTGCATCTCGCGGGACTCGACATCGTGCTGGAGCGACCACCACTGAGCGAGTTTCCATTCGATCTCGACAGCGAGCTCGTGCTGCTTGCGTTCATGACAGTCGATCCCAAGGTGCTGTGCACGCTCTTCCACCACGTGCTGCTCGAGCACCGCGTGCTCATCGTCGGCAGCGACAGCATGCTCGTCACAGCAATCGTTGAGACGCTCAAGAGCCTTCTCTTCCCGCTCACGTGGCTGCACGTCGTCGTGCCCAACGTCCCCGACGCACTCGACCTCTCGACGCTCCTGGAGGCACCCGTGCCGTTTCTTGCGGGTGCCCACGCCGCACAGCTCGAGCGTGTCGTCGTGCCGCCCAGTGTCGTGCGCTACGACGTTGCCGAAGGACGATTGCTGGCGCCGTCACGAGCAGTCACACAGACAACACGGCTTCTGCAGTCGCCCAAACCAACGCCCGCGCAGGACGCGGCACCGACATCACTCGACGGCGCCGCAGTGCTGCCACCACTTCCTGAAGCGTCAGCACGATTGCTGTCAACGCTCTCGACCATTCGCCTCGCCGACGCGCATGCACAGCGCAAGGAGCTGCATCAACGGCTGTGGGATCGACGTGTGCAGCTTCAAAAGTGCGCGCTTACAGCTGCGACCATCGACGAAGGTAATGAGGGCGATCGACCAAGCCACGTCATCACGCCGCGCGCTTTCTTCCTCGCCAAGCAGACGATGGTGCACCGCAAAGCAACCAAGCTCTACGTCGACCTCATGGCGGCGCTGCTGCAGGACTTTGCGGCGTTTGTGCTGCCGCACGGCACCAAGCGCTTCGACACTGATCGATTCGTCGAGAAGAAACCCGCCACCGCTCGCGTACGTCGTGCCTTGTGATCTCTCTACATCGCACCTTCATCATCACCAGTTTTTTTGTCATCTCTCTCTCGCTCTTTAGCCATTTTTCCGCGCGTTCGTTCGCACGGCGCATTTCCAGTCGTTTCTCGCGCAGCATCACGACTTTGTGCGCGGTGCGTTGACGCTGGACGACGCCACGCGACTTCACTTCGTGCATCGCACGCTGTTGCCGAGCGCGCGTGAGAAGAGCAATCAGCTCGAGAGCCACGTGGCTGCAAAATCGGCGCCGTCGACGCCCACTGGCGGCAACAGGTTGAAAGAGCTTGCGCCTGCGCCAGTCAAGACGTTTGTCGCGCTGGTGCCTCAGCTCGAACGACCCACGGCGCCACCGCGTCGCGAGATTCGCAGCACGACGCTGCAGTTTCCAAGCGTAGACGTCACGCACTTCCGAACACCGCGACCGATCGAGTTTCCGTCGTTGATAGTCGATGACTCCTTGTCGGCGTCACTCGGCACGTTCCTGGCATCTCCATCATCTTCACGTACTGGCGATCGACGGGTACGTGGCTCTCTCACTCGGCCCGCAGGTGCTGTTTTTCAGTTGTGACACCAATCGTCGATCTTGCAGGCATCCAAGGATGGCTCCGACTGGATGCAGACATTCCTTCGATCCGTGACCAAAACCAAAGGCGTAGACACGGCCTTCAGTCTGTACGGCTCCAGCTCCAGCAGTAGCAGCAGCAGTACAACGGCTTCTACATCCACACCGGCACCTTTTCTTCGAGCGAAAACATTCGACCGCTTCCGCCATGCAGCGCCGTTCACCCGCACGACGACACAGCGAGCGTTGGACCTGACGACAGCGTCGTCTTCCTCGACTTCTTCCTCCTCGTCTTCGGCATCTTCGTCCGCGACGCGCGCACGGCCGGTTGTCGACTCGATTTGGCTCATCACAGTCGGCGCTTGCTCCTGTCGAGACACGATCGTGGCGCTCACAGACGAGCTCATCGACGCTCGTCGTCGCCGCCGTCGACGCCGCATGCTCCGCTGCTACTGTGCGCTCATCGATGAACTCGGGACCTGCGGACACCCGAGCGAAGCCAAGGCTGTGTTCGAGGAATGCCTGAGCGGTAGCGCGTTGCTAGCGCTTTCGGGCATCGCAGCGATTCCGTCGTTCTGGAAGGTCTTCAGTGCGTTGCTGCGCTGCTACGTGCGCAACGGACTCGTGCAACGCGCGTTCGAGTTGCTGGTGCAAGTGCAGCTGGATGACGAGGCGCTACTCGATCCGTCGCTCGGTGCGCTGCGCTTTCGAGCCGACGTCGTGGCACCACCGACGCGCGAGTTGGTCGTGGAGCGTGTGGTCGTGACGTTCAGCTGGGGCAATCTCGGACTCTGTCTCATTCCTCGTTGTGCGGCGACGTCTTCGGGCTGCGAGCTGCTGTCGTTCCAACGACGCCGACGGCAGGCAACGAGGGATACTGGCGGCTCAGCGGGAAGACTTGATGCACGCCGAGAGATTGACGATGATGACGATGATGACGAAGATGAGCAAGAGAATGACGAGAGTGAGGATGACGACGACGCCAGTGATGAGGACTCGCCCTCCTTGGATGTCGAGCAGCGCAGTGGACTGAAGCCCCACGACGTGGTCGAGACGATCAATGGCGAGCACGTGCTCCATCGCCAGTTCCACGACATCGTGCTGGCGCTGCGGCAGGCACCGCGACCCGTGACGGTCTCGTTTTTGCGGGGCCTTGACACGCTCGAGAGATCACAGCGAAGCACATCGTCTACCGGTCGCAGCGCGTCGGCAGCGTCGGCGTCTTCGACATCTGCAGTCGTCAATGGCAAGACCGCTCGGGTGCCGGACGCCACGAGACGCACAGTACACGACACAGCCGATGACGACAGTGGTGGGACAACCACGACCTCGACGCTCGGTGATGGCAGTCGGCCGCGTCGAGACCTCGTGGACCGATTCGGTTGGCTACCACGCCACGGTATCCGTGTGACGACACTCGCAGACTGTCACGTGTGTAGCACTCGACTGTCACTCACGGAGGTGCAACGAGGATGGTCGAGCAATGCGCACGACTACACAACGCGTTGCGTCGCGTGCAGCCATCGTTTCGTCCCTCGGCTTTGCGTCGTTCTGGGCGCTGGACCAAACGTCAAGGTCGAGCACCTCGAGTACCTGTCGACGCCCGTGATCCGCAAGGAGCTGAGCAACCTGGCGCAGAAGGTGCCTCTGACGCTTCTCTCGATGCGCGATCTCCGCGAGATGAACCCGCGATTGTACTGGAACATCGTCGTGAAGCTGTTGGCGCTTGCGGTACCTCTCGACTTTCTCGATCTGCCAGACATGACGCATCAGCTGCACTATCAGCATAACCAACAGCAAGAGCGGCAAGCGGCAGACCTCAATCATAAAACGACGGAGTCGAAACCTGAAGCAACCGACTGGAAAAATGAAAGTGAGAAGCAGCTTCTGACGCTTGTGAGGCAAATGATGGACCAAGCGAAGCAGCAGCAGACACGAGGAAGCAGTGCAGATGAAGATGTTCTCACTCAGGTGATCAAGACCGTTGAAACTCGCCTGAAGGACGCGATGTTTGGTTCCGAAAAGGGCGTGCGGCCGACGATCGAGCAGGCGAGGCGTCGCACAGAGCGGCTTCCCCACGAGAATAATGAGGATGATGACAACGAGTCGGAGGATGAGCGCGAGACGGACGTCGAGGACATGCGCAGCAGCCGTACGCTGAGCGTGACCGAGTCGATGCACAGCGAGCTAGACATTGCATCGCTATCAAACGCAGCAGACGCAGCAGCAAAGCGATCGACCCGCAACTCCAAGTTCATGGCGAGCCTGCCGTCAGCGCCATTCCGCCGAATCTCGCGAACTGTCCCAACTCTGCATTGAACGAGTAACTTTCCCAAGAGAAAAACAAAATCACAGAGGACAATAATGGCGTAGGTTCACTCACCAGTGGCTTCGTCGACGCGCCAATAGAGATTGTGTGCTCTCTTGTCTTGTGTTTATCTGTAGTTGCTTTACGCATGAGCCGGTCATTCCGCAAGGTTTGGCGGTTTGTCCGATGATAGCAGTTATTCTTGAATGCGCAGATAACGAAGTCCAAAGCATACACGAACGACTACCTGGAATAATAGATCGATGTTGCCATCTCAAGTACACGAGACTGCGAACGCAGACGCGTCACCTCGCGCTCTTGTGGGCGATGCTCAACGCGTCGTATGGAGCAAGTCGGCACAAGCGTTCGTTCTAGCGTCGCAAAATGACGCACCAGTTCGTTCGCCGCCGTCAATGAAGTCAACAGCTTGTGGTACCGTCTCGTTGTCGCTGGGCGACGCGCTCCAGCGCTTCGAGTCGATGGCGAATATGATCGTTCCGCTGGACGAAATGTTTCAATGTCGATTGGAGATCTCAGAACGAGTTCAAGCGATTCCAGCTCTCACGGCACAATGGCTACATCGACTCGTCAATACCTGGAGTAACGTCCTCGTGTCAACAGCAAACACAGCATCGATAAAGCAGCTCGATACATCGCATGCGTCACTTCTGTGTGAAGAGTTCATCGAGCTCAGTGACGCCGCAGTTCTTGTGGGAGAAGTGAGTCTTGCACGCTCGGCTCTTGGGCGCTGCATTGCATTGGCGACGTCGATCAGCTCCTCGTTGCTGATTGATATCGAGAAGTCAGTCACAGAACGGCTCTTACGGTGTGTGCGAATTCAAGATCGAATCTCTCGCTGCGTGGAATGTTTGTCGAGGCAGAGGGCGCCGACTCTGGTCACGGCGCAACTTCAGCACGAGCTTGTTGAACTACGTGACGCTTGTCCCTCGTCACTGAAGCTTCTACTCATGGATGTCAATCTGCTTCGACGACATCAACGCTTTGGCGACATCCTTCATCTTCTCAGCTGCTCGCCTCTCACGGAGACAAGCATGGCGTTGACGCTGTGGTATGCGCAGGCGCTTTGCTACAAGGGATTCTACCAACAGTCCATCGTTGTTTCCACGAACCTTCTCGATGATCCAGAGAATGTTCGCGACTGGAGCGACCTGACCGCGCAATCTTTGCGCGATCACCGTGATTGGTTAACTGGACTACTCGCCCAGAAGACGGACGCCGAGACGAGTCTTCATGCTGGGCGATATAGCGAGGCCGAACAGATATTCGACAATTGTCTTCAGCGAGTGCCTTCATACTGTTGTAAGGCATTGGTTGCTGCTCTGTTTGTTGGCCGGGCGACTGCCCAGAGTGAGCTGGACAATCTGGGAGCTGCGATTGAATCTGTTAGAGAAGCGCTCGATCTTAAGCCTCGCGACCACACTGCTCGACTACAGCTGCAACGCTTCCAGCTTGAGTTTGAGACACTAAAGATGAAAGAGGCAGGAGTGAAGAACCGTTAGTAAAGCATACTACACACAAGTTCACGAGAGATTTGATTTCTAAAGGAGGTCTTGATTTGATTATGATGCGCTCGACATCCCGATGGATGGGTGAAAGCAGAGCTTCACCGGACTCAGTCGTCTTTACGCGAGACTTTCAATTTACCGTCAGCATCCAACTTTGCGTCCACGTTTAGCCCATCTAGATCAACGCTTGTCTTATCGATGCCTTGAGGGCGAAGAGCAGTAATGTATTGCTGATTGGCTTCGTTCCCCTCACACAGGTTCCTGAGCGCCACGAGAGACCACTCACGAAGCAACGGGTTCATCTCATCGACATTGCAGTGGTTCAGGAAGAGGGGAAGAAATCCCTTCTCGCGGACAATGTCTTGATGGTCGGTATGGCGATAGCAAAGGTTGCCGACCACTCGGATAATGGCAGAGCGATAACCGAATGGCTCTTTCGCTGTCACAACTTCGCTCGGCGTGGAGGCGTCTGATGCCTTCGAGACTCCGGGGCCAAGTCGACGAAGTGACCAGACACGACCAAGTTCTTCGAGCAACGAAATCAATAGCTCTTCCGCATGAGATTCACTTGTCGTGTCTGATAGCTGCGCACCAAGTGTGAGTTCGCCCATAACGTCCAATAGCATTAGCTTGGCTTCGTTTTCAAACTCCATCCACATGATCCGTCGGGTAGCATCCGCTTCCTCAGGACGATCCTCTTCTTCTTGAGAAATGATGTAGACCCATGTGTTCTTCACAAACTCTTCAACCTTCACACGCTTCTCCTTGTCGCCCAAACTCGATGGAAGCGATGACACACTGCGAGACTCAGATTCATCCGGTGAGCGGACACTGCTACGCTTCGATGTGATCCACATCGTAAACATTCGGAGTAGAATGAGTTGCTCTGGAGTGACTCGAGACCACAATTTACTCAGAAGGTGCGCCCCGACAGAGTTGTAAAGCTCTTTCGAGTAGCCCACCTCGAAGAGTTGACGAAATAGCAGACAAATCCATTCGAAAGCTGGGTCATGGTCATCAACAACCTGCTGTTGTCCCGTGTTGGACTGGGTGAGGCATCGCTGCAACAAGGTGATGATTAACGTGCGAGCGCACACCTGCAACACAACTGGACGTTGAAAACTACGCCACATAACGTACATGACCCAACGACACGCACCAAATCAACCCGTCGCGTATCAACATCATCGTCACTCCATTCACCATTCACGCAGTTGAGAATCAGTGCAGCCGAAAAAGCGACAATCTTTCGATATTCTTGGCAATCGATGAGTAGTTTCTGGAACGTATCTGGGAAGAAAAGCGCCCATGCATGCTGCTGGTTCATTAGGCGTCCCGTCACAGCATTCACAGAAAACTGTAGAGCTACTTGAGTCAGCAGGATGAGGGCGCTACACCAGTCAATGTCGGCCTCGTTAGTCATGTGGATTCGTTCGCTCCCGAGCGCCATGTGCCTTACGCTTGCAGCTTTTCCTCATCAACATCACACCAAACGCAGCATTTGGCGACTAGATCTCGAGCCTAAGAACGGTCGAAAATATTGAGTTGCATGCGGACAGATGCCGAATCACAAGCGATGACTGACCATTCGGAGAAGCCCAACTTCACGGCAGACATCCTGATTTGATGGCGCCGCCGCACACGCGTTTCGAGCGAATCGAAATGCCGACGTCAGGTGCTCTGCTGCTTCCAAAGCAACTGCGACATCAGTCACATGGACGCTGGCTGCGTCCAGTCCCCGCTCAGCGACGTCGTCGACGGCCGAGCCCTTGCCAACAGTGAATGAGTAACTGAGCCCATCATCGTCGTCTTCGCCATTCTCTTTGCACTGCGTGCTGCTGGCATCGGCACCTCCACTCTTAGTCGTCTCTCCTCGGCCAAATACCTTGTCCAGAGTCAGGATACTCGTCTCAATCGTTTGCTTGACGCGATCCCACACCGGCGACGAGCTGAGATCCGACCTGTCACACGCCAATCACCGGAAACACAGAGACCATCACTAACGGCGAAGAACGGAGCCACATCCACGCCACGCAAAGAACATTCTGTCTATCTACCGGAAGGCGGCGTCACGACACTGCAGAGCGAGCGCCTCCAGCTCCGCCGCAGCGATCGGTGTCATGGTCATCAATCAGTCACACGCGATGTTGCTGTTGCCTTCCATTCCATTGCGTGCTTTGCGGAGAGTGATGGTCTCCCACATTGTGTCCCGAATATCCCGTGTTGGGATGATTTGGCGATGTTCGTCTCGGGATAGATGATTACCCTAGACCGCACCTAACCCCAGACGAAGTGCTGTGATGATGATCATGTCAGCAGCACGTTCGGGCGAGACGCGCAACGAGCATAGTGAAATCAAGTGTTTTGTCGCAACCCCCCGAAGCGGCGAGAGTGATGTGGTCGCCGTGCGAGCACCGACCATACATTTTGCCAGTGAGAGCCGCCTCACTGGGTGAGAACGGTTCAGTCGACCGACGGAGAATCGGGCTGGGAACCTGCGCGTGCGTGATTGGACGCCGGCCAGCCACGGCAACTCGTTGAATTTCCCGACGGCCGCAGCCACAAAGCGTCTGGGCGCGCTCGCTCGCGTTGCCATGACGGGGTTTCACCTAGCCGCGCCGGATTCATCCCTCCCGAGTATTCAAAACCCGAACGTGTGTCGGGCCACAGCAAACCGTCTGAACGCGTCGCCCACAACACCTGCCCAGTCCCGCTCCTTTGTGCGGGTTGCAGACCCCTCGCGCAAACGTCTTTCGTTTTGTATACCGGCGCCGGCGAGAACAACAGTCGAATAAAAACTCGCCCACCACTCAGCGAGCGAGCGAGCGAGTGGAGTGCGGTCGCTTCCCGGCCTTGTTCATTTCCAGTTTTTTCCAGCCTCGGTCAGAAGCCTCCCAAGAAAGAACACCCCCGCGACCAACAAACACCATGGCCCGTACCAAGCAGACCGCCCGCAAGTCCACCGGTGGCAAGGCGCCCCGCAAGCAGCTCGCCACCAAGGCCGCACGCAAGAGCGCGCCCACGGCCGGCGGTGTCAAGAAGCCGCACCGCTACCGCCCGGGTACGGTCGCGCTGCGAGAAATTCGCAAGTACCAGAAGTCGACCGAGCTGCTCATCCGCAAGCTGCCGTTCCAGCGCCTCGTGCGTGAAATCGCGCAGGACTACAAGACCGACCTGCGCTTCCAGTCGACCGCCATTCTTGCGCTGCAGGAGGCGTCGGAGGCGTACCTTGTCGGTCTCTTCGAAGACACCAACCTCTGCGCCATCCACGCCAAGCGTGTGACGATCATGCCCAAGGACATCCAGCTCGCGCGCCGCATCCGTGGCGAGCGAACGTAAATGCATGGAATCGTTGGCGTCCTGAGGCGAGTTTAAATCATGTATTTGAGAACGAAATATAGCTGTATACGATACTACGGACACTCGGTGCTGGCCTCTTTTCATGCAAGGGCGTGAGTCTATGCAGGCGCGCATGCGCATTCACCGCAGTCACGCTTGAATGAACGACTGTAGGCCGTAAATCACGCTTCGTTGTTGCTCAGTTTGTCGATCAGGAGCTGCTGCTCATCCGCAATCTTTGATAGCGATTGGTATTGGAGGTTGTACCTGGAACGAAACGAAGAGATCGAGCGAGCGTGAGCTGCCGCCCTCATGCAGTCCACAAGCGACTCAAGCGGATGAACCTCTCCAGCTCGGTTTGCTTCTCCTTGATTTGGAGCTCGAGCATTTGCTTCTGTCGATTACGGTTCTCAACCTCCGTGTCCACCTTGTTGCGCTGACCAATCGCCTGTGTATTGAATTGGCAGGGCCAGGTCAGTACGAGCTCTCAGTCCATGTCTCTCGCTCCTTCGATCCAGAGGGAGGAAGGCGGCGCTCAAACCTTGAGTTTCTCCCGCTCGATCCGCCGCGCCTGGCCTTCCATCACCTCCAAGACCCCCTTGACGATCTCGTGGAACTCCTCAAGTTCTAGCGCACCACAGAGAGCAATACATCAGCGATGCTTCATCAGCAGCACAGCGGTTGTTGGCGGTCATCCTGCTTGTCGTACTTGTAGCAAACTGATTGCTCTCCTGCTCGAGGTCGACGGTGTGGGCGATGCTCTCCTTCTCCAGGACCCGCACTCGGTACTCATCGTCAAAGCAGATCCGCGGGAACTGGTTGTCTCCACGACTCATTGTAGGCAGCGCTCAGTGCTGCGGCGTTGGCGCTGGGGTCACGTAGCGATGCGATGCGACTTCGGTCGACGCTTACTGTTGCCGACCCTCTCCATCGCTCGCGTCGTTTCGAGAGATGTCACTATTCCGTGCCTCTCAGTTGAGTGCCATCATGTGGACCACATCGTGCTGTTCGGTGCATGTTCTCTGCTGTGTGTGTGAGCGATGTGTCTGACGCAGATCACAAAACACAACACCCGAACGGAACGGAATACGAAGGATGAACACGAACGTCAAGCGGTTGCGCAAGGAACTCCAGGAGCTCCGGAAGAACAAGGAGGAAGACATGGTGCTCTTTCCCGAGGAAGACACCATCATGCGCTGGCGAGCGTTCATCCGTGGGCCCGCAGACACGCCGTTCGCTGGTCGCTGCTTTGAGTTGGCGATCCAGACGACGCCGCTGTACCCGATGGAGCCGCCCAAGATGAAGTTTGTCACCAAGATCTTCCATCCAAATGTCCACTTCAAGGTACATTGAGCGAGCTGTGGCGGCTATGTCACGGTCGTCTCTCAGCAAATGACGGCCCTTGTGTTGGTCTGTGCTACAGGACGGCAGCATCTGCCTCGATATTCTCAAGCGGGAATGGTCACCTGCCTGGACGCTGCGAGTTAGTAGCGCGTTGAACACAGTCGTTGATGCGTATGGGATTCTAATTCTTGCGACCATGTTCTTCCAGGCGGCATGCCTCGCAGTTATTTCGCTGCTGTCGGATCCTGCAGCCGACTCGCCACTCAATTGCGATGCTGGCAACATGATTCGAGCTGGTGACATGCTCGCCTACAACTCGATGGCGTCGATGTACACTCGAGAGCATGGTCTGCCAGATCTGCCAAACGACCCCAATCAGTAATTGACATAATGACGAGCGCTGTGGAGTCAACTCGTGCCGAGATTTCGATTGCTTTATTGCTCCTCGTCCTCAGCCTGGTCTGCGTCAAACTCGGCTGCTTCTGGCGCCTCACCCTCTACAACGTCCACACTTTTCTTTTCTTCCGCGTGATCACGAACCAAGTTTCCGAAGTATCCGTTGACGACCTTCAGTTGTCCATTCAGATAAAGATGTTCACGCTCGAGACGCGAATCGCCAGCCAACGGCAGCAGTGCTTCCAACTCCGAGATCGGCGTGGTTTTCGGGAGATAGTAGACGATGTTGGACGTGATCTTCTGCGCCATCTTAAAGAGGTCGATGCCCGACACATCGCCGATTTTCATGTCCTCGAGGCGGAAATGTGTCCTGTTATAGTTCACGCCTCCCCACGGCGGGGAAAGGAACACCACGTCAGCTTGCAGCGTCGGTAGAACCTGTGTAGCGTCGCCCAGAATCCACTCAATGCGATCAGCCACTCCGTAGATCGCAGCGTTGTGTTGTGCCATTCGAATCTTGACCGGATCAATCTCGATGGCGATGACCTTCCGACAGGTTCGTGCAAACTGGATGATGTTGCCGCCGCAGCCAGAGAACGGGTCGACGATCACATCACATGCGCAGCGCTCAGCGAGGTGCTCTGCAAGGGCTTGAGGCGTCACCTGCACTCAAAACGAGTTCAGACTTGGTCGACAGCGACGTGCAACGATGATCATGTGAACGCTCGTACCGAGTACCAGCTTTCGCGGTCGAGTTGGATGCCCTCGTCGTACTGATAGAACAACAATCGCCGTTGCTTCCAGAACTTCCAAATCGCTGGATCATTAGCTGCATCAAACCCGATAGAGCCCCGTTAGACCGTTTTCGCGAGGGAGTGGAGATGGCAGATAGACTCACCTGCTTCGTCTGGCGGATCATCAGCGACGACCAGCGATTGCGCTTGGTCATCGACAACCGCAGTCGCTGTCTGCTGCTCTGTAGTGTTTGGATCAATACAATCCGCTTCACTGGTTACAGTGTGCTCTCCGTCAAACGCGGGTGTGTCACTGTTGTTGACGACGACTGCGTCTTCATCGTTTTCGGTCGACCGATTCACGTCCGCAATGACAGGCTCCACGATATCGGTCTTTTTCTCCTGAATCTCGCCATCAGAGTCGTACTTCACGTGCGTCTTGATAGCTGGTGTGTCGTTGAGATGGTAATCGTCGCTCATCGTGTAGTCGTCTGCACGCTTTCGCTTCTTTCCACCCGAGTGTTTGGCCGAGCCAAACGACAACGGGAGGTCCGACAGACATCCGGCGGCTGCCATCTCTTCCTGCAACTGCGCTTGAGCCTCAGCAAACAACGCGACGTTCTGGTGCTGGACGTGTTCCGTGTCGTTCGAACGGGTCTTGCGCTTCTTCTTTGCTGGCCGTCGACCCGCGTGGTGCGCTGCTGAGCGGCGCTTTTTCTGGCGACGACGAGCCTCATGGGGCTGTCCCAATCGACCATGCAATACATGAGTGAGCAGCCACAATAGAGAGCAACTAAACAGGCACATATAAACACTACGCACGTTCTCGTGGACTGTGCGGCCTTGCCGCACTGCGAGCCAGAGCTCTGTGGCGATGGTCGGCATCGTTTGGGTGGACAACTCGACGTGATCGATCGAATGCAACGAGCATTGCTACCCCGTTTGAGTGACTACCCAATCATCTAAAATCCGAGATCTTGAAAAGAAAGTCGCCAAGCTTCGATTGATCGATCTTGAGCTCGCCAAAGGATGCCGTCGCTGCTGTGGATGCTCGTGACGTCGTTATGGTGCATTCATGGGGTCTCTCAGGCAACAGAGAGCACGGTGTGGTCAGTGTTTGCGAACGACTCCCACGAAGTTGCGTGGGATGGTCGTACTGCGGTCGACATCTGCAGCCTGGACGCGCTCCACGTGCGCGTCCACACGTGGATTCCAGTGCGTCACCCGTCAAACGGCGAGAGCGAGACGACGAGAAACGCATTCGTCGAAGTGATATCCATACCCACGGCTCCAAGGACTGACGTGGATGGCGAAGACGACTTGCTGGACGACGATGTGGTCTCGCAGTTCCGGATCTCCAGGTCCCCGATTCAATTGACTACATCCGGTGATCCGATCCAGAGCATTTCCAGCGACACCACAGACTACTTGTCGCCAAGCATCGAGTGCGAGTTTGATCGGGAGTTCTGTGTGCCTCAGATTGTCGGCATCCGGTTGCCGAATGTCCCAGACGGCGCCGCTCCGGACGCGCTGGACGCTATTCGACTGAACGACACTCTTGTTCTGCAGTTTTCCGCACCGACGACACGACCGCCAGTCAGTTCTCGGTCTGACGTCGAGAAGTTTATCCGTTTCACTGTTTACATTGGCGAGCAGTGGAGTGGCTCGTGGTCGCGGGATGGTCGGGAGCTGCACCTCCGGATTATGGGATCACTGGATCCAGAGCGGGTGCTACCGCTGCAGGAATTGATGCAGGGACTCACACAAACCACACTGCATAGCATTGAGCGCCCCGCGTCTTCCAGCTATCAACGACTACGATTCCAGGGAGATATCCGGTTCCGGATTGATCCTCCTGGGCGGTATCGCCTCCGACTTGCGACCCCGGACGGAACAGAGAGCAATCCGGAACACCGGCTAGACTCGGCCATCTCCCCAGTGTTCTCCGTCCGGAGTTGCGACGCGGCCGTGGTCATTCTCAAGAGCTCCATCTCCGACAGCAGCGCAGACGACGGCAGCGATCAAGGCGAACGTCACGCCAGACGGCGGACGGCGCAGCCGTTGCTGCCGGCACCACGCTTCGCGCTTCGAGGCGTGACGTCCCATGGCGGCAGCGAAGGCTTGACGCTGCGTGACGCTGAGCTCAGCATTCGTGATGGCGCGTGGAGTCTGAGTATGTGGTTGTGGACAGCTCAACGCCCGACGGGGGCGTTCCGCACGCTCTTCTTCCATGGCAACGGGTCAGGAGAACACCGCACGCCATCTGCGTGGTTCCGCCCAGACGACCGGCGCCTGGTGCTGCGCGTAAGCACGACCGAGAACATGGACGTCGGACTCGACAGCCAGCGCGAGATCCCGCTGAACGAGTGGGTGCATCTCGGGTTTTCGTTTCGGAATTGCTCGTCCAACGCGACAACGGCTCCAACGCATGGGTGCCCAAGTCAAGCGAACGAACGGCCATGGACTTACGCCCTTGAGCTGTACGTGAATGGGGTGCTGGACACTGAGATGAGGGTGTTTGCCCCCGTGTTGGCCAACACAGGACCGCTCCACATCGGCAAAGGTCCCTGGACCGATGGCGTGCAGGGACTCGTAAGCGGACTTCAGGTCTTCAATGTGCCATTAAGCGCGAGCCAGCATCGAGCAGTGTATCGTGAAGGACGGGAGCGTCACGAATCGATCGCGGACGCAGATCGTTGTCGGTCGATAGAGCAAGCGACGGCAGCGACGAACGCACACATCGACGTCGTGCTTCAAGTCGCATACCTCACGCAGTGCCTGACGCTGTCGCAACGATATGATTCTACGCCTTTCGAACAAAATTCTGAACCGAAGCACAACAACAGAGAACTCGACAGCGCAAGCACAGCAGTGAACATCGATGCTGAACGCAGCGCTAAACTGTACGCGCACGCACAAACTCTCGCTGCATCGTGTGGCAGTGAAAATCAGCAAGCGTGGGATATCTTGTTGGAAGCTGCGGATCTGCGTCACGCACTTGCTCTCCGAGACGTTGGTATCGCGCTTCTTCATGGCTCTTGGCTCGAAGACGCGTGCCCAAACGGCGGTGGACTCCAAGTTTCTGTCGATCCTCGACGAGCTCGCGAGTATCTGGTCGACGCGCTGCGTCAAGGTCAATGGGATGCCGCTCAGCCTCTTGGACTCTTACTCAGTGCATACCCCGAGTACGACGCTGACCGAGCCGACGTTGCGCGCCTGGCACCGCTGCAGCTCGGTCTCTTTCATCTCGCTGCGAGTATGGGTTCAGCGGAGGCGTTCGTGGTCCTCGGTCATCGCTACAAGGCTAAAGACACCGACGTGTCGGCGTATCATTTCTTTCACGCGGCACAAGACGCCTCTCGAGCCTTTCATGAGCGTGGCAAGCAGCCTCTGCACGAGCTACACCGACTGTACGACGGTGTCAAAACCGACATCACGCAAGGAGAGCGTGGCGACGAGGACGACCTGATCCAGTTTCAAAAGATGCGAGCAGACAAGGATGGCGACTTGGACGCCATGGCGGCCATGGGCGATCTCTACTACTGGGGCGCTCGAGGCATGCCACGCGACCACGAGCAAGCGTACTCGTATTTTCATCGTGCAGCACAGGGCGGCCACACGGCGGCGCAAAGCGCAGTCGCTGGTATGCTGTTGCGAGGCGAGGGAGCTCAGCAAGACAACGACGCTGCGCTCAAGTGGTATCGTCGCGCGGCCGAAAAGAACCACACGCGCGCGCTCAACGGCCTGGGTTTTCTGCACTTCGAAGGCGCTGCGGGGCTGCCGGAGAACAAAACGATCGCACTCGAGCTGTTTGAGCGCGCTGCTGCGAACGAGGAAGACGGTGACAGCCTGTTCAACGCTGGGTACTGTCACGCCCACGGGCTCGGCACCCCGGTGAACTGGACGCGCGCCATCCATTACTACGACATCGCCGCCAAACGCTTTGGTCACTTTGACGCGATCCTTACGCTGGGGACGGTATGGTACAGCGGCGTAGACGCAGCCCTCGTGAAGCGGGATCCGTCACGCGCGCTCACGTATCTCCGAGCTGCGAGCGACGCCGGACGTTGGGGCACGTACATGCGTCGGGGCTTCGATCTGTTTCTCGAGCGACGGTGGCAGCAGGCAGCACTCAAGTATCATGCTGCAGAGCAAGTTGGCGTCGCGATGGCGACGAGTAACCTCGCGTACCTCTACGACCAGCATCTGCGCCATGCTCGAGGAATCGCGTCCGAGCGACTGGCGCTGCAATATCTGCTGGCAGCTCATCATAGCATGGAGGACAAGGAAGTGCTCGTGCCGATTGGAGACTACCACTTTTATGGTCGCGCGGGGCTTAATGCAGATGCAAGAGAGGCGCTGAGGTGGTACAGTCGCGCGAGCGCAGCCGGGGTTGAAGCTGGCGCCTACAATGTCGGCCATATGCACGAATATGGACTTGGTGTGGCTGTGAATATGGACCGAGCAGAACGATACTACCGCAGAGCGTTGGAACTCGCTCCATCGTCCATGGAAAACTGGATCGCTATCCGACTTGCGATCACACGACTTGTGGTGCGGCGTTGGGTTGATGGAACACCTCTCGCAGCCTGGCTGGAGATGGCTGGGACGACCGACGACATCTTGAAGCCGAGCGCTGCGGATCAAATGCCAGGACACGACTATCGAGTGATCGACGTTCGATCGTGGGCTGTCGCTGTGACGGTGGCGCTTGTGCTCGTCGTGGTCTCTGTCAGTTGGATGCGTCGAACAGGATGTTAGCGCAGACGGGAATGACTAAAATGATCTTTTTTTTTTCATTCTGTCACTTGTTCACAAACTGAAGAGAGCAACGGTGAGAGCAACCGGTCGGGCAAAGCTCTTCATCACGAAACCACTCGGCAAGATGTTCTAAATGACCTCCATGGGAACATACTGGGCACCACACGTACAACCCGCGCACTGGCAATTGGCTGTTGCAACAACAACACAGTCAAATCTTGTCCAACTATCCTTTGTCAAGGCACACAGCCAAGCGCATGACGTACCAGATTGAGCAGCGAGACGCAGCGCTGTTGCAGTTGGAGCAAACAAGCGGTGTCACACCTTCTCCGTCGGCAGTCACAGTTGATTCAAAGGGTTTTGAACATGATGCGCAGTTTAGATACACCGTCGTCGATCGCTGATACCACAAAAAATCCGTCAGAAATCTAATTGCGTTGAAAGCCATGAAGTCAATGCTCACCATATTCATCTGCCGGATGGATTGGTCTGGACAATGCAGAATCAACTCATTGGCGGCGTAGTAAATACGGAGCTGGTGAAGCAAGTCCACATAATGCATATAGATCTGCTGAAGCCACGACTTGCCCATAACTTTCTCGACGTTGGTGACCTGGTTGACGACAAATGCCACCGCCACAGCGGTTTGTAGGTCTCCAATGTCCACATAGTACTCGAGCAGTTCCTTTAGCACTTGATCACGAAGCTGGTTCAACTCTCCGTAGACTGCACTGCCATGAAGAATGGCTGATGACTTCGCGTTTTGCCGGTACTGCACACCGATCTCTTGACCCCGTCGAGTCTGCTCCCCAAGACCGCCGCTTGAGTCATACGGATACGGATCGAAACCCTGCATCGCCAGTGGATTGACATGATCGAGTTGCTGGAGCAATGTTGTTGTCTGAGTGGACCCAGTCGGCCCCCCTAACTGGGCCCCTCCAACCATCATGCTCGAAGTCGTACTAGAAAAGTCGTCAGTATCGAGGTCCTTGCGCATGGACATTGACAACGCCAAGAACTCTTGGTGGTGCCGGCGGTGAGTTGAGTCATCTCCTTCGTCAGGCAACAGAGATAGCTGCTGGATATCGAGCTGTCCATCGCGGGACGTCGCATTGTTTTGCATGTCGTCATCTTCGTCGGCGTGGGCTCCGTCGAATGCTGGGTCTGCATCACCAGCATTTCCACCAGCAGCTGCACCATCCAGTTTTGTGCTGAGTCCATCACTGCTACTGTTTTCGGGGTCGTACAGCACGTGAAGGATGCGCCACATACGACTGAGCTGGGTGTTTCCAGTGACGAAAGCTGCCATTGCATTGTGTGCGCACATTTCACCAAAACTGAGGTCCTCGTCGACGAAAACATAATGCTTCGCGAGGAAGCGAAAAGCATCTTCATCGAAACCGAAGGCCTCCTTCAGCAGTAAACCGTGCTGGAATTCATTCTCCATCCTTTTTCGTTGAGCTTGAACTCGAAAAAACTCATCTTCGTCCCCAAGGAATATGTTCTCCAACTGAGCAGCTTTAGTCACACTTTGCATCGAGACGAGCGCCACAAGTGCTCGTGGTGTTGGCGATATGCTTGCACTTGAACTGCCGAAATAACCAGGTACAGGGGACGACGTAGTTGACGATGCTGCTGACGACGTCGACGTGTACGCCCCCACCTGTGTTGATTTAACTGCAACCGTTCCATCCATTGCAGACGCAAAGCTTGCGCCTGGTGGCGCACCTTGCGCTCCTGCCCTTACAATGCCGCCAGCCCCGCCCATAAAGCCTGAACCTGATGTGGCTGCTCCACTATGATTCACCGGCCTTGGTGCAAGTGGGGGAGGAGCGATGGAGGCACTGTGTGGGCGTGATCTGCTGCCAGTGTGAGGTTGACCACCCGTCGGCGCATCCATGATCGTTTCATCCCCGCCGCTGTCCGTGCCGAACGACCCAAATGGAGAATTCGCAGCATACCGTTGTTGCGATGAAGTCGATCCGGAGGCATCTGCGACTGCAAACAATGAGCTGGCGAAATTGGTATGCCGCTGGATCTTCAGGGAAGCACAAGATCGATCTGTGAAATGAACGTGAGAATAAGGGAACAGCGACAAGAAACGCAGGAAACGAGTCGACCTACCGATGTAGTCGTGGGAGAAAGCCACATGACCCCGAGTATTCAGAGCTAGTGCCGTGGTCGGTAATGACTCATGTGGCTTGACCGAGTCCGCGAGCGAGTGAAGCTTCAATGTTCCATCCTTAGAGCATGCCAGCATGTGCTGCCAAAGCTCAAGACCTTCCCACTCGGTGACGTTGCTGTCGTACGGCTGTCCAAACGTGGGTGAAGCAGGCGTATCGATCCATTCGATACCTGACGCAATATCCGAATGGCCCTTCATCGACGCCAACGGAATACAGGGATGCTGCACATCCCATACGTGAATGCTGTTGTCCATCAGCGACGCAGACGTTGCGATATGATCGGCACAATTGGGTCGCCACGCCACACGCCCGACGCTTGCGATCGTCTGAATTGTGTGTCGTGGCTGCCGTATATC
Source organism: Pythium insidiosum (assembly GCA_022836835.1). Lineage (NCBI taxonomy): Eukaryota > Oomycota > Peronosporomycetes > Pythiales > Pythiaceae > Pythium > Pythium insidiosum. Next base: position 629,408 of record JAKVDI010000011.1, read on the forward strand.
CGAGAGGTCCCAGACCTTGACATAGCGATCGCGCCCTCCCGACGCCAGCAAATTCGACTTGGTGGGGTGCCAATCCAGCGCGAGCACCAGTCCTTTGTGTGCTTGAACCTTGATCTCAGGCTGACTATTCTTTCGAACGTCCCAGATCTACCAGCACAACAGGTCAGGTCGAAATTCGTGTCTACCTCCGCCTGAGGAAATGAACAGACTGACCTGCACGCTTCCGTTCTCGAACGCAGCGGCAAACCTGTGTGATTGGAAGGGGCTCACGCGAACGTCGCGAACAGACTCGGACTTGGGCTGGTACGTGCTCGACACTTTCTCACGTTTGTCCTGTCAGAGTACAACCCACGCTATCAAAACACTGAGCGTTATTGTCCTCTGTGAGCAAGCTCCTCACCCAAAGTTTGATGGTCCCATCTTGGGAGCCACTAAAAAGCAGATTAAACTCGTTCGGATGCCAACAAATGCGATTCACCGCACGCCGATGACCACTGAAAACGCGTTCTACGACCGCCAACTCCCGTCAATCGGTTGCTCTCTCGATTCCGTTTTCCATTGGCTCGCACCTTGAACGTTCTTGAATCCGTCGCGCTGCAGATTCCAGATGACGACCGTTCCATTTGTGGCAGCAGTCGCCAGAAGCGACTCGCTCTCTGCACCCACACACCGTAAATGCAATGAGTCTCTCTCTGTCTCCGCCTCTCTCTCGCTCTGTCGCTCCTGTCAATCTCAAACCGTACGCGGATGCCAGCGAATGTCGTTGGTGCTAAAGTTGAGATTCGACTTTCCCACGCGCAAGTTCCGGCGCTCCGCGAATCCCGACGCCTCCAACGCGACGACCTTGAGCACTGCAACCACATCAGCAAATGACATTTGCATGAGCTTCCCTCTCTCCGCCAGCACAAGAGACACAAGGACGCACCTTCGCGACCACCGACCGCGACGAGACGGCGACTGGGCGACGTCGACAGCGCGCTCAGCGGTCCATTGAAGTCGATGGACGCCCGCACGCTGCGCCCCGTGGTGTCCATCTTGCCGTCGATCCGATCGGATACGCGGCCAGCGAGCGTGCAATAATTGTATTGCGGATGATGCCGAGTGCTGTGGACGCGCTGACGGATTGTACGGTGGGCGGCGCTGATTGGTCCAATATCAACGCGGACAATAGTGCCCCCCCCTCTCTTGAGTTTGTGAGGGTGTACCGTACCGTATTGAAGTTGGTGCAACCCATTCTGAACAGATAAACAGACAGACAGACAGACACGAAATTCTTTCTTTCTTTTTTTTCACTGTCCATCGCAATGCTACAGACGTTCGCCACACGTTCCGGATGGCATGCGGTCGCGTGAAAATATATATTTATCGATCATCCATTCGCGCATCCAGTGGGTCTAAGAGACTCAGTGACGTGCGTCTAAAAAGCTTCCGACAACGGACGCGCTCATGGGAATCTGCCGAAGCACATGCGCGCCGGCGCATCAGCTGGAGTACTACGGTCCCTGGCACAGAGAGCAGGTGTGTGGATGGCGAATGAATGGCACGCGAGACCACCAGACAGACAGGTACTGACTGACCTCCCGAGTGACTGGCGAATCCGTTGACTGCAGCCGATTCTAGGACGACGGCGGACTGCGGTCGTGCGCAGCGCAGGGCATCCGTCGCAGGCGACTCGAGTGGCGTCACACCACCGTCGCACCAAGCTGTGGACGTGCGATCGAGGCTGCTGCTCGATTCGTTGGAAACTCGACTACGCCGAGTTCCAGTCGTACTCCAAGTACGCAGAGGTGTCGCCGTACGTCGTCGTGCAGGAAAACCACGCCGGCTGCGGCTGCGTGATCTGCAAGGGACTGCCGGAGCAGTTCTTGCAGTGCCGAGTCGACCAGATCCGTCGCGCAACGTCTGCGACGCCGTCCGAAACGGATGACGACGATGACGATGTCGTGACCTCAAGTGCACCGACGTCGAGGCGACGGGAATCAGTGCTCTCGCCAGTTGCGTGAGAGAGAAGGAAAGAGAGAGAGAAGCGTGTCGTGCATACATGGAGTTTTATTTGCCTTGTGCCCATTTGGAATTCGGAGGCTCTTCATGCCCATCGTCAACGAGTCGGTGATCGAAAGCGGCATTGCCATCTCACATGACATGGCACGCCATCACTGTGACAACCAAGTCGGTGCTTGGTCGGTGCCACACCGTGGTCGCAACGATTCGCGGCGAATACTCGAGATGTCCCGTGTGCTGCATCCCGCTCTATTGCACGATTCTCTGCACCAAAAGATGAGAACCACGCGAATCGAGAGCAATCGATCATTGTTTCTCTGTCGTAAGTCTCAGTCAGCAACTGAAGCCACCAGCATCTTGCGATGATATTTTTTCCATGCTTGAAGCTCGCGCGAACAGCAGCCAATACGTGCAATGTCGCATTTCGATGCCACGACCGCCACCGTTCACGCCACCGACCATCATGTGATGGTGCAAGCGCCGTCATCATGCTCGATCAGGGAGAAACGCTTGGACGTGTAGAGTCGAATGCCTTTTCGTTACCCAACCTGATGATGGCCATCACGGTCGCTGTGATGACGTCGCGACAAGCAGCTTTCGTCGCGATACGAGAGAAATATGGTTGTCCTTTGATCTTCATATATATTGACTTTATTTTCTTGCGCCAATCGCTTTCTCTCCTTGTCGTACTTGGTGTCCATCACACAGACTCGAAGCAAATAAATACTGTGGCCGCTCCCATCATTCAATCCGTCTCGAGGCTACGCCACCGCATCTGCTCTCGTCATGCTGCCCTTGTCAACGCCGAGACTTGTGCCTGCAGTCGGCTGTCAAACTTGCGGTAACCCGTCTCGGCACGCTCCAAATCTCGCTCCACTTGCACGCGCCATTTCTCAATGAGCTCGAGTTTCTGGATTACAATGCGCTGCATCAAGATCACGATGTTCTCCGACGTGCGAAGCTTCCGAATCGCTTCCACTGCCGCAGCGTTGCTCGGATCGAAATTACATCTCGTTCCGCGCTTCGCAAAGTCCATCATCGGCTGAGGAAATTTCGGTGGACGCACGGTACTCAGCTCGGGCGCGAAAGCTGCGTATTTTCTTCTCGACTCGGGTTGAATCACACGGCCTGCGCCTTCGATAAGCTGACTCGCCTCGACGGTCAGCGGGTATGGACCGAGCACAAACTCCTTCAGACCACCCGTGTAGCTCGGCGACACAATCGTGCTCAGCGCGATGCGCAGCAAATACAACGCTCGGCGATAAAACGTCTCACACTGTTCGACCTGCTTGAGCACACACTCACACGCCTTCTTTTCCGATGAGAAAAGCGCCACACGCGAGTGGAGATCCATGACGTCAGTCACGCCAGCCGTCGAAATGAGATTGCCGAGAATGTCTTCGCGTTCACGCTCGAGACAGGCGAGTTCATCGATCTCCATGGGAGATAGCACGGTATTGGCCATCGACATGCGCGTCAGCGAGATGGACTGTCGCTCGAGACGCTGAAGCTCTTCATCGACGTGAACGGCTTGATTGAGCTTTTCACTCAGTTTGTTCCGCAGTTTCTCCATTTTGTGCTCGCGATTGATCGAAAAGAGGCGGCGAAGTCCGCCTCGTTCTTGTCGCTCCATCTTCTCCAGCAGCTCCTTTTGGCTCTGAATCATCTGAGCAGAGCTACGCCTCACTTTACTCAGCTCCGTGCGGACGTGCTTCAGGAGCTCACCGTTCTCTCCGACAGACTCGGTTTGCGTCGAGCGAATGATACGCTCGATGTCAGCGTTGACACGTTCGTACTGCTCCACAAGTCGGCGGTCGACGGCCGAGCTCGACGAAATGAGAGCTCCAGCGCCAGCGCCGCGACCGGTGCTGCGCGGACGTGCCGACACACTCGACGAGATAACGTTTCGGTTCTTGCTGACTGGTTCGGTGCGTCGACTGGCAGCACTCGTAGAGCTCAGCGGCGGCTGAGAGGACGAGACCGACACAGGCGGCGGCATCGATCCCGATCCCGATCCCGTCGGCGTCTCTTGGTCGAGCAACCGTGACGGGTAGTGGTTCCGGAACTGCGTCGAGCTCACGCTGCGCTCCGGGAGCGCAGGTCCCATGACGACGTGCGAGAGCGGCTCGGACGCCCGCGTGGCGTGCAGACACGGACTGGAGAAGGAGGGCGGCAGCGACGACGAGATACGCTCCGCGTCGCGTGGCAGCGCATGCAGACTAGCGACGGCAGGCGTTGCCATTGTGGACTCCTGGTGGCTGCTGCGCCGCACCGCCTGCTTCTCGGCAACCGCGACAGCTGGAGTGCCCATGCAGAGAGAGAGAGAGAGAGAGGAGAGCGAGATGACACTTGGGTCCGAGAGCACGGGGGAATTGGCCGACAGCGCTCTCTTCCGCAGGGAGCTTGCGCTCGACAGCTGGTCAGTCGCGTGCGGGTGTGGTCGACCAGATCGCTGGACACTAGGGAGTGTCCTGGGTTCTGGATCTGGATCTCGGTTGCGCCTGGATCTGGATAAGCCGGCGACTGACGTTCGTTGTTGCGTGGGTGATCACGACCGGACTTCCGGACGCCACGGCAAGCAGTAGCAGCAGCAGAGCAAGCACGCACGCGCTTCGGAACACTTTCTTCGTCGGTCGGGTGGGAGTCAGAGTGAGCAAAGTCTCACACACGATCGGGAGAAACGCAAGACAGCCACGACTGAGTCGGACTGCTCCTGCTGCTGCTGTTGTTGCTGCTGCCTCTGGCGTTGTTCCCTCCATGGGTGTGTGCCGTAGCAGGCACTTTTCTGACACCAACGTGGGCGCAGCGAGGTGTTTGTCGCGGAGCAGCTGGGTGCCAAAAGCAGGAAACTTCAAAATCAACCACAACACTTTCTGGATGCACTGGAAGAGAACACACGTCTGGAAATTTTTACAGGTGGTTAGTGCCACCGACTGATAGATCCGGTGTGCGGATTCACAGCGATCGAACGAGCAGGCGGGCGCGATCAATCCCTGTCTGCCAAACTGACATTCTGGGATTCGGGCGATGTCTCAATTGCTGCGTTGTTCTTCCGTGATTCTCTCTGTTCTGAAGTCGACTGACTGTCGCTCGAACTTCGAGTCGAAGCCACATGACGAGGATTCTCGTTGAGTGACTTCAAGCCAACGATGCCCGCACAAATCCTGCGGTTTGTGGATCGGATCCAGGACTCTTCCGAAGAGTGTCGCGCCTCGAACAAAGTGTGGACCCAGAATCTGGGTCACGCTCCTGTCTCGTCATCCGCGGATGCGGACATCGATCGGCACAAGCGAATTGTAATTTTCGCACAACCACCACTGGCCACAAACCTTGCGGCACGGACGGACACGAGCGTCCAGAATCCAGGACTCGCAGCCGCTGATGAGTGGGGCTACGTCCCAACCACCAGAGGAAGGACACTGTGACCATGGACTAATGTACAGCACCATATTGAACGCTTCGGGGCGTGTTGTCTGGATGGCGTCTAACCATCTCGCCATCATCATCAGCCAAGATCGCTGACCACACCACACTGCTGCTGCTGTTGCTGCATGACACCTCACTTCCACCTGTCGTGAGCCTCACGCCTGCACGTGACGTCCGCAGAACAGAAGCATCGAAGGGTCTGGCCGCAAGATCGAGTCGACGTCACGCCACCACCACCACCACCACAACGCGCGAGGTCAGGGGGCTGAGCAGCAGCAGCACGGGCGCACCGCTCGTCTTTGTGCCCGCAGCCGGGTCCGCGCATCGTGTCTGGGTGCCCATCTCGTTGGGTCTTGTTGCCGAACCCGTGGGTCGGACCCGTGGCCAGACAGGTGGACCAACTCACTGAGCTCTTGGAACAGCACACACACACACACATACTCATATGCCCCTTCATTAGCATCACCACCGCGCGACTCGCAGTCCCTCGCTCGATGCGCATGACGACCACGGCCCCTTCCTCCTCTGTCTCTGAAGAGCCGACCACAGAGGCCACGGGCGCGCCGCGCACGATGCCCCAGCAGCCAGCGATGCAGCACCAGCCGAGCAGCCCTAGGAAGACCGCCAAGCGCGACGCTGACTACATTCCCGCGCACCTGCGGCCGTACGTCTTCCACTCGCAGGAGGACTTTTACGTCTCGCGGTTCTTCGACCCGCTGCTACTGTGCCACCTCATGTACGAGGGATTTCTGCCCATCGCGTCCGAGTACCGCGACCAGTGCTTCCTCTTGCCCAAGCTGCACCGCCAGCGGTGCATGCTGTTGCTCGAGACGCCCGAACACGTACCCAAGTCCGTCAAGAAGCGCGGCAAGAAGTACAAGCTCGTGCTCAACAAGGACTTTGATGGCGTCGTCAAGGGCTGCCACGCGCAACACGGCATCCCATGGCTTTACCCGCCCATTGTGGCGGCCTTCAAAACTCTGTTCGACGCGGGCATGCAGGGCGTGGAGCTCTTCCCGGGCCGTCGTGTGCGATTCTACAGCGTCGAGCTGCTAGACGTTGTCACGAATGAGCTCGTCGCGGGCGAGCTCGGGTACACCGTTGGCAAGGTCTACACAAGCCTCACAGGCTTCAGTCGCGTCAGTGGCGCCGGCACCGTGCAGCTGCACGCGCTGAGCAAGCTTCTGTATCTCAGCGGCATGGAGCTCTGGGATCTTGGTATGTCGATGCCCTACAAGATGGGTCTCGGTGCCAGTGATGTCGCGCGTGATGACTTCCTTGGGCACCTGTACCGGTGGCGAGAGCAGGACTGCTTGCTGCAACTCGAGGACGGCGAAGGCGACCTGACAACCGGCGCCCACGTGAAGATCATCTTTGACATCTCTCGACCGAAAAGCACTGGCCCTGTGCCTGGCATCCACAGCGACAACGAGGACGACAACGACTCGAGCGCGCGAGAAGTCGAGTGGACTGCGGGCGACGAAGGTGTGCGGATTGCGACGGCACAGCTGCAAGTGGATGAGAATGACGGCAGCGAGTTCGACGAATATGAAGACCTCGAGGAGGAGGACGACGACGAGGACGACGAGGAGTACGTCGATAGTCCGTTGAGTCGAGAAGGCCGAGACTCGACAACATAGAATAGCAAATACACAGGCAAACACACACTCAACAAAACAACCGACAAACCGTAGACCCGTCAACAGGACATCGCATATCATTCATAGGAACCCAGCTTCGGACAGACTGTTGACAAACATGATGCTCTCCTGCGTGTTGGCGTTCCGCGCCAGCTGGTAGAGCACTGAGCTGTCTTTGCGGATGCTGCAAACACAACAGCACCGTCAGCATTGGAGTACAACGCGAGTAAAGCGGTCATCACGTACGTGTCTAGACGATGGCGGATGAGAATCTGGATCTTGCGATCATGACGCAGCGCGCCTTTGCCCTTGCGAGAGATGCCTGCTGCGCTTGATCCATCCGCTGGCAAGTAGTTCATGTTTTGGCGATCGAGTGTCTCACTGATCACCTTGTGGATCTTGCGGAACTTGTGCCAGTTGACCAGACCGTCCTCCATAGACTTCATCGCTTCTTCCAGCGTGAACAAATCCTTTACCAGCAGGAACGAACACGGCAAGCGAGGCTGACCTTCCGCCAGCGAAAACGCTTGCCGATAGTTGCGGTAGTTGTCCTCTGGCGAGCAGACCTGCATGAGCACCTGGAATTTCTCCTGTGCGTTGGCATGAACGAGCCCCCACGTTGTATTCAGTTGGCGAATACATGGCGCGGAGAGACCCGTGGTAATCTCGAAAAGTGTGTTGAAGTTGTTCATTTGATGGCAATTGTCGGCCGTGTCGATGAATAACATGATGAGCTTCGCGCGTTCTGCTGCCTGAAGCTGCGGATGCAGTATCTCACTTGACACCCATTCGGCCGTCGCATCGAAGAGCTCGATCAACGCCATCACATTGGGTGCCTCGCGATACTTGGTATCTCGAGTCCACGCCTTGTTGGTCAATTCTCGCGGGTTGATCCGAGAGAAATACGCTTCTGCCTCAATCAGCGTCAGCTGGTCAGCCAGTTCTTGAGCTGTACAGCCCGACAGTGGTGTCGTATTGTCATAGCTCAGGCGTGACGTGCTTCGAGATGCTGTAAAGCGAGATCGGTGCATTGTGTCCTGAATCACGTCTTCCAGCGGGTTCATGCCACTGCGGAGATCCGCATCTGTGCTGCCGGTTGTAACCCCACGCATCATCTTCGGAGCGGAGACCATCGGCGAACGACGCGGATACGACCCGTCGTCCGTCATGTGCGAGGCCGACAGATCCGTCGGTATGTGGGACTTGCTTGACTTGAGCTTGGCCATCGCTCGATCTTTTTTCGAGTCCGATGAGGAGCGCGTGAGCTTGAGCTTTGACATTGCAGACGACAACATCGACGGAGTGTGCGGGATTTCGGTCGAGCGCTCAGTCACAACCCGTGAGGAAGAGCTGCTGACGTCGGACACCGTCGTCTCTGCGAGAGATGACACAGATGAAGACGCTGATAGCGGTGGTGGTGGTGGGACAGACACCGGTGGTGACTGTGACAGAAGCGACGCGCTGAGCTCACCACCGTCGCGTGGGGGTCCGATGTGATGATGACTCGCGTGTAGTTGCTGCTGGTGGTGATGTTGGCGAACGAGATGGGTCACCACGGAGAGCAGAGACTCGGCGTGGGACCGAATGGACGGTATCGGCGTCGTGGTCTTGATCTCTGTCAGCAGCGCGAGCAGCTTCTTCTGCGTGCGGCGGTCCTGCAGATCAGCATCGATGAAGCCGCTCTCCTTGATCCAATACTTGACGACACTGAGCAAGCGCATGATTGAGACGTTCGCCTCGACGCCTGTGTTGATGTCCGACTTGGCTGTCGAGATGGATGTTGATGTGGAGCTGCGTTCGTTTTCCTCGTCGCGAGTGATCTGGTCCAACAGCGCTTGCGTCTCCTCCAGCACCGAGGCATCCAGTCCACCGCATAGCGTTAGCACTGCGGTGTATCGCTTCATCAGCTTCTTGATAAAGTCGTACGGAGAGCAAAAGCACCGATACGTCAGCAGGAACACGTCGCGAAACTCAACGTCATACTGGTGCGCGTCAGTGAGGCGCGCGACGAGTTTCCCAAGCGACGCGTGCGAGATCTCGCGCTTGCCGCCACCGATGCCGCGCGTGTTGCTCTCGTACTTGATACGCACTGGACGGGGCTTCGGGTCGGGAGAGTCACCGGAATTCGTTTTACCGGAGCCGGAGCCGGATCCAGCTCCGGAGCCATTGCCATTTGCCGGATGAGATGCGGCGGGGACATCCGCACTGGAAGCGGACGAGTGTCCACGACCAGTACTGCGTGAGTTGGACGATGTGGACGTAGACGAGCTCTCCGGATCCTCATCTCGAAGGATTTTCCTCGCGCGCCGACGCGGCGTATCCTCGGTCGTGGACGACCCAGACGTGGGCAACGGGGATCGACGCGTCGCAGCGTGAGACGCACTCCTTGACCGATAGAGCCCTGGCACCACCGTGTGATCGTCGCCGAGATTGAAGATCCCGCACGCGCTGCTGCTCGGGCTTCTCGGTGCCACGCTGTCATGTGATGCACCATTGATGTCCGCGTACGTCGAGTCATCGAGCAGAACGATCCCAAGCGCTGGGTCACGACGACGACCGCCGCCGTTGCTGTTGTTGCTGTGTCGTGATTGGTGGCGGTACTGAGACGACGATGCCGATCCACCGCTGGATGGTGACGTGCGATAACGCATATTACCAGATCCGCTTCGTGCGATGACAGGTTGATCTGCGTCAAACGCGATGACGGATCCTGCGGATGATGGAGGCGTCTGGTCGGGACCATCCGAGGCGGGAGGTGACGACGCATACGCATTCGAGTCGTCGGGCTCGCATGACACGGACGGCGACACGAACGCCTTGGTTGCGAACTTCTCAGGGCCAATATCTGCCTCCATCATTGCAGATGCAGGAGCTGCTTGGCTTCGAGCGCGATGGTGCGAGGGCGGCATAGCGCCATGACGCCCGCTGTAGTTGGAGCGACTGTTCGATACCGAGCGCGACGGCGACGCCATGGCTGCGGACGCGCTGTGCGTGTGGATGCCGTCCACAATGGGGATCTGAGTGATCCGCTCCCCCCCCGACTGGGAATGGGGTGCGTGCTTATCTCTTCCGTGGATGGGCGTCCGTCGGAAAACTAGACAGTCAAGCGTATCCTGTCTTCCGGACGCTCCCGTCCGGCGCGGACGTCCAGAACTTGTAGGTAGAGGAAGACGCGGTGGCGGCGGTGCTTGTCCACACTCCAGCAGCGTGAAGCTGATGAAGCCTGGAATGCACAGTGGACCAAAGCTCAGAGAGCGGCCAGGCAATTGCGGGGCGCACGGTGGTCGAGGCCCTACCCCTTATTCTCTCTGTCCCAATCAGATCTCGCCTTCCCACGCTCACTTCAGCAGCAGGCAGGCCGGCTGGCGGTTGAAGGCACTCTTGTGGGGTGATTCCAAAACCTCGTTTGTGTGACATTCATGGCTCACTTGCCCCAGAAAGCGACGTCCTGCTTGGCGCTCTCGACGACGTCCGCCGTACATGCGAGATACGACTGCGCCGCCATCTCGTAGACGCACGTCGATGGCTCGTCGACAGACACGATCTCGTTGTTCTCGCCGCAGCGCCACGTGACTCGCACCGACCGCTCGGGGCCGTTCCAGCAGCGCTGGCCGTGCGTGAACTGCATGACGCTGTAGTCTTTCGCGCCGTCGTCTGTGCCCTTGTTTTCGCCCTCGGCCTGGCGTGCACCCCACGCGTCCCATCGTCCCAAACTCGTAAAGTCCTGTTGCACGTTGGTGAACGGACAGAGCCTGTACACGTATTTCTGCAGTAGAGACCCCAAGTGAGCGCAGTGAGAGTGGGAAGGGATACGGAGAGGCCTACATGACTGGCGCCGTACCTCCACAGTCTTCTCGATGCACTCGTCCTTGAGTGCGAAGAATGCGCGATCGGGTCCGTAGTCAAACGAGAGATCTCGTCGCTTCGCGTCACGGTCGCTCTCGAGCTTGCGGATGTCGTCCTCGATCTCTTTCAGCACTTGACGCAGCGACTCGGCTTCAGGAAGCGTCAGCTGATCATCGACGTGAGGACTGAACAGCAGCAGCGCTATTAGTTTCTCTGACGCAGAAGTGACGAGCACTAGCAACGTACAAGAGGTAGTTGTACGCATACACGGGGGCGTCCCAGACGACGCCTGTACCCCACGCGACGTCTCGGTACGTGCGATAGACCGCGCCGCCCGCAAGACGGCGGAACGACGGTGAGTCCGTCACGGAATAGATCGACGGGAGCTGCTCGACGTACGGAGCCAGCGTCTCGCTTGAAGCAGCGACGTTGCTGAGCAAGCGAGGAACGTACAGCACGATCTCGACGACAAGGCGGACGGGGGACAGCAGCAGTCCTACAAACAGCGACCACAACACGGCATTTAGCAAGCGGCACTACTACCAGACAACATATCTTCAAAGTTCGTACCGACAGCACGAAGAGCGTGCAGCCCGATGCGCTTGCGGTCTTCCTTCTTGCCATTGAACAACGGTCCGAGAAAGTCTTTGCGCCGCATCTCGTCGGCACTGCGGGAGCCCTTGCTGCAAACATTAAACGCGTCAGCACTCGTTGTTCATTCAGATTCAGACATGCAGGGTCGTTGCCCACAACGTTTTGCGTGGCGCTTGATGCTGCATGCGCAGATAGTCGGCCAGCGACACCTTGGTGCCGTCCGACAGCTCGATCATCGCACGCACACGACGGACGCCAGCGTCCGAGTCGTCAGACGACGGCTTCACGTCGCTCCCTTGATCCTCGCTGGCAGTCGTCGCGTCCGTCTCCAAGAGCTCTTCCGCCTTGATGTCAGCAGCGTCTACCTCTTCAAACAACTCGCCGTCCGTCGTCGGGGCCGACGGCTCCGCACACGTCTCTCCGGTCTCTGCGTTCGGCACACAGGCCGAGTCGGCAGTCTCTTTCGCGTGAGCGTTCTCTGCAGCCACGTCACTGGGATCGACAGTTTGTTTGTTTCGGGCTGCCTCGAGCCGCATCTTGCGCTCGCGTCGCTCTTCCTGCGCCTTGAACACCTCCACACGCGTCTTCAGCGCCTCGAGCGACGCCAGCGACTGCGCGATCGTCGCGTCACTGCCCGCGATGTTGTCAAAGTGCGCAGCCACGACGCCCTGAAGCGCTGCCTGCCGCTTCTGGAAGCCGCTTTCCACCTCTTTCAGGCGCTGCTGTGCCTTCTCGCGGAACGCGATCGCGTCCTGAGCGCACGTGTTTCGGCACGTCGCTGCGCCAGCCGCGGCGTCAAACTCGTCCGAGCCGTCACAGCAGTCGCAAATGCCGTCGTTCAATAGAGACGTCGGGATCTGTCGTCAAGGTGGTGTATCATAAGTATCAAATTGGGACCGAGCTGTTCCTCACGGCGACAGACGTACGTGCTTGGTGAAATACCCTCCATTCTCACAGTAAAACGTGCTCGACAACAGGTGTGAGCAAGCTGTCGTCCCGTGCTCGTCGTTGCCATCGTCGCAGTCACAGTAGTCGTCGTTCACGCGGTCAAGCGGAAGCAGGCGCTCGACGCCGCCGATCAGACAGCGAATGCTGGTGCCGTCTGCGTCCACGTACGTCGGCAGCTCTCGCGGCGCGACGCCACGGATCTCCACCGCAGGCGTCGACGATTGCGAGACGTCTGCGAGACAGCAAACGACTGCGAGCGTCGCAGCGAGCGAGCGCGAGCGCCATGTTCGCGAACGTTCCGGCATCATCATCCCCATACTCAATGAGCACTCTTCGATCAACGTGGCAGCAAACCAAACGGTATCAATGGAGGAAATGGCGTCCGTGGATTGGTGGAAATTAATACCCCAGTGGAGTGACCAACATGGGCACACCTCGTTGTGACATTGGGCTCCTTCTGGCTTAATGGTGATACTCGTACGACAGCTCGTCGCCGCCAGTGCCTGGCTGCGTGCAGAGCATGCTGCCTACCTTCTTGAACTTGGACATCTTGAACAGTTCGGACGGATCCTTCTCCTTGGGTCGCGGGTTCATTCGCACGTCCTTCAGAATCGACGTCTTGGTGTCCCGTGGCGGAGGTAGTTTCTGTCAGGCAGGCACACGTCAGCGAGAGGTCGAGATCGCTGTCACTTCGAGAACGACCAGTCCGTACCCCTTTGATCTTCATGTTGCTGAGATCGGGATAGTCGTCTGTCTCGGGGGAAAACGTCGTGAATCGCGCTTGCACGAGCGCATTAATATCCTCCGATTGTCTACATTGAGCGCACGCAACGAAAGGAAATAGTCACACGATGCAGCCACCACGACGACAATGGGCCTCAAATGGTCCACGTACTTGGATTTGATCCCGTAGACGGTATCCTTGCTCGGTGTGTAGCCCACCTTGCGCTTCTCAGGCGTCTTGACCAGGATCTCAGGGTGCTCCAAGGCATACTGACGCGCCTCCCCTGCCGTGATGCATCTGTACAGCACACATCTCATGCAATGAGTAATCCACTGGTAGTGTGAGCGAGGCATTTAAACAAGGTCGGACCCCGCATGGATGGCCTGCTTGTTGGTCTCGATGAAGCTGCGGTCGCACTTGGCCGCGGGGGACGGCGTCGCAGCCACCCACATGCCGATGACCGCGCCCGCGTCCTCCGGATCGCGAGGCAGCGCGAGGCCATACACGTGGTTGGGATTCTTCGCGTCCGGCAGGTCGTACGTCGAGCGCCGCACGTGACCGACCGTGGGCTTGACCATGGTGCGGCGCATCATGTGGGGCGGCAGGTCGTGCGTCATGGCGGCCACTGACGCGTATTCCGGTCGCTGGCGTTGGCGCTGTCGCTTCTGTTGACGGTCGCGCAGTCTATCGATGGCGCTGTCGATGGCTCCACGCGGGCGCACGGTCGCTGGCGCTTGCCTTGGCGAAGAGCGCGAGCGTCGTCCTCATGCTCTCAGCAAAAATACACCCATGTTGACGGGATGTGAGAAGGTCAACTTCAAAATAGAGATATGTGGACCACACCAAAGTATACACTTGCGAGTCATCCGGATGGGCGGCTGGGTATCCGGCCCAGGCCCTGCTCCAATCGTTCGGAGCTCCAGCAAGCAGCATCTGCATCGCGCCAAGCGACACCGCTCTGCCACACTGCCTGCGTCTTGCGTTGCGCCCCAAGCGTTCACGAAGCCGCCGCCGTCGCCCGTCGTTCGCATCATCATCGCCATGAGCAAGAAGATCGCCGCCAAGCTCGACAAGCTCCGTGGAGAGGAGTGGGACTCGGACAGCGACAATGAGGCGTCGTTCGAGAACAACGACGACTTTGTGACGCTTGAGCCCGCCGACGCCAAGGCCGCGCCGGCCGCCGCGGACGCGGACGCCGACAACGACGACGCTGCGGCGCCCAAGGCCGCGCGCAAGGCGGCTGCCGCCAAGGGCAAGAGCGCCGCCGCGACGGCCGGCGCCAAGGGCAAGGCGTCGAACGTGATCTACCTCGGCCGCATCCCGCACGGTTTCTACGAGGACCAGATGCGCGGCTTCTTCCAGCAGTTTGGCGCGGTCAAGCGCCTGCGACTGTCGCGCAACAAGCGCACGGGCAAGTCGAAGCACTACGCGTTCATCCAGTTCGAGGAGGCAGAGGTCGCGCAGGTCGTCGCCGACACGATGAACGGCTACCGCTTGTTCGACCACGTGCTGTCGTCGCACATCATTCCCGTGTCGGCGATCCACGAGCGCATGTTTGTCGGCGCCAACAAGACGTTCAAGCCGCTGCCGTGGCGGTCGATCGCGCGCAACAAGCACAACGCCGAGCGGACATACGAGCAGACCATCGCGCGGAACAAGCGATTAGTCAAGAAGGAGAAGCAGAAGCGCGAAGTGCTCGCGGCGCTCGGCATCGACTACGCGTTCCCGGGCTACCAGGCGCACGTGCCGCAGAAGAAGCAGCACGTCGTCTTCACGTAACTCGAGCCAAAATACATCTGCATCCATCCCTCCACTCCTGACTCTTCCTGACGCATGACGACGCCTTCCTTGGGTGCCTGCACGTGTAGATAACGCCTTATATATACTGTCGCTTGGATATCTAGAACGACCACGTATCAAAGCAGGACCCTGGCAGCCCCGTCGTGCCTTTTGTCTCGAACGGCGGCGTCGGCCACAGCTCCCGCGGGGACGGCAACTCGTGCAGCGCGCGACGGTCGTCGTCGTCAAAGAGGATGTCGTCCGCCACGAGATCCGAGAGCGACAGCTCGTACCACGACTCGTACAGCGCTCGCTCGTGCTCTCGCTCGAGCGGTCCGAGCGGCCGCAGCGCTGGGTCCTGCCGCGTCTTGAGCCACTGCGGGTCCACTTGCTTCTTCACTTTGCGGACACGAGCACGCTCCAGCGCCGAGTCGGTCGGCAGTGGGGCGTCCAGCAGTCCCGATGCCACGCGCACTTCTCTCGCGACAAGGCGCCGCGCCTGACTCGCCTCGGTCGCCGCGAGCTGGCGCTCGTCCGGTCCAAGTTCGGGGACGTCGACGCGGTCGTCCTGTTGAACCGCCTGGATCCGTCGCTGCAGCACTGCTGTCGCGTGTGGCTCGATCACGACTTGCGCGGCAGCCGCATCGTCTTCGGGGATCGGGAGTTCCGTGAGCGCGCGCACGCGGTCTCGATTCAGAAACGTCGGGTCCAGTCGCTCGACGGCGACATCTCGAGACCGCAGCGGTCGCTTGGGCGACTCCACGACACGATGGCGTGGACACCGCGGCGAGGAGGCGGGCTGCAGGCCGCCGCGTGCCTCACTACGAGATGGCTGTGACGCGACGGGCGACCAGCCACGCAACGGATGCGCGTGAGGCGACGGCGATGGCAGCGGCGCGAGCAGCTCCTCCTCCTCGTCGTATCGTCCTCTTGTTGTCGCGTGACGTCGACGTGAAGCGCAGGTCGCGGTGACACGCGATGCAGCGCCATGGCGTGGCCCGCAGCCGATGCGGTCGTCGCTACGCTCGGCGGACGCGGCTGCGGACGAGGAAGCGGCGGCATCTCGCCAAGATGGTCGTCGCTCTTGAGCGTCATGGAGCTGTCCGCCATGGTGCTGCTGGTGCTATCGGCCACTACGTACAGTAGTATTTGGATTTTGAGAATCAAGGAAATCCCTCGTGGGACAGCCCCAAACGGGACAGCGTATCCTAAATGTTAGGCTTTGAGATGCAAAACACAACCATGACAACGAGACGAAGCCATTCAAAAATCAAAAATCAAGAAAATAGAGAGCTGCCGAACGACTAAAAGAACTACCATTTTCCGCCTTCGATCGATCTCAATGATGCTGCTGCCTGCTAGAACGTCTTGGTCTTCCAAGCCACTAGAGGCATCATCGGGGAACGAGAGACGGACGCTACCACCGCGTAATGGGCGACTTAGCGGTCGTAGCGACCGCTGTGGCTGGGATGTCGGGCGTCCGACCCAGCGTTCGGCTGCGAGCGCTGCTGGTGCATGTTGCGAAGTCCTGCCTTGAGCGCCTCGATACTCGGACGCGCCGGAGCAGCCGCACCAGACGTCGAGAACGACTGCGTGGGCTGCAGGCTGCCGCCGAATGCGGACTGGATCGGCGCTCCGCTGCCGCTTCGGTGCCCGTGGCTGCTCTGGTGGTGCGAAGAGCTGCCGTAGCTGCTCACGTTCGAGTAGCCACCACGCTGCTGCTGACCGTAGCCGCTGTTGTAGCCGCCACCACGGCTTTGGTGCTGGTGGCTGTTGTATCCCGAGCCGTAGCCGCGCGAGCCCTGGTCACCGTAGCCGCTGCTCTGGTGGTAGCCGCTCGATCGCGCGCCGCCGCCTTGTTGGTAGTTCTGGTAGTTACCGTAGCCACCACCACTGCCACCACCGCTGTTGCTGCCACCGCGATGGCCGCCATATCCACCCGCGTTTCCGCCATAGTTTCCACGCTTGTTGCGGGGCTCCTGCGAACCCCAGTTTCCGTAGCCGTTCGTGAGGTACTGGCTGTACTCGGGTCGACCTCCGCTGTTCTGTCCGCCGTAGCGATCGACGTTGAGGTTGTTGTTCACGTACGCACCGCCATTGCCATGGCCGTTGCCGCCTCGGCGATCGCCGCGTCGCGAGTCGCCGTGATGGTTGTTGCGATGTCGCACGTTCGTGAGGTTGGCGGTCGCGCCACCCGCGAGATCCACAATGTTGATGTGCGCTTTGCCGAAGAACGGGATGCTGATCTGGCGGTCGTTGGGCGACACCAGCACGGGCGACGGTGTGATCGCGTCGGCGAGAATCACGCAGCGGTGCGGAAGCTTGGGTGGCGGACGATACTGGAAGCTGTAACACTGGTTGTTAGGCACGTCCTGCAGGTAGCGTTGCGACTTCTCGGGGCTCGGCACGACGCAGCCGATCGGGAAGTAGATCGACTCGACGTAGATCAGTGTGCCCGAGAACGACGCCGAGATCGCCGGCTCCGCGGCTGCCTCGGGGGCGTCGGACGTCGGCAGTGTCGACGCGACGGGGCACTTGGAGTGGAAGAACACGATCTCCTTGCCGTAGCGCTCGTTGCGCTTGCGCTCCGCTTCCGTGAGCTGCTTGTTGCCCTCGGCCATCGCGGCCAGCAGTCGGGATTCGTCGATGAACGGCAGCAGCACGACCCAGAGCCACGGCATCGCCTTGCCGTTCGGGTCCACAGGGATCTCCTTCGGGTAGAAGTCAATGATCGGCGACTCCTCGTCCGTCATGAGCCAGCGGTACGGCTTCGGGATCGCGTGACCGCTGCCCGCGGGGAACACACCCATGAGCTGCTCGAACGGACAGAACGGCGTGCCTTCCTCAAACTTGATCTGGAAGCGGTCGATGTTGCGCAGATCGGACGCGAATGGCGCGTAGTGGAACGGGTAGAACCACTTCCAGGACGGACAGCCGTGGTAGTAGTACTGCATGACCCAGCAGAGGCCCTCGATATACGTCTGGAAAACCATCTCACGGCCGCCGCCGTGCTCAATATCTTCCGCCTTAAGCTTGTCTGTGTAGTAGCGGGTCTTCCAGCCCGGCTCACCGAGTCGCACGACGTCCTGCACTTCCTCGCGGTACTTCTCGAGCTGCTGGTCGACAGTCTCCTTTATCC
Source organism: Pythium insidiosum (assembly GCA_022836835.1). Taxonomy (NCBI): domain Eukaryota; phylum Oomycota; class Peronosporomycetes; order Pythiales; family Pythiaceae; genus Pythium; species Pythium insidiosum. Next base: position 647,505 of record JAKVDI010000011.1, read on the forward strand.
GCGCCTTGACGGCCTCTTCCGCGGTCATGCCGCCGTACTTCTTGTCGTGTTCAATCGCCTGCTTGCCCACACGACGCTTCTTGACGATCTCGACGGCATCCTCTTTCGCCGCCGACGCCGCGAGCTGGTCCTTCTTCTCGTTGGTCATCCGCTGCTTGCGACGGCGCTCGTTTTCTTCCTGTTTCATCGCGCGGCGCTGGAAGACGACGTCTTCGACGGCGCCGACCTCGGCCAAAATGACGTCGACACGCGACAGATTCACGTTACCGGCGTCTGTGAGATACCCGCCGAGAGCCGGCAGCAGCTTGGCGTAAATGAGGATGAGGAAATCCAGTGCACCATCGCGAATATCGAGCGATGGGAGATGCGGCAAGAAATCGTTGCCGACGAAGAAACAGAGGAACACAAAGTCATCCACGATGCGTTCAAAGTCGTACTCGAACGGCAGCACGCGAGACAGCGGCTACAAGTCAGTCAGTCAATCAGTCAGTCAGCCGGCCATCCAGCACAACGCCATGTATACATCGCGTACCTCGAATTCAATCTGCAGATACTCGCGCAACGTCGCGATGTGCAGAAACTGCAGCGGCTTGAGATCGGACGCGATGGCGTCGGCGTCGTGCTCGCCAAACTCGCCGCGCTTGCGCTTCTGAGACGGCACACCGTTGGCGTCGAGCATCGTCTGGTTCTGCTGCTGGCGCTCGCGCTCGTACTTGGCTTTGCCGAAAAGCACCTCCTCTCGCAGGATCGAGAACTTGACCTCGTGCGTCGCGAGCCCGAGCATGATCAGATCGGCATCGAGGCCGTGCAGCACGTGGTGCTGGTTCGGGTCGTAGTCGGGCTGCGCGCGCTGCAGGCGGATGTAGGACATGAGCTTGTGCTCGCCTTCACCGGGACAGCCAGCGTCCGAGAAGATGACCTGCATTCGCAAGGCACGAAAGAAGAGGATGAGCCCACGCACACATACACAGACACAGAGACAACACGCTGTTGCTCACCTTGATGGACTTCCACGCAGGGTTGTTGTTGATGCGGTCGCGGATGTAGAAGCGCACGTACTTGGCGAGCTTGGACATGAACTTGGTGCCGGGCGTGATGACGTTCGAGTCCCAGCCCTTGTCCTGCTTGTCGGGCACGTTGTGACCCATGGCGCGCATGTACTCGAACGCCTCCTTCTCGATCTCGGCGCGCTGCTCGGCCTCCTGCGCAGCGCGGAAGCGACGCGCGCGCTGCTGGTTCATCTTGGCGCGTGGCGCGACGCCGTCGATCGCGAGGTACAGCACGCGGCGCGGCCGCACCGCCGCGACGAGGCGGTCGACGTACGCCATGACGCGGCGGTACATCTCCTCCTCGGTCTTGGGCGTATCGCCGTGCTCGGGGTGGCAGCACGGGTGGATGAGGCCGTTCATGTCGACGTAGAGGTTGTCGACCTCGAAGCCGTTCGGGTTCGGGCCCGTGGTGTCGAGCAGCTCATAGTGGCGCTCGCCCTCGAGCACGACGGCGCGCTGCTCCACGCAGTCGACGACGCACTTGGGGTACTTCTCGAGCACCCAGCGGTAGAACGCAGGGACGCCCATGGTGTTGTTGCCTTGCTGCTGCTACTGCGGTGGGTTGCCTGCTGCTGCGACTGCTACTGCTACTGCTTTCGCTTCCAGCGATTCATTCGCCAAGAGGTACGTTCGGGACACGGTATACAGCACACACCGTTCTGGTATACGTACGTGTTGCGATGGACTGTATTATACAGCCCACCGTGTGATACAGAACAAGCCAACAAACCGTAACCCCGCCCATCGTGGGTTACCTTGTGACGTGGTCCACACCTACCACCACTCTCTCTTTTTTGGTTTTAAGCCAATCGCGGCGCACCTCCATCCACCGCCCTCCTCCATGCTGCGGTTGAATGGGACTTGGTGACCACCGCGCTGCAGCCGCCATTCGCCTCTGCATTTCGCCGTGATGAATCGCGACTTCTCGCGGGCGCCCGCGCCGTTCGACAGCGATGGCCATCGCCATGGCGCCGCCACCGTCGCTGCCGCTGCCACTGCCGCGGCATCGGTCGCTCCCGATGCGTCGTCGGCGTCGGGAGCGGCGCCATACGTCCCCGCGGCGGCGGCCTACAGCGCGCGGGTCGTCGCCATGGAGAAGCGACCGGACGAGCGCTCGTTCGGGATGACGCTCGAGCAGCAGCGCGTGGTGTCGTCGCTGGATTTCCCGCGCGTGTCGTTCGTGTTTCCGGACCTCGCCGCCAGTCGCGCGGGGCTGAGCAGCGGCTGCGTCATCGAGGCCGTCGACCACCGCAGCGTGCAGGGATGCTCGGTCAAGGCCGTCGCGGCGCTCTTTCGCGCACGCACGCGCGTCACGATCCAAGTGCGATGGCCGTCGGACCCGTCGCCACACGCGACAGCACCAGTAGTTGTGGCAGCTTCGAGTCCTGCGCCACAGTCGCTGCCGCCTCCGGTGCCAACAGTCTCAGCAGCTCCATTGCCGGCGACAGCGTCGACCGCAGCGCCAGTGCCACAAGCGTTTGCAGCTGGGAACCCGTGGGCGCCGGCATCGTCGCAGTCGCTTGCGCCTCCGTCACAGACAGTGACGACGGCGACGACAACGATGCCGGTACCTGTGATGACCACTGCGACGCATGGATCCTCGCAGCAGCCAGCGATGACCAACACGCAGCAGATCCCCGTGGCGCTTGGGACGCCACTGCTGCCGCCAAACCACCAGTTGATGACGACGGCGGCTCACACGATGCTCGTCAGCACCCTTCAAGCGGTCGTCGAAAGTCAAAAGAGGGCGCTCACGATGGCGCTGCAGTCCGTCTCGAGACCGACGGACGCCAAGACGACCACCGCGACTGCGGCGGCGTCTCCATCGATGATTCCGTCGGCGCCGGCGCAGAGCTCGAGTCACGTCATGCAGCCACAGCCGCCACAGCCATCAGCTCCAGTGCAGGCGGAACGGAAACCACCCGTGTCCACGCCAGCGACGAATGCGCTGTCTCCTCCACCAGCGTTCACGCGTGACGCGACTCCACAGCCACAACCAGAGCCACCAGTAGCAGGGCCCCACATGAGCCAGAAGACGGAGGCAGCGCAACCACCTCACTCTCTCGCAACGGTCCAATCCCTTCCACCAGCGCCAGCTCCTCGACCGCAGCCAGTTCAGGCTCCAGTGCCAGCCCCTGTTCCTGTCTCAGCACTAGCAGCACCAGCAGCACCAGCACCGCCAGCGCCGACACCATCGACAGATAAACGCGTGACCGTCGACGCAACGTCCTCTGCCCCGGTCGCCGCCCCGACGCAACCACCAACGGCACCTGTGTACCAAAGCCCCGAGCGATCGGCAGTCGGTAGTGCGTCCTACAAGTCACCGACAAGGGCGACGTCGCCTTCGACGGTGAACATTACTGCTCTGCTGCCCAACGTGACTCGCCTTCCTCCGTCCTCCTCTTCCGTTTCCCGTCAACAGCCAGTCGCGTCGTCCATCGCAGCCACGGCAGCAATGACGACGGCGTCCGACGGCTCTCAGACGCCGCGAGGATCCGGAAAAAAGCGCGCGCGGCCGTCGACCAGTCCGACGAACAGCAGCAGCAACAGCAGCAGAAACAGAGGCAGCACATCGCAGGCAGTCGCTCGTCGTCCGCCGCCGATTCCTGACACCACCAGCACACAGCCGCAGAACAATGGATACGCTCCGTCGGCGACGTCCATCTCGGTGGATCGACAGTCGGAGACGAACGGCCCAAGCGCCCACAAGAAGCCGCGTGGTGGTCGTGGCAGTCGTCGCCGCGAGAGCCTCACGCCATCCGACTCGGACGACGCTGTCTGTCTTCTAGGTACGTTGCTTCCTGATCGCTGCAAGAGCCTTACTAATCCACAGCACGTGTTCAGGCTCCGAGGCAGAGACCATCTCGTCCGCCGATTCGTCGTCGGCATCGTCGTCGCCGTCTACCGCTGGCGGCGGTCGCAAGCGCCGGTACTCGACGCGGCAGTCCGAGTCTGGCGGCCGCGTGCGTCGGTCGCTCACGGTGGATCGCCTCGTGACCATGGGCTTCAAGCGCGAGGACGCGGAGGCGAGCGTCGGTGCCTGCGGTCACGACGTGGAGAAGTGCATGGTCTGGATCGTGTCGCACCTCGAGGAGAAGCAATTCTTAAGCGACCTGAACCAGGCGTCGATCGAGTCGGAGCTCTCGAAACGCGCAGAGGAAACGCAGCAAAAGAAACAGGAAAGCGAGACGCTCAAGCAGGCGACGGCGTTCACGTCGCTCTTCCCGACGGTACGTCAGACAGTAACTTTTGTATGGCCGTACGAGAAGCAATGCTGACGATCGCTCCCTCTTTCTCTCTCTAGTCGTACGTGCTAAGCGGCGACTCGGAGGCTCCACAGCTCAAGCGACTGCTGTCGTCAACGATCGGGGGCATCAGCGCCGAGACGCTCATGCGCACGACGCTCACGCGACTGCTCAAGCTCGAGGCGCAGGCCATTCGCTGGTACAAAGAAGCGAGTCGCTGCTACATGCTGCAGCTCGCGCGCCGCCTCGAGGCCGCGATGGACTCGCACGACGTCGTGTCCTGCTGCGCGCAGTGGATGGCGAGCGATGCCGCGAGTCGCTCGTCCTGCTGCGCGTTCGTGCAGACGCTGTGCAGCGAAGAGCAGGCGCTCACGACGGCGCTGTTCCACATGCCGGAGAACCACGGCGGCGTCCCGCTCGAGTTTCTGCGCGCGGACGAGTCGATGCAGTTCAGTCTTGAGGACGACGGCTTCGAGGTGCTGGACGACGTGACTGAAATCGACTGACGAAATCGAATGAAGCGAAAGACTGCACGTGGCTCGCTCTCTGTTGTTCCCCAATGTTCCCCAAGTCCAGTGTCGGCATTTTTCTATCTCGCCCCATTATCTCTCTCTCTCTCTTCTTTCTCCCTCGCCTCTCACTGCGGCGACACGTAGATGCCTTCGCTCGCAAACCACAGCGTCTGCTCGTCCTTCTGCGCCGTCGCGCTGACCTCCTGCTGCCCGTTGATCGGGCAGCGCGGGCAGTTGGAGTCGTCGAACCGCGCGCGGTGGCTCGTGAGCAGGTAGCGTCCCGTCGCGACGCTGCGCAGCCGCACGAGCTCGCCGCGCTTCCAGAGCCCGTCGTCCTCGCACTGGTCGATCGCGCTGCACTGCTGCCGCTCCTCGCACTCGACGACCCAGTTGTCGCCCGCGTCGCCCTCGCCGGCGACGCCGAACGCGCTCACCTCCTGCTGCTGCGACGACAGCGGCGCGCGGAACGCGTGCGTGTGCAGGTTGCGTCGCGTCGGCGTGTGCTCCAGGCGGATCGTCGCGCCGCACGCCACCCTGGTGCCCAGTGCACACGCCGGCGCGCTGTCCGCTTCCTTCACGAGCCAGTAGCTGTTCGGGTCGTTGCGCGCGCCGTGCGCCGTGACCGACTGCTGCCCGCTGCCGCTGCCGTACGCGATCTCGTGCGAGTGCAGGCGATGGCGACTCGGCTCGTGCACGAGCTTGATGGAGCTGCCGCACGTCACGTACTCAAAGCCCTGCGGATCTACAAGCGAATGAACGGGATCAATCCACATATCTCCGTCCATGAGTCTCCTTCAAACTGTAACTCAACGTACAGGACAGCTCGGCCGAGGCGTCGTCGCGGCACGCGTCCTCGCAGCGGAACTCGTGGTGCTCGCAGCCGACCTCGCGCACGCGGCGGCGGTTCTCGCACTCGCAGTAGCCCGACTGACCCGACGGAATGACCTGCGAGCACGGCGCGTCCTGCTGCGGCACGCGGCCCCCGTGCGGGTCGCACTTGGCGGTCGCGCGCCAGCGCACGCAGTGCGTCTGCGTCGCGTCCCCTCCAGCGCTCGCGACCGCGAGCAGCAGCGCGAGAGAGAGCGCCACGCGCTTCATCTTGGGCATCGTCACCACCATCTTCAAGGCGAATGTTGGATATCGTGCGAGGTTGGTGTGTCACGTGGCTTCAGGATGCGGGCGGGATGGAAGATACCGGTATTATACCGATGTGCTCTGCTTGGTTTCGCACTTTCGAGAACACGCGCAGTCACAGTCACGGCTCGCTACACATGTCGCAGAGATCTGCCCAATGAGCTCTGCGACAGTAGGTTGGTCATTTTCTTGAAGCACAGCATGCAGATGAGGTAATCCTTTTGGTGAGTGAAGATCCCCTGCACACACGATGTCGTTCGATTTGTTGGTTTCTGCTGTTGGTGGCGCCGTTGGAAGTTGGATGTGCTCAAGTCGGTGGCATCATTGTTGGATTTCTTCCGTTCCGCGCACACACACACACACACAGTACCTTACCATCATGCCCAAGACCGTTCTGATCACTGGCGCCAACCGCGGCATTGGCCTCTCGTTCACGCAGCACTACGTCAAGCTCGGCTGGCGCGTGATCGCGTCGGCGCGTAACGTCGCTGCGGCCGCGGAGCTGCAGGCGCTCGCGCCGTGGAAGATCATCGCGCTCGACACGTCGAACGAGCAGTCGATTCTCGATGCGGCGAAGGCGCTCGACAATGTCCCGGTGGATCTGCTCATCAACAACGCCGGCGTGCTGTCGTCCAACGGCCTGGCGAACACCACGAAGGAAGACCTGATGCACCAGTTCGAGGTCAACGCCGTCGGTCCGTTCCTCACGACGCGCGCCTTCCTGCCGAACCTGCGCCTCGCGGTGAAGGAGAACGGCCAGGCGTTCGTCACGCAGATCACGTCGCGCATGGGCAGCGTCGACGACAACACCTCTGGCGGTTACTATGGTTACCGCGCGTCCAAGACGGCGCTCAACATGATCAGCACGAGTCTGAGCAAGGACCTCGCGGCGGACAAGATCGGCGTGCTCATCCTGCATCCGGGCTACGTCGCGACCGCGATGACCAGCAACAGCGGCAACATCACGCCTGACCAGAGCGTCGAGAACCTCACCAAGATCATCGACAACGCCAAGCTCGAGGACAGCGGCAAGTTCTACCACTGCGAGGGCTACGTGCTGCCGTGGTAGACGGGCAGACGCCTGTTCTACACAGAGCGTAGTCGTCGCCAACGTTAGTCTTGTCCGCACGCTTCGCGTTGATGTAGTAACTCCATCAAAAGAGATGATCTTGCGCTCGCATTCTATGGTCCATGAGATGCGCTGCTCTCTTGCTTGTCATTGGCTGAAACGTGGCACCGCCTTGTAAATCACTCGCTCTCTGGCACGTCGGAATTATCATCCTTCCCAGGCACCATGAAGACGGTGCTCATCACAGGGGCGAATCGCGGACTCGGCGTCGAGTTCGTCGAGCACTACGTGAAGAGCGGATGGCGTGTGGTCGCGACGGCGCGACGTCTGGATGGCAATGACCGGGTATGTGCGCTTGAGGGACTTCGCTGCTGATCCCTTGAGACTCAACGTGAGTTCCAATACCTTCGCCAGCTGCGCTCCCTAGAGCCATGGAAGATTTTGCAGCTGGACACGTCCGATGAAGCATCGATCCTGCGCGCTGCTGGGGAGATTGCCAATGTTCCGATTGACCTGCTGATCAATAACGCAGGTATCTTGGCTTCGCGGGGAATGGAGAGCTCCACGAAGGCCGACATCATGGATCAGTTTGAGGTCAACGCAGTCGGCCCCTTCCTCACTACTCGAGCGCTTCTCCCCAATCTTCGACTCGCAGTACGGGAGCACGATGTCGCGTATGTCGTGCAGATCACGTCTCGCTTGGGAAGCATCGGTCTCAACAATGATAGCGGATACTATGGCTATCGCGCCTCGAAAGCTGCGCTCAACATGATCAGCACGAGTCTCGCGAGAGATCTCGCTGACGACAAGATCGCAGTCTTGATGCTGCATCCGGGGTACACGTCAACCGATATGTCACACGGCAAAGGTGACTACTCTCCTTCGCAAAGCGTCGCCTTCATGACGAAAGTGATCGCCGATGCGACGTTTGCAGACAGCGGGAGGTTCTTTCATTTGGAGGGACACAAGTTGCAGTGGTAGAAATCCCACTTCATAGCATTAAACGCAGCGCTGCTGAGAAAACATGTCAATCTCGCTCACTCGATGGCCTCTCACGTGTCATAGAGGCCTGCAATCGACGCAGTCGTTCGTGGAAATACGGGTTCGAGAGGCGTGCAGTGCGCACTTGGGCATCGACAACCTCAGCTGTCCGTTAGTTGGTAGTTCGATTCGAAACACGCGAGACACTGAGGTAAACATTCCTGGATATCGGCAGCGTTAGATCCATCCATGTCAATCTATCTACCTTGAAGGCGCAATAGCGTTGTCATCACGTCGTCCAGCTCCGTGAGCATCGCCTCCAAATCGGACACGACGCCATCTGCAGATAACCACCCCAAACAACCATTCAGCCACGTTCCTGCCCAGTCAGTCAGTCATCTATTCATTGAGTAGCCCACGCACCGAGGTGCTTGAGTACGTCATGAGCGTTAGCGGGTGCTGGTGCAACTACAGGTGTCGTTGCTTGCATCGCCAGTCTGGAGGAGAAAGGAAATCTGCACCGGCCACTTCAACTTGCCACAGTGGACCCAACTCAAATTTGAATTGTGCTTATCACCACCACTGACAACTGTACTGAGTGCGATGAGCGAGAGCAGCAAATTCAACTTCGAATTGGAAAGCAGCCATGTTCGATCGATCATCTATTCCAAGCTCGCCGCAGGAAGAACGGGCGCACTGCATCTCTGCTGTCTGGCGCCGCTGACCAATGCCGAGCGATCTGCTGTCGTCGCTTCATGATCTGGAGCTGCGTGATCCGACGCGAGAGGAGCTCTTCAATGGACCCAAACGCGACAAGCTACCAGCCGCGATCCAGGAGCTCTCCAACGATGAGACCGCATGCACATTTTGCGGTGTGAGTTACTTTGTGTTCGCCGAAGTGCAGGAGCTTCAAGCGACGGTAAAGAAGTACAAACAGACATTCCACGTACGTACGCTCCATGCATCTCGCTCGTGCGGTTGTAATTAAGGATACGCGGCGGTATCTGTCCAGACGTTCGTGCGCTTCATGGAGCGAGAGCGAGCCATCGGCCGCAGTCTCAAGAGCGAAGTGGCTTCACTTCAAGACGCGTTTCGTCGTCTTGTGGAGACGACCCAGAGCAGTATAAACCACTTGGGAGACGAACGGAACCGCTCGCAGCAACGAGAGGTGTCTCACGTCGCAGAACTCGATAAACTGCAGCGAGATCTGGTGCGCGCTCAAGCTGAAACTCAGCAACTTGACGCTCATTGCAAGAGGAAAGAGGAGGAGTGGCGTGTAACAAGCTCACTCACTGAGCAGAAGCTGCGTAACGAGATTCTTCATCTATCTGGACAAATTGAGAAATGCCGAGTCGAGACTTCGACACAAGAAGCGGAAGCTCGAGCCGAGTTGGAACGCCAGCGCACCAAAGTTCGAGAACTTGAAGCCCTTCTCGTGACAGAGCGTGTCTCGTGGAGTGCAGCTGAGCGTCAATGCGTCTCGGAGCGAGATGAACTGAAGCAGCAGCTTCTAGCAGCTTCCGAGAGAGCGAATGCTGAGCGAGAAGCCGCAAAGCAATTGATGGATCAGCTTCGAACGATTCAGCAAGAGCTCAGTCGAGTCGTCCAGACGGCAGACAGCGATCGAGCAGCCTGTGCGCATCTTCAGCGCGAGATAAATGGCCTGAAGGAGCAGATTCAGAGTTTCGGAAAGAAAGAAATCACGTGGCAAACGGAACGAGCAAAGCTTGAGGAAGACGAAGAGCGATCCCAAAATCTCATCTATAGTTTACGACAGCAAGTCGCAACTCTCGAGAAGAGGCTCGAAGAAAACGTCACTGGCACGGAAAGGCACAAACATGACTACGCACGGGAGCTCGAGCGGTTACGACTAGAGCACAGCAACATCGTGTCAAGGCTACAGCGCGATCACCAAAAGACACTTGATGAGCTACGTGAGAACCATAAGAAATACGTTGAGTTCTTGGAGAAGCAGACCGCTGACTTGAAGGGAGGAGCCTCCGCCTCGGAAAATTCATTGCTCGAAATGGCACGGAAACTTGACGATGCGGAGCGACAACTTGCGTACTCCAAGGTGCAGGTGCAAGAACTGACTGGGGAGCTTCAGGTGAGGCACATGACATATTCATTTCTCGTCAATTTCTATCTCAAGCGTTTCCTCTGACGCTGGTTGATTCGTCATCCCGCAGCAAGTTCGATCAAATCAACAGAATACTCAGTCAGCAGTGATCACACTGGAGAGGAAGGTTAATGACCTTGAAGAGGAGAAGGTAGGCACTCGAGTTGCCAGCTTGTTGACGGAATGTGGAACTGACACCTTTATGCCGTATAGAAAGACCTCACGGAGGATGTGGAAGACTTGCACCGTCGACTAGAGCAACACCAACAAAAGGCTCAAGAACTTCAGCGACAGTCTGAAGAAGCTGCTGAGTTGCGCTACAAAAAAGCAGAGGACAGCAACAAGCAGCTACAACGACGCCTCGACGTACTACAAATAAAATGTGAGCAACTCGCTCAAGAGAACGAGCGCTTGCGGCGCATCGACTCGAACGAGGTTCACTCGCCGCAGTATGCTTGGGGGGACACGACTCCTGCCGCATCGCAAAAGGCACCCCGAGGTTCCAAGACAACAACATCGAGTAATCAGGAGGCCCACGAACACGAGAAAGTCATCGAGAGTTTGCGAGCAACAATCCAACAAAAAGACAAGGTACAACTCAGCGAGGAGGAAGACATTTTCTCAAAGACTGACGTGAACTGTTCTACGCTCAACAGGAAATTTCCCTGCTCCAACAAACTGTTCACCGCGAGTGTATGGAGCGCACGTCACTACTCGAGCGGATGAGAAGTGGCAAAGTCCTTCCAGACATGAGCCCGTCACCCTCTGCAGCTGATAGCGTCATCAATAAGTCCATTGCGACGGCACGTGACTCGACAGACGGCGATGATGACGATCGAGCCCCCGAAAGCAGACAAGATATTCCGAAAGCGTCGTTTTACGAACGCCTCCGTCGAACTGGCCAACGAAAATCCAAGCCGCGGCGCAGTTGACACGTAATCTCAGAATATGAAGCTATCATCGCTATCGCTCGAGAAGCTGTCATCTTCTTCGCAAGAGCCATTGTCTCCACACTCCTCCTCTGATTCCCCGAGCCAATATGAGAGGGTGCCTTGCATGATCCGAGCTATTCGCTCGGTTTCGTCGTTCTTTACACAACTGGGCTGGGTCACTTTCGCTCGAGTTACTCGCGACTTCAGTGTTGCACTCACACCGTGTGATTCGATGAGACCCACACGATAATCAGGATCGGATGCAGAGAAACTCGAATCTTCCTTTAAAGTAGTCGTCTTTACGTCGTCACTTCTGAATTGACGGCGAGGCAACCGTCTCTCAACTTGAGTTTTAACCGCCATTGCGTCCGGCCAGTCCCACGACACTCTTTCTTCACTCGCGACGTGGTCGTTCGTTGGTGTCTCCACAACGTTTGGGCCATCACCCGTCCTCGCAAGCGATAAGCTTCGTCTGTGGCTTACATCTTCATTCGTTTCGTTTTCCTCAATTCGATTCACTTCCACCGTATTCAGTGATCGTGAAGTCACGGAAACCTCGGAATCTATGCGATCGCGAAGTTCATGAAGTAGCTGCCAAGCCAGATCGAACTTCTCCACTGGTATTGCAGCCTGAGCTGGCGACACTGGTCGACTGTATTGCGTGAATGACTCTGTTGTCGTGATCTGGCACTGGCACGACCTGCTTACTGCCTCCGTTGTCGACTGAGGTGTATGACTTGGAGTTTCTCCATCGGTATGGATTTCCTCGTCGATATGTTCAAAAGCGTCGACTTTGGAGCTCAGTTGGGGTAGAACGGCAAAGTCCTCCGTCTGCGTGGCCGCGTCGATGCAAAACAACTCTTCTTCACACTGTGCGTCAGCATCTTCGGTCGTTCCACCAACAGTTTGAGTCTCTGCAACGACTAGAGTTGGGACAGAAGCGGTCACGACCACAGTTTCTATCGTGTCATTGGGCTCCGAGATTTCGATGGACTCGCCTGATGAGTCCGCTTTCATCTTGCATTCACCGCTTGCGCTTTCCTCACTGCGATACGATAACTGCCTGCTGCACCAATCCGAACCTGCACCCTTAGATTCACACGGGACATTTTCTTCAGCAACGTCTGGAACTCGGTCTTGAGATGCCGATTCATGTCTTTCCGATAAATTGATCCACACGTTGTTCGTTGTGTCTGAGTCTTCATTTGGCGACACTGTTGGTTGTTGCACACACCAGTTCGGTGGTATGCAAATACTCCGACTCGCCCCTTCATCACCAGCTGCGTCATGTGCTAGCTGCTCTTCGCTTTCGCTTGGTTGACCACTACCATCAGCGACGTTTGTTTCGCCTCTGTTCATTGAGGCATCATCCGATTCAGAGCCAACGGCGTCATTTTCTTCTTTCGCCTCTTGCATCGATTCAAATGGCTCACATTTCAACTTGACCCTGCTTTCGTGAGATGCAACCACACCGCTCTTTTCTTGCGTCGGCACCGCACCGGCATCTGAACAAGCGCCACACATGGTGCATTGACTAACAGGCTCGATGGTATAATCTTCAGCAACTTCTTCACTCGAGATTTCGATGTCTTGGGCTTCGGATGAGCTCTCAGCCTCATTGAGAGCTATAAGTTGATGTTGGCCCCCTTTGCCTTCAAGTGGACTTGACTCGGACTCGGATGTTACAGACTCCAAAAGTCGAGTCCTCTCATTGCCATCGGCTTCACTTGACTGTGAACAAAGAGAATCACGCTCCATGGAATCCTGACAGCCAGATCCAGGTGGCGCCGGGCTTGCTGAGGGCACTAGAAGCTGGGGTGTCGCACTGATGTCACTCCATCTGTCAGGTGATTTACTTGGTGTTGACAGCTCAACCTCGATGATTCCCAGTGAAGCGAGCGTGAGCGGACGGTAGAAGAAGTCATCTTCCGTTTCATTTGGGTTGCTGATATTGTCAGCGATTGTGACTTCACAATCATCTGCAACTGCTGGAACTTGCAACTCGCTTGCATTCCCTGGAGGAATGCAGCTGACGGCAATATTCTCCTGAATCAAACCACCGTAAGATGCTTGGTGATCGCCACTACGGTCGGGTGAGCTCATCCTGTTGTTATCTTCAATTATGTCAACGGTTCCGTTCTCCCGACTCACGCTCTCTGCTTCATCATCCCCATCACCTTTGAATTCAGGATCGAGATCTGTGACAACAGAGATAGAAGAACGCATGTCAGCGTTACTGGGTTCTAGTGATCGCGGTTCTGATGGTGTTTCTTCCGTCGCTTGACCAGTCAATCGAAGAAGGCGAAGGTCGATCTGTTTCGTCGCGAGATGAATAGATGCGACGGTGCTGGCAAGCGATTCAGTTTCTGATACCCCACTCAGTAGGCTCTGGCTATCGCTGGCTTGCTGGGACCACTCTGACGAACTGAGCTTGTGTTCACTTTCTGCGGAACGACTCACCGCTCCAGAATCTGGCTCAGATGCATCCGCTTCCTTGTATACTTCAAGCGTTGGTGTAGTCTGAAGTTCATCAATGAGTGGATCGTCTTGGAACGTCAGCTCAGCAAAAAGTAAGACTGTGTTGGTTGATGTTGGAATGTGCGATGAATGTGCGGTGGCGGACTGCTTTACTTTGGCGACATCCTCGGTGCTTGGTAGCCTTGACGCCAATTCAGCAGTTGAGTTGGTTGGTGTAGCCGTCGCAGCCCAATTCACTTGTTGCCTTTCGTGATTCCACTCGTCATCTTGATCGATAAAGATGTGCACCCCCACACGACTTCCTGTCTTCATAGCAGCTGCTAAACAACCCAACCAAAAAATCAGTATAATTGCTCCATGCAATGCAATAGGTAAACCTACCACTGGTGGTAACGATGGGAAAGGATCCCTGCACTCCGGTGTGTCGAGTCAAGACGTCTACCACTGGAATCGTTGCCGCCCCGAGCATTTGCATGTCTCCGTTTTCAGTGTGCAGGCCGATTTCGAGGAAGAGAGGGTCTTCTTGAAGAGTCGAGATCAGCTCGTGATGAACGATTAGTCGTGTCTCAGTTCGCGTTGTCGAAGGCAGAAGAGTGATGTCATCCTTCACATCGACACCAATATTGGAGACGTCGATTGTCTTCCACAAGAAACCATTGGACTCCTGACCCACGTTCTCATTCGATGCTTCAGCCGAATGCAAGTGTAATCCAAGCGGAACTCTAAATCGAATCCAACACTGCATAATTTTGTGCGAATAGATTTCGCCTTGTGTGTGCCCGATCAGACTCTCGAGGTTGCTCAGCCGCTGAACATCGACACACAGAGAAATGGATGGCGGCAACAGTTTCTCGGCTGTCGAAATTGATGCTGATAACATCTTCGAATCCTCGTAGCTATCTCTCACGTTCGAAGGGACCATTCTTTGTTCCAATTCTGGGAATCTTGTAGCTGTGATAAGTTCCAATCCCAGCGGCAAGAACGATGTACAACTGGGTTCTGAAGCAGATGCATCATTCCATGATAGTCGAAGCTTGAGTCGTCGTTCGCCCTCCATGACACACTGGTTTTGAATCTCGGATTGCACAGTTGGAGACAGGAGCGATGCGACGGGAAGATGCGCGGTACCAAAACACGTATCGTTGCCGGTTTTGTCTCCACCGGGTTTTTGTGGAAGAACTTTGAGAACCACTTGGACACTCGAAAGATCGATACATTTGAGAGCACCTCGAGCAACTTGAAAGGTATGCATAAACCGCGAATTCAAGTGAGATTGCTTGGCATCCCACCAAAGAACGAATGAAGTCGATGACCCCACCCCAACCATCTCCTGAGCTTCGCCGAGTACGACTTGGCCGTGCACCTCACATCCTACGTATCCGTCTTTATGATATCCATCAGGATCACATACGTTCCATGCTTCCCATAACGAGATCAGGAGTGTGAATGCTGTCACATCGCGCGATACCAGCCTTGGCGGAGACGTATCGATACTTTTGCCTTCATGCTCTCCAGAAAGCGAAGGTAGGGACGCTGCAGAGGCCACACAAGACCGAGATAGCGTCCTCTCAGATTCTTGTTGCATCGAATTGACAGTGGGATGCTGCTCTCCATCGTTGAAGGAGCCTTGCTGTTGCTTTAACGAGCGAAACTTGCGTTGCATTGCAGACACTCCTTTCGATACGATGTGATAATTCATGATCTTGTACAAAGGTGATTAAGTATAAGTCGAATGAATATATGAGGGGTGAAGCACTCACCTTTTCGGCTGTTCCAATGGCAACACTGACACTCAATTCGCCACATATTGAGCCACTCGTTGGGTCGCCCAGCGGAAGTGCTTCACTGTATCCGAGCAGCGGCAAAGGCGACGGCGAGACTTGCAGAATGATTGACCTGGAAAAATTATGAGTAATTAGCCCCACCCTGTGGCTTTGTGGATTGCGTAGACTCACTCAATGACGGATGTGAGCCCAGCTAAGGGTAGTTTGACAACTCCAGCAAAGACGTCGGCTTTACTATCGTCACTCTGAAGCCAGACTTCAAAAATCTGACACACGTTAATCAGCAAAGTCGCAGCTCCCGATCAAGACGATACACTCTAACTTACCAGCACCCCAGATACGAGCTTGTACATCGAAATTGCGGTTGCATCAAACTGGATTGTCGCGTCTAACTTTAAGTCCACAGCCAAAGCTTTTTCTCGAGGGCGAATCCAGAAATGCTCGCGAGATGTTAACGTAACATCTGAACGAATACCACCGACTCTAAACCAAATCGGTGATGCCGATTGAATTCTTACCGACCACAGTCTGGGTTGTTCCGACATGGTCACAATTCGAGAGAGTAACTGCTCCGTCCAATGCAGTCGTGCCTTTCCAAATGCAATCATCATAAACATCGAGTGATGCTCACCAATCTCCGCAGCAAGAGCCGGTTCACTTGACGGAATTATCCTCGGGATATCCGTAGACACACAACCTCGGTCACAGTATTCGACTGAAGACGCGCTCGACGTAAGGTCAAACGCTCTGCCATCAATGTCTTCGACAGAAGCTGGTGAAGTCGGAAACTTAACAAGCTTGATTCTAATCGTCAGAGCACCCAGTTGATTTGACCCCCGCCTTCTTTTAGATAGTTTCTGTCCATCAAGTTTAGTTGAATCCAATTTGGTTCGAGCTTCTTCTCGCCTTGGGTGGATGAGCGGAATTCGAACAATTCTTTCTTGATGACAACCGATGATCTCATCCGCAGAGAGAGCTCCAATTAGTTCAAAGACAGCTTTGTTGTGAAGTGGTCGTCGTGGACGCTTCCGTGATAGATGGGGTGGGCGAGGGGCGCAAACAACTTTGAATGCCAATTCACCGATTGAGCTAACTTTGTGCAGCTCGGAGATGCCTCTGATTGTCGGAAGGCGAATGGTACATGAAGCTTCTGGATACCATTCCCGCTTTCTGAGAGACGAAGTCACGTAGAAGGCTGTGGTGAACGGTTGTACTGGTTGTTGTTCCGATGCAGCAGCGTTCGCGTGATACGAATGAGCAACGTTGATTTCAATTGGAGAATGTCGCGTTATCGCCGAGCCATCACGAGCCTGACGAAGAGTATCCATTGCCGCAGGTTCGAGCTCAAGTTTGTCGTAACAAATCTCGATCGCGTCAGCGGAGCTGAACTCTTCGACACGTTCGTCGTCAATAATCCGTGTGAAAGTTTGTTCAGACAGATTGCTTTGATCATGCTCGAGCATGATGTTTGTGTTGAGGGATCCCTGGACAGAGTGCGGCTCGATGATTGGGCTCACACTTGCATCTGCCTGATAGCTGCTTACTTGATAAATAGTTACAGATTGTGCTTGTGTATCTTCAAATGCATCAGGTCTTCGTTCAGTATCTGCGATGGGATATCTCGGATCATCAGCCGCGAATGACATTGATCGCTGTAATGCTCGTCCCTTTTCAAGAAGATGCAGCAGTCGAGAACGGTGTACTTGACCTGCTACTTGGTGTTGGCTTGCGATTTGAGTATCACCAACGCTCGGATCATGAGATCTGTTGGATACTGACGAGACCGAGCTCCAAGATGGTGCATTTTCGAGCGTCTCGGAATCACGTAAATTCGAGCCAAACGCACGAGTGAGCATAAGCTCGCGATTAACTGAAATGCTTGGACCATTGAGAGCTGCATTTCGTTCTTCCACCATATTTTTATCAAGTTGCTGGCTCCAAACAAAACTCATCTCCAGAGCGAGATAACCTTCACGAAAACACAACTGAGACATTGGGCAATCGTGGTCCAAAACGACAAAAAAACGCACCGAGGATGACCGAGCGATCTCGTGTAGAATGAATCTCTAGCAATGATGATGACGCCCGTTTTGCCAGTCTCTCAAGACACGCCTCTGGGCTTTCCGCTTGGTCCGATTGTTCAATATTGAGGGGTAGCGAACATTTCCCATACTTTTTCCTCGTCGCGCGATCGATGACGTCCATCTCCAGCGATTTCTGTGCGTCTCACATTCGTTTGTCAGCATCAGAAACGTGCAGCAATCGATTATCTGTCGTACCATGTCACGAAAGTAGTCGATCAACTGCTGCGCAGGCACCATGACCGGGTACCGCATTACCACCGAACTTTCGACATCACGGGTCTGATCCTCTGACCGCTCACGCGCTCGCTCGTCATCCAGGGAGGAAACGCCCGAGATTTGCTGCCGCCGCGCTGTCTGGTCATGCACGATGAGCGTCGGCCGGAAGAGAGTGCCTGGTTTGTCTTCGCCCCACCATCGCGTGCGGACGACTGTCACTGGTGGCAGCGTCACGTCGACACGGCGCCGCCGTTCCGCCGCCGCTTCAGCGGTCACAGACGGCAAGAGACGCGGCACACTCAGCAACACGGCGCCGTGCTCGACGCCGTCGACCTTGGGCGGCAGACTGCATCCATCGAGATCATACCGCAGCCGTGCCGCCATGCTGTCAGTCAATACTGGCGGTGGTTGTACAGTGGAAATGGAACAAAACCTTGCATACAAACAGTATTGGCTGAAAATAATTCTTATTGGCCAATCAAATGGTGTCAAACTGGCAAAGTTGAAGAAGTGGGGCGCGCATCGAAGGCAGAAAGAACCTCTGATGCCAGCATGACGGTCTCCGCGGCGCCGCCGACGGCGACGACGGCGACGCGCTTCTGCTGGCGCGAGCGCACCGAGCGACTCAACTGGCGCATGCTCAAGAACCTGCACGTCGTGGACGTGCTGCGGCGCGGCGACCCGACGCTGCTGGAGCCGTATGCGCTGCACGTCACGTTCGCGCGCCTGCCTGTGACTGTCGCGGCGCTCGCACCATCGAGAACAGACGAGCGCAGCCACGATGATGTTGCGCTTGGAGCGAGAGGTGACGAGCGGAACGCGTGGTTTCTCGTGCGCGTGATGCAGCTCGCGATGGAGTATCTCCTGTTTCTGCGGGCCCGCGATGGTACTGTGCTGGATACGCTTCGGGAAGAACTTGCCCATTGGGAGACGTAAGGAGATCGCTAGGACGAATTGGCGTGGTAATTTATAAAGAGCTGGAGCCACTAATGGGGTGAGTATCGACAGAGACTGTGAGATCTACGCCGAAAGAGCCAGGAAATGGAAGGAGCGCACACGAATCGAGCGGCGACAGGTGGAAAAGCTGCATCAAGTACTGCGAAACGTGGCAAAGCTGTTGCAAATCGAAGGGTATGACGGTTTCTGGAGTCTTTGCTGAATCAAAGCGGACCTATTTCTGATGTTGTGCTGCAGCGCTACCCCAGAGGCTATGTCAACAATTGAAACACTACTGAAAGATATGACCCCACGGCACATTTCCGCTAATCAAAACCATGATATGGTTTCTGAGGCACGGGTTTGTGGCTTTTGCGGAAAGATGTTTTCATCTCGTGATTATCTGGACAAGCATATCGTGAGGAGGCATCCGAATGAAGTTGGAGACTTAAAACCTGCTACGCGCACGATGTCGAACAAAAATGCTGGTGAACTCTTGCCAGTCAAACACACCGGAGACATGGAAGACAATAATAACTTTCGCGAGCTGCTGAGCGACGTGGAGAAAACTTTGCGAGAGCAGCAGGCTTCCCTTCGTTCCGTCGCTCAAGAAGAGGCTGAGAAGATCCAACGTTTATATGAGCAATTCCACGTTGAATTGAAGCTATCGGACGAGCTTCGACAGAAGAGACATGATGCAGAACAATCGTTGCACGTAGCACGTGAAGAAATGGATCGCCTTCATGAAGAACGGGAGAAGCTGATGGATGAGATCGAGAGCTTGAAGGATCATTTGCATGTTCTAAGTGCACGGAAGAAGATCGAAGCGGCCAAACACTCCAATTATATGAACCAAGATCAGAACGTGGCGATCGAGCTTGAGCTGAGGCGACTGCAAGACACCATTGAAGCTATGACGACTGCTCTCTCGGACTCTCGATCGGAGCTGGAACGAGTTCAAGCGTTGTATGCATCGACTTTGAACGAGAAGCGACAGCTAGAAGACCAGTTGCACGAAGCTCGGAATCAAATCTATCGATTGGAGCTTGGACGTCCTGACTCACAAGCACACATTCCCGTAGCGAAAGTGAACTCGTCTTCCCAAACGCAAGCAATCCAACACGAATCTGTCTCTGTTCAAACAGACCACGCAAGTAGCACCGCAAACGGGGTAGAATCGGCCAAGATAACAAGTTCAGCACTTCTTGAGGCTGAATCACAGACGGCTTTATTCGTCGGAGCAGACGCTATGGTTCAGACAGATACTGTGGAGACAGCAGACACACCTCCAACACTTTCGCCTATGCCACCGACGATTCAGATTGACGACGTATCGCCACCTCCAGCGAACAGCCCACCGGAGCAAGACAGTCGTGACCAGGCTGTGTTCATTCCATCAGTCTTTCAACTTGAATCTGAGGCGCTGATCCGCCAAATCGAAGAGCGAGCCACGCAACATGCTGTTTCTCAAGCCAGCAACACGGCATCGAAGGGGATGTTTACACCTTTAGAGCGTCGTAAGAATGTGCGATCATACTTCCCTCACAGCGAGTGGGAGGTGAAACAACGAATTCAAAATTGCCTGGTTCGGCTTGATGAAGTCGCTCGTCGTTACGGAGTGTCACCGACCGACACAGTATTGTCGAATGAGCACATGCAAATGGTTCAACGGTCGCTGCACGCTCATCTCGAGATTCTCCCGTCTCACGTCTTGAGGCGAATGATATCTGTCGAAGCGCAAGCGAATGACTTGATTAAGAACGACTGGTTTCCGCAGGAACTATCCCGACAGAGTGCACTGGAGCGACTTCAAGCCGATGTCGCAGAGTTGACAGAGAATAATCAGCGACTTGTCAGTGCTGCGATGGCATCGTTGGCACGTGTGAATGTTGTGGATGCTGTTGAGTTACCGCATGCGGACCGCGAAGTCCAGGAACTCCGAATACCGATCACCCAGCAAACAAGTGCTCCGCTTGCGGAAGCCGTTCAAGGGGCTCACTCAAGTGCTAATCAAGAGCCAACGGATACTGATGCATCAAACCCAGTCCCTGATGACTGTTCGATTGGTGTCCCCGCAGTAAGTACAACGGCAGAAGAGAAGCACTCGGTTCCTGATCAAGCGTTGATGGAGCAGAAGCAGCTCATCACTCCAGTGGCCACAACATTCTCAGAGCCCACAGCAGAAAACCATGTCCGTCAAGCCGAAGCAATGGACGATACTCGACAAAACTCGGATGCAGTTGAGCCTCATATTGTTGGCGAGGCAATTTTCCATCATCAGACCAGCAGCTCTCAACCAACGCCTACATCTCACGATCATGTCCGAGAGAGCTCTCCGGAGCTGAGTGTTCCTTCCAGCCGTGTTGCTGAAGCTCATACCGTTGAAAGTATCGAATCCACTGTGTCAGCAGGAATCGGATCTTTCCAGGCAGCTGAAGCCTCCATACGTTCAGGTGCCGACTTTCTTCCAGCTCGCTATCAGAATGCTCCCATACCAATCGGTCTTGATGACACCTTCGGTGCCTCTGATACGTCTAGCGCTATGTCTTACCGAGCATTGGAGTCGGTAGAATGGATGCGCTCAAGTACAGATGAGAAAAACGATGAGACTGAAGCAAGGCCGTCGACTGATGTGGCGCCGATTCCTCGATGGAGTAGTAGTGTAGGCACATCCAATGTGACTTCATCCGAGCTGTCTTTCAACGCGAGCATTCCAAGTTTGTCCAGCAGCGCCAGCATGCGGGAAGACGATGCACCTCGTGTTGAAACATCAGCGGGTGCAACGTCGTGGCACCTCTCACATGTAAGTTGGATTATTAGCCTCGATGAACGCTTGTCATCGCGTTTGTCATTGACTCCATATTGCCGTCAGTCGAATCATGAAGGAACGGATCAGTCCGACCCTGAACCGGACAAAGACCGACGCCACATTGACGCAGCTCCAACGCACGAGGAAACGCAAAACGAGAACACTGCTAATGAGTCCGACGCATCAGCTGAGCGCCAAGTCAACTCGTCAACCCCAAATGACGAAGCCGTGGGGCGAGGAGACATCGAGGAGTTTGATGACTCTGACATCGAGGAGCTCGTTCTGTCTTAGCAAGAGACTGGGACGGACAAGGTCCTAATTCATGGTGCATTCCGAACATCAAATCTGTGGAGTCTGCGTGGGGGCACTTCGTCGGCTTGCGGAACTTGATGGAATGCGTAAGTGGTGGTGGAAGTACCGGAAGTATCGCTGTGACAGAAAGCAAATGTGCAGTGTGCTTGTGGTATGTGGCTCGAGTTCTTTCGTGTATTTATGATTGATCGATGGATGTAGAGCGTTTCCACACGCAGTCGGTGGCTGACGCGACGTCGCATTACGTGGCTTTCACGGACGACATGCCGCCAGCCTGAGCGATCAGAATATTCGTCTTCTTCTTGTACTCTTCGTAGCGCGCGTCGTCCTTCTCGACACCGATGTCGCCCTTCTTGTACATGACCGCGAGGTTATGGCACGCCGGCGCAAAATTCGCATCACAAGCTCTCTCAAGGTACTGTTTCGCCAGGACTGCATCTCGTCGAATGGGATTGGTGGTTGTGGGAGTGACGACCCCCGCAAGGTACATGGACGCCACTTTGTTGCAGCTGCCGGCGTCTTCGCGCTCACATGCCTCCTGGTAGGCCTCAAGCCCCTTGGCAACGTCCTGGGTGGCACTATGCGTTAGCCCAAACGAGTTGCTCCAGTCGTTCGAGCGTATCGCCTACACACCTTCTCACGACCAAGTCCCTTGCAGAGCATGAAACCCATGTGGTGGCAGCCAGCAGCGTGACCTCCCTTGCACGATTTTTCTGTTAGGCGAGGGTGGTGGATGATGAGTCTTCAAGCGAAGTCACTCGAATCCCATACAGGACATCAACTCACCGAAGAGGTCGATGGCGTCCTTGTCATCGAGCGCTACGCCCTTGCCGGCCACTGCAACAGATCAAGATGAAGATGAGCATTGCATTCCACAGTAATTGTTTGCAGTGATACAACACGTACGCTTCAGGCGTCCAAGGTTGAAGCACGACGCCGCATACGCATTCTTGGTGCAGTTGAGCTTGTACATTTCCGCTACATGCAGAGAGCGATATCAGATGACCATCGACGCTGTTGGATACCGCAATATCACACTTGCATACCTGCGGCTTCGTAGTTCTTGTCGACCACAGCAAGCCACTCGCCCCAGCTATGACACGCGCTGGCGTCGCCTGGCGTTCCATTAGCCGTCGTGACCGTGGAGCTGTGAGAATGTGGGCGCGTACCTTCACCGTCGTTGCAATTCGAGCGGAACTCATAGTGACGCTCCTCCAGTTGCTGGTTCACGCGACGAACCTCATCGGGCGTCGCATCACTGCCGCGCACCATGGTGTTGATGGTGATGGATGATCAACTGACGGATCCGATCCGTCCATTCGACGCACGTCACACACACACTCTCTCGGACTCGCATAGGTTAACGGATTGTCTGGGGTGGCCCACATGTGGGCCACGTGGTGTGACCGACTGAAAAAATAACTCATCATATTGAGCTGAAACAGTTGTCGGTGGAAGCAAGGTCAATCATGAAATGTCAGGAATCAATTGCGCGACTTTTAGTCCATCTCTTCTTCAGAGTGGCATGCGAGTGGCGACAAAAATCTTGGTGCAGCCGGCAGCAAACGACGCAATGCGATTGCAGCTTCCATGCAAGCTCTCTAAATCCCACTGCAGCCTTCATTTTCCGCAGGAGGTGGAAAACACCGCAATGGTCTCCGTTCTTTCGCCGGAAAAGAACGGAGATCCGCCACGCCAATTCCGTTCGGATCTGGTTCGTGTTGGTGAGCTTCATTGAAGCCCACGGCACATTGACGGTCTCCAGTTGGTCGTCGGCTTGACTCCGCTGGCTCGAAAGCATTCAGTCCAAGCTCCCTTGCCTTGCCTGGATCACCATCATCAGAGACGCACCCGACCCAACTCGGCGGCCGGCAGCAACACTCGTTGGGTTGCGGAGGCTGTGAGTCACGACGTGAGTACAATATGCATGCGAGCCACCTGAACTCGCTCGCTGTGTCAAAATTTGGCGCCTCCTTCGTGTTCCCCAAAGGACATTGCCTCGTCGAGAGGGAGATTCACGCATCTGGCAACCGAATGTCCGTCATGGCCAGTTCAGGAGCAAACGCTGGATGGCCCTCCGTTTCCCGTCCAGCTCTCGTCCGGCAAAAGTGTGCAACACGTGGTCAATCAAGTGGGGCGCCGGCCGTCGGCTGAGTGTCCAGAGCCTGAGCCCGAGCCAAGCTCGGCGCACCTGCCTCGTCCACGCCATCACAAATGTCACCGGCTGCCTTGCGTCGTGTGGTGGACCTTGAGCTGGCGCGCACCCGTCTCTTGCACGCACGCCGTGTGTCTGTCTGTTTGCCCTTTCCCCGTCACGCGGCTCGTGTTTTTCGCCAATGAGCTCGCGCCAAGTCTCTCCCTTCGCCCCCGACTCGCCTGCTTTTTTGTGTCAGGTCCGTGGGCCCTACCCCTTTCGGCTCCGCTGCCAGTCTCTCCACTCGCAAAGGACAAAACGCGGTGTTTTGTTCTCCGCTCCTGTCATCTGCGAGCGGAGCTCCTCCTCTCTCCTCCTCCTCCTCCTCCTCCTCCTCCTCCTCCATTCCGTGCCGCCGGCTGCCGCCGATTCTTCGCTCGCTCCATCCAGTTCATTTCGCGCACTCCATTCTCGTCGCCTTCTCTCGCTGTGTGGTCTGTCGGTCTGTCTGTCAGTCGGTCAGAGCGTGACGCGTGAGGTGGATGTATGAGAACATGAACAGCGTGCTCTCGCCGCTGCGTGTGCCGACCTTCGTGCAGCCGTCGCATCCCCACCGTCGCATGCCGCCGTCGAGTCCCGTCGTGGCCACGGCGACGCCGCCGACGGCCACGTCCAACGCGCTGTACGCGTACCGACCGACGGCGACGCAACTGGCCACGAACGCCGCGTACTACGCGCGTGGCGCGCGTGCCAACGCCCGCGAGCGCTCGCTCACCGACTCGTCCGCGCCGCAGCCGCGCGGCAGCGACAGCGACAACCAACGTGACGACAGCGTCGCGCCATCGTCGCGAGTCGTGCGCATGCTGTCGCCCGAGATGCAGCAGCAGCAGCAGCATGACTGCAGTAACGCTGTGCTCACGCCGCCCACGCACAGGACGATGGCGCGTCGTGCGGCACGAGCTCAGCAGCAGCAGCAGCGTCACCAGCAACAGCAATATGCTCCGCAGCAGCAATATGCGCGCAGGCTCAGCAGCAACAGCAGCAGCAGCAGCAACGACGACCCGTCATGAAGGCGGAAGCCGTCGAGTGGCGCATCGCGGT
Organism: Pythium insidiosum; assembly: GCA_022836835.1. Classification (NCBI taxonomy): domain Eukaryota; phylum Oomycota; class Peronosporomycetes; order Pythiales; family Pythiaceae; genus Pythium; species Pythium insidiosum. The sequence goes on from JAKVDI010000011.1 coordinate 672,400, forward strand.
GGATCCCAAGACCAAGCGACCGTACTACTACCACCCGATCACGCGCGAGACGACGTGGAAGAAGCCCGCGGCGCTCGTCGAGAAGGAGAAGCGTGAGCGCGCACAGTTCTTCGCCGCGATGGAGAACAACATTCGGTCCAAGCTGCGCGACGGCAACTGGTTCCGCGACTCGCTCACGGGCGGCGGCGCCCCCGAGCCAGAGCCAGAGGCGCTGCACGACTCGGACTCGGACGACGGGCTCTCGAGCTCGACCACGAGCAGCCGAAGCAGCTGGAGCAGCACGACGACGGCGTCGGTCGCGTGTGCGTCGCAAGTGACGCTGGCCGACGCCTCCAAGCGACTGCAGAGCCAGTCGGTGCCGTCGACGCCAGCGGTGCTCAAGAGCAGCAACAACAACAATGACGGCGACGACGAGGACGAGGCCGCGCTGATGGCCGCCGCGTCCAAGCCGCCGACGCTCTTCCGAACGCTGTCGTCGTACGAGACACCAGTCGTCGGCAACACCAAGAAGCTCGCGAACGGCCGCGTGATCGCCATCCCGTCGCCGATCCAGGAGCGCGTGCGGCTCGCGGTCATGAACGACGTCTCGGCGATCGCCGCGGCGCCTCGACTCTCGGACGTCGGAGCGTACGCGCGACGGTCGGAGCAGCAGCTCACGTCGTCGTCGTCGACTGCGGCGCTGCGTCGCATGCCGCTCCGTCGCCGCTCCAACTCGACGAGCACGATCTTCGTGCGCATGGGCACCATGAACGCGCCAGACCAGGACACGACGATCCAGTGCGTCGCGACGGTGCTGCGCGCGCACCTAATGGAGGCGCAGGCGTCGCCGATCGAGATGGACGCGCGCTTTGACCGCTTCCTCAATCGCCGCGACGAGCGCGCGAACGCGATGCCGTCGCTCAAGGAGATCGGGGCGTTCATCAAGCACGTCTTCTCGCGCGCGCAGATGGAATCGGAGTGCATCATCATGAGCCTCATCTACGTCGAGCGCCTGCTCAAGGCCACGATGGGCGCGCTGCAGCTGCGCCCCGGCAACTGGCGCTCGATCCTGTTCTGCTCCATGGTCATGGCCTCCAAGGTCTGGGACGACCTCAGCATGTGCAACGCCGACTTCTCCAAGATCTGGCCCGAGCTCTCGCTGCGCGAGATCAACGACCTCGAGCTCACGTACCTCAGCGCCGTCGAGTACAACGTCCGCGTCTCCGCGGTGTCGTACGCCAAGTACTACTTCCACCTGCGCTCCATGTGCGCGTCCATGGGCATGCTCGCGGCCTTCGACGAGAGCGCGCCGCTCAACCTCGAGGGCGCGCGCAAGATGCAGGTGCTCTCGGAGGACTACCAGGAGCGCTCCAAGCTCATGCCGGCGCCGCGCCGCCGCAGCGTCACGATCACGAGCAGCGCGGCGTCGGGCAGCGCGTCGTCGGTGGCGTCCGCGTCCAGCGCACTGCCGTCCACGATGACGTCGCCGGCCGCGAGTCTCGAGCAGCTCGTGCAGATGCACGTCCGTGGTGCCGGCGGCGTGTCGCTGTCGTCCATGCATCGGTTGTCGACGCGCCGCTGAGCCAAGCGGAGCATCGAGCAGCGCGGAGCAACGAGCGCCGCGTGTGTGTGTGTTGTGTCTGTGGTGTGCCAGCTCCTCTCTCTCTCTCTCTCCATCTCTCCATCTCTCCACCTCTTTCTCTCTCTCTTCCTCGTGCAGTGCAGTGCGTCTTGGGGACTCTTCCGTCTCCCCCACAATCGTCTCTCTCTCCTCTCTCTCGTCTCGCCGTTGATCCGTCAGCGTAGCGAGCAGAGCGAGTCGTCGTCTTTGATGTGAGCGTCGTCCGTCTTTCACTCGGATGCGTTTTGTAAGTAGCGATAACGAAACCCAGTTTCCCATTGTGCATCTCCGCCTCTCTCTCTCTCTCTTTACTGTTGATGTGGTTGGGCGACGACGACGACGCTGTGCACGTACGTCGAGAGCCACTCGAGCAAGCTCCGCTGCGACTCAAGCGCCTTGGGCACTGCACTCTCTGTCTTCGGCTCCGTCCCAGAGAGCTGAGCCACGCGCTGTCTCAGTGCTGCCTTGAACGCGACGTCTTCGAGAAGAGACACTGGCAGCATGTCCATCGGTGCTGCCTTGAGACTCGGTGGTGCGTACGGCGGCGGAGGAGAAGAGGGAGATGACGACGACGACGAGAGAGGCTGCACCGCTCTCGCTGGTTCATCATCTTCGTCTTCTTCTTCCTCGTCTTGATCGTCCTCTGGCGGAGCGTCCACCACACTTTGAAGCTGCAGGAGCATGCGCTGAAACTCGAGGTTTGCTCGTTCGACCGTCGAGCTGCCAGGACTCGGGACCTCCTCTTCTTCCTCTACCTCCTCTTCTTCTTCTACCTCTAGCTCTTCCCTTGAGATCTCCACGGGCGGAGGAGGAGGGAGAGGAGAAGCAATGGGCGCCACTGGAGGAGTTGCGGCTGCTCCATCACTTGGTGCTCTCGGCTTCATGGCAGGCAGGTTCTGTACGAGAATCACAGGGTCATCCAGGGGTCGAGGCGCCGCTTTGCTCTGCTTCTTGCGCGCGAGAATGTCGCGACGCATCGCTTCTCGCTGCTGCGCGGCGGCGACAGCGATGGCGGACGGCGCTCTCGCTCGTCCCATCTTCTTGGCGTTGCTACCGACCGCAGCAGCAGCGGAGACTGGCGCTGGTGGCGGTGGCGGTGGCTGCGAGACGCGGTCGTTAGTCTGCTTCTCCTTTGCAGCCGATGGCTTTACCGCTGCTGCAGGGGGAGCAGGAAGAGGTGACGCCTTTTGCAAGAGCACTTGGCGCTGCGCCTGCCACTGAGAAACGAGACTGAGGCAAGAGCGAGAGAGTTACAGAACGGAAGGACTCGAAAGTACCTGTGCGTTGAACGCCGCGATTCTCTCCGCGACTGCTGATGGAGGCGGCGGCGGGAGCGGACCTGGGGACTGGCGAACAGGAGGCGTCTTGGTTTTCGGCGACGGGGCAGGTTTGGCACGGGATGGCTGCGGTGCTGCTGCAGCGTGGCGCCGCTGCAGAGCATTCTCTCTAGCTTTCGCGACGGCCGCTTGCTTGCGCTCGAGCAAGAGCTGGTTCGCCGTCGGCACGGGCGCCTTCTTCTTGGCGACCAACGGCGACGGCGACGGCGACGCGGATGGAGCCACGGCCTTCTTCCTCACTGCTGGAGATGCCGCTGGCGCGGCTCTCGCGTTTGCCTTGGCTGCGACAGGCGGACTCCCTCTCTTCTTGCTCTTCTGCCTGGACAACGTCGCTTTGAGCGAGCTGCGCTTGGCCGCCAGCAACAGCCTCGCGACCTCATTGCTCTCCTTCTTCTTCCCTTGCTGCGGCGAACGAGCTGCCACCACCGCTGCCGCTGCTCGACCGCCGGCGCCCACCGGCTTCGCATCTCGAAGCACGTTGTGGCCGTGCAGCACCGTGTGACTCAACTCGTCGGCGAGCGCGCGGTCCGACAGAAAGCCCTGCATGCGCTCCATGAGCAGCGGACTGCGCAGCAACTGGTTCACGCTCGGGCGATCGCGCGGGTTCTTCTGCAGCATGTCGCCCACGAGTGCTGCGAGCCGCGCGCTGTAGACGCCGTTGCCACCGACGGGCGCCGTCGGCACCTGCGGCGCGCGCGCCGACACAATGTTCTCAAAGAGCTGGCGCTGGCTGCGGCCGTCGAACGCGTGCGCGAACGTCGCGAGCTCGTAGGCGACGCAGCCGAGGCTCCAGACGTCCGTCTTGCTGTTGTACCGGCGGCCGAGGCAGATCTCGGGCGACGTGTAGTACGGCGTCCCCGTGAGCGTCTCGGCGCTCGCGAGCGTGTGGCTCAGCACGGTCGCGACGCCGAGGTCGCCGAGCTTGACGACCTGGCTGCGCGTGAGGAAGATGTTCTCGGGTTTGATGTCGCGGTGCAGGATCTTGCGGTCGTGCAGGTGCTTGAGCGCCAGGCAAAGCTGCACGAGCAGCGCCACGAGCTCGCGCTCACTGAAGTGCGCGCGCGTTGGCTGTCGCTGCGTCAGCGCGCGCCGCAGGTCGCCGCCGTCCGCGTACTCGGTCACGATGCAGAGCAGCGCGTCGTTCGCCGCCAGAAAACTCTCGCGACACGCGATGATGTTGGGGTGATCGAGCGCGGCGAGCAGCCGCGCCTCGCGCAGCGCCGACGCGCGGTCGCGGGGGTCGAGGCGGATCTCCTTGAGCACGAGCCGCTGCTCGGGGCGCGCGCGCGGTGCCACGAGGAACGCCGAGCCGAACGAGCCCTGCCCGATCTTCTGGAGCTTGGTGTACTTGTCCATCGAGAAGAGGAGAGGAGAAAGAATGACAAAAGGAGAGAGAGAGAGAGAGAGAGAGAGCAAGGAAGCGAGGCAAGAATAGAGAGAGGTGGATTGATTGATTGATTGACTGAGAGAGAGTGTGTGAGAAACCGACATGTGAACGGATATGAAGCCGATGCCCTCGGTCTCGTCGTCGTCCGAGGCAGCAGCTGCTTCATCGATGACGCCGTGCGCGTTCCCGTCGCTCGCGGTGGATCCCGTCACAGGCGTCGACCCCGTGCTCTTCCGCGGCGACCACCTCCTCCACCAAACGAAGAGCAACCAGAGCAATGGACAAAGGCGCTTCCAGCGCAAACCGCCCGTCGTCGACCGCGCGCGCGAGTACGCGAGTTCTCGCTCGCATGCCGCGACGCGCGAGACGCTCGAGCGCCTGCGCGAGCGGCACCACGAGCTGCAGATCGAGCGCGAGGAGGCGTTCGACCGTGAGGCGCAGCGCCGCCAGTTTGTCGCGTCGTTTGTCGAGACGCGCCTCGCGACCTGCGGCGTCCCGACCATCAACTCGATGGACGTGCGCATCCAACGCGAGCGCGAGCGCGTCGAGCGATTGGAGTCCGAGACCGAGACAGCGAGGGACGAGAGAAAGAGAGATCCGTCGGTCGTGGCACGCGAGCGCATCCAGCGCGCGGTCCGAGAGACGTACGGCTCGCGCACGCTCAACCTCATGGCGCTCGAGCTGACGCATGTGCCGCGCGAGGTGTTCACGACGCTGCTGCTGCAGCTCGGACGCTTCGTCGCGACCGTCAACGTCAGTCGCAACGCGCTGCGCACGCTGCCGGACGCGTTCATCGCGGCGTTCCCGCAGGTCGAGACGCTCAACGTCAAGGAGAACGCGCTCGACTCGCTGCCGCTCTCGCTCGCGACGCTGTCGTCGCTGCGCGTGCTCTTCGCCGAGTGCAACGCGCTACGGCAGCTGCCTCCGCGTGGGCTGCCGCGCTCGCTGGAGCGGCTCGTGCTCAGCCGCAATCGCCTGCGGTCGGTGCCGCAGATGCACACGCTCTCGCGGCTCACGGCGCTTGAGCTCACGCACAACCTGCTGCAGGTGCTGCCGCCGGGCGTCGACTGCCTCGTGCAGCTGCGCTCGATGGACGTGAGCAGCAACCAGCTCGTGACGCTGGCGCTGCTGCCGCGCGTCATGCCACCACCAGCAACGACAGCGAAAGACGAGAGAGCGCTGGAGGACAGCGCGACGCTCTCGCCCGAGCAACGTGAGCGAGAGCAGAAGAAGTGGCGCGTGGAGCTGGACCCAGACACGGACGAGCGCGTCTACTTTCACACGGAAACGAAGGAGGTCACGCGCGTGCGGCCCGCATGCTTTCGGCCGCCGGTGCCGACGCTGCCGATCGGACATCGTGCGACGCATCACCAGCTCAAGCTCCAGTCCAACGCGATGTATCCCGACGGCTGGGACATCACGCTCGCAGGCCGTAGCCTCGTTCTGGCGCCCAGTGCTGCGCAGGTGACGACGACAGCGACGCCGATAGATACGTCACTCGAGAAGGAGACCGCGAGCGCCAGCAGTGCGGAGTCGCTGCAGTCAATGGAGCTGCGCTTCGTACACCACCCGACGGCTCGCTCGCTCGAGTCGCTACCACCAGAGCTCGATCGCTGGGACCAGCTGAAGTACCTCAACACGCTTCGACTCGCAGGCAACCAATTGCTCGATCTCCCGCCGTCTCTGGTGCGGTCTCTCGATGTCGTTGCTCGCTTGATGCTGACGGACTGACTCACTGACTGAGGGTATGCGACTCAACAACAGGGCCGACTGCGCAACCTGCGGCGTCTCGACGTCGAGAACAACCGACTGCTGTCGTTGCCCGACGTCTTCCACGATCTCCCGAGTCTGGAGACCGTCGCGCTCGGGATGAACCGCCTGTCGTGGCTCCCTCCATCGTTTTTCCTGCTCCCGAGCCTCACCGAGTACGGCGCGTTATCGATGGTCTGCGATTAGTCTCCTTGTCCGTATCACCGACAACTGCCTGCCTGTCGCCAGCCTCGATCTGAAGCTCAACCGCTTCCAGTCACTCGCCGAAGATCTCGCGTCGCTGCAGCGACTCACGACGCTCGACGTGAGCTCCAACGCGCTCGAGTCGCTGCCGCGCGCGCTGCTGCGGCTCAAGGCGCTCGAGACGCTGCGCCTGCAGAACAACCCAGCGCTCGTGCGCAGCGGACTCTATCGCGCCGAGACGATCGCGAGCGGCGACCTCCCGCAGACGCTTTGGCAGCTGCAGCACCAGGTCGAGTGCGAGACGCGTGGCGCGCGACCACCAGTGACCGTCTCGCACCCGGTCGGCGTTGGCGACGAGGTCTGGTCGACGAACCACCACCTGCACCGCGAGTTCTCGGCGCTGGTCGCGCGCGCGCAGCACTCGCGATCGCTCGATTTCCACTGGAAGCGGCTCACGATCGACGAGTTCCCGGCGGCGTTCTTCACGACGCTCGCGTCGCTGCGCGAGCTGCGGCTCTCGGGCCACGCGCTGCCCGAGATCCCCGCGAGCTTCAGCTGTTTCCGCGCGCTGCGCGTGCTGCAGCTTCGGCAAAACGGCATCCAACGCCTGCACGACGACGTCTTTGTGGGGGCGCCGCCGCTCGAGGAGCTCGACCTCGAGTACAATCAGCTCGAGACGCTGCCGCAGTCGATCGCGACGCTGTCGTCGCTGCGCTCGCTACGCGCGAACAACAACCGGATCCTCGCGCTGCCCGACGGCGTCGCGCGGCTCTCGAGTCTCACGACGCTCGGGCTCGCACACAACCGCTTGACGTCGGCGCCCGCGGCACTGGGCGCGCTGTCGGCGCTGCGCTCGCTCGATCTGTCGTACAATCGACTCACGACGCTCGCGACCATGGCGTTCACCGCGCTGCAGTCCCTCGAGGAGCTTCGTGTCAACGTGAACCAGCTCACTGAGCTGCCGGACGAGATGGCGTCGGCGCCGATCCGCGAGCTGCACGTCGCGGGAAACCTCTTCACGACGCTGCCGCCGACGATTCTCTCGCTGCGCGACTCGCTCGAGCGGCTGCACATGCAAAGCAACAAGATCTTTCGGCTGCCGGTCGCGTTCGGAGAGCTGCACCGCCTGCGCGTCGTCGAGAGCGACGGCAACCCGTTCCGGTCGCCGCCCGCAGAGGTCATGAGCCTCGGCATCACCATGATCCGCGCGTACCTGCGCAAGCGGCAGCAGCGCGTCGACGAGATCTCGCGGCTGCTGCAAAACGTGCGACTGCCGTATCGTCCAGAGGCGTTTCTTGCGCCGACGCTCACCGACCTCATCGTGCTGCAAGACGGCAACGCCACAAGTGACGACGGCGCCGAGCAACAACAGCAAGAGAGTCTGCGGTTCCTGACGTACAAGCACTTTCAAAGCTTTGAGCGCGCCGTCGATCGGTACGTGAACGGCGCGTTTTACCTGCTGGCGCCGAGCGTTCGCGGCGCAGATCTGCTCACGGAGCTCGTGCTGAAGCGGCAGTTTGCGCTCGCGCAGGCGCATCGCGAGCGGGTGCTGCGCGACCTCGTGCAGCTGTGCGCGCTCGTGCGACGCAAGCGCTGGCTCGACAAGGTCGACTTCCGCTTCGACCTCACGCGACCGTGGGGCCGCCACGGCGAAAGTGTCGGTGTCTACATGCTCAACCCGCGCGCGGTGTTTGACGACCAGCCCGAGCAGCAGCTCCCGAGCGTGCTCTCGGTCGTGCGCAAGCGTGTGCACCACGGCTTCGAGGACGAGGCGTTTGAGCATGAGGAGCGCGAGGTCGAGGACGCGCTGACGCACTTTGTCGGCGTCTACGGCCCCGTCGGACTCGCGCACGACGACGTGCCGTTCAAGTGCGGCTGTGAGGACCTGCTGCGGTTCCACAAGCACCACGAGCCTTGCTACCGCCGCGGCTGGACGATCGTGCAGGTCGTGTTCACCGCCGAGGAGGCCACGCGTCGAGAGCGGGACGAGCAGCAGATCCGCGATGCGCTGGAGGCGCTTCGACCGCAGATCCTGACGTTCTTGAAGACCCCCGAAGGCGAAAAGCGCTTCCACAAGGAGGTGCGAGGCATCAAGACGCGGCTGCGACGCGAACTCAAGGAGCGCAAGACCAAACTCAACAAGGCGAAGGCGCGGCACCTTAAGCTGCGACGTGCACTCGAGAAGACCAAGAAAGCGGAAGCCAAACTGCAGCAGCAAGGCTCGCTGCCGACCAAGACGCTTGGCGAGATCAAAGCGCGACAGGAAGACGAGGAGCGTGTCAAGCAGCTCGGCGAGCGCGTCGCCGAGTGGACCGCCGAGTACGAGAAGGGCCGGACGCAGCTTTCGCAAGGCTACCACGCGTTCCTCGACGACGTCGTCGACGTGCTGATGCAGACGATCGGCGTGCAGGTGCGCAACCACTTTGTGCGGCAGCAGCGGCAGCACGCGATCGAGCGAGACCTGCGGCGGCCGTGGGACGGACCGAACGGACGAGACTTTGAGCGCTTCAAGCAGGCGATTCGACGGCAAATGCTGAGCAACGGTAAGATCGTTCCCGAGGATGAAGCGACGCCGGCGACAGAGAGCGGAGACGCAGAGGCGGGCACTGCTGGTGGAGGCGACCGCGAGCCGGCCGAAAGCGACAATAGCGAGATCAGTGACGTCTCCTTTGACGGATATCAAGACCTCGTGAGTACGCTGCTGGCGTCGACTGCTGCGAACGGACCTGGCGATGACGATGACGACGATGACGACGATGATGACGACGGTGATGACGGACCTGTGGGTCTGGATGCGCAGGCTCGCGCCGAAGCACTCGCGAAATTGGACGTCAGCGATGTGAGTGAAGACGACGACAAGAAGGACGCCGACTCCGATGACAGCGACCTCTGAAGAAATGGATGCAGATCGTACAAGAAGACATCTATTACCTCGTTCCACTACGTGGAGGCGACTTCCTATGCGCAGGCGTCGTGTCTGTGGGCTCTCCTCAATCCTTGGTACAGTTGCTGGGCTCACATTAACGCCGGATCGATCGGCTGCGACATCATCGCTCGATCGTGGTAGCGACCATTGTTTGGTCGAGGCTTCCGCGGGATTCGCATCAAAACGCCGTCAATGACAGGGTATCGCTCCGCGAAAGACGGCGTTCGCGGGGTCTGCAACAGTGTTTGGTACACAGCGTCTCGACGGCCAGGATTCTCGTGCAGGTGCCGAAACTGCTTGAAGATCTTCATCGCGTACTTGGCATCGATGACCGGATCGTGGTCAGCCTCCTGTACAATGCATGAGCCAACTCTGCCAGAAATCAAGAAGAAACACACGAATGACGTGAACTGAACATCCTGACCTGAATATCGTGACCAAGCAAATACTTGGCGACGTGGCGAAGCGAAAAGTTTCGGTATCGGATCGTGCCGTTCTTGGATTGCATCGGAATACGAAACAAATCCGCTACATCAAACATTTGTTTGTAATCATCCTCCTTCTGCAAGCCCAGCCATTCGAGATCCTTCTTGATGGACTGTCCCACGATCACACTGTCACGCGGCAGAATCTGCCGGAGTTCCACAAGCGCTTCGTCAAGACTGGGGGCGTCGACAAGGTTGCTATGGGGCGGATATGACACGACGATAAGCGCCAGTCATACCATTTGTCCATGGACTCGAGCGTACCTTTCCGTGATGCCTGTGCCGTGTGTCGATGGGGGGGGGGAAGGAAGATTTATCAGTCGTTGGGGGCTGTGATGGCGCTCATTGAACACCTACTGACCTGTCAGCGGCGTCAAGTAGCTCACGATCGCCTTGTCCGGCTTCACATAACGATCGTAAAACACGTCCTCATCTTCGTTGACCACTGCGATGCGTGCCACATCTCGATCGCTGTGCGCAACCAGCAAGCAGTCCCTCGTCAAAACCACCCCAGCGATTCCTTTTTCTCAAGTCACGCGGCTACAGCGCCAATGCACACGTACTCCACACCGGTGCCCGTCGCTACACACTCGACATCGATCGCAAAGAACTGCGATAGCAACGCCAGAAAACCTTAGACACGGCATCATTTGTCTCGCATCTCCACACGCGTCAGGCGACGTACCGGTCCCTCGATCTCTCGCGTCAGCACGGGCATAATCTCGCTGATGACCTCGTAGTTGGCTTTCTTGGACGGGTTCGGCTGGATATTGAGCTTCCGGCGGGGCTTGTTGCTGCCCGCCGCATCGCTGTCTTGCTGTGCCGTCGGAGTTGTCGCCATTGTCGGACTGATGCTCGTCACTCCGCCTTGTGCGCTGTATCCATCCATGCCGTCGACCTGGACGAGATGTGGCGGCAGCGGCGGAGGCGACTGCGGGTGCAGCATCGGAGGAGGAAACTGATGGTGCATCATCGCGCCTTGCTGGAAGCCCATGGGCGGCATCGCCATGGGCGGCGGCGGGAATGCCGCGCCGTCTTCCGCGCCGACGTGTGAAAACGGACACGCGTGGCCGTTGCGGCAGCCCGCCTCGGTCAAGAAGAAGCGGCACGGCACGGCGGCGCTGCTGTCGTTATGCGCGTACGGGTTGCTCATGCTGTAGCCGTCCATGCGCATCATGCCGTCACTCGCGGAGCCCGACGCGGAGGCTGCACCGGGTGCTGCGTTGGCGCCCGTGACGCCGGACGACGCAGCGGCTGCGGCACCGGAGCCTTCGTGCACGTACGAGCACGAGTCGCCACGGAGACAACCGCGCGGCGTCTGGAAGAAGCGGCACCTCATCGTCGACATGTCCATGGGGCAGATCTAGCTCGAGGAAATGATGAGATTCCAACAAATGGAGTCAGATTGCCAACAAAACTTCCAACTAAAATTCGTTGGTTTCGACGCCGAATAGGAGAATCGTTGGTGGTCGCGGGAGAGGCGATCAGGAGATTCGAATCGCACAGCGCCACACGAGCAGCGACGAGCGAAGGCGACGAGATAGCGCAGAGACGATGTACACACGCGTGCGCGCGTGAGGCCGGGGGGAATACGCGAACACAGTGCGCCGCGCTGGGGTCTACCTTCGCGTTGTCGCTCGTCCAGGACGATTGTTGGAGCGATTTTGTTGGCGCGAAGTTGAATTGACGACTTCCTCGCTGACTGCCTGGAAGCAGTGTGTTTTTGGGCAGAGCGTGACAGCATGGAAACCGTATGTATACCGAAGCTCTACCGGTAATCTCGGAGACATGCATGCCATGTGGGAAGCAATGGTGGTGCAATGCACAGAGGAAAATGCGATGGCGACAAAGGCGCCGCGCGGCGCGTCAAGTCTTCGTCAATCCAGTCGCACCAGACACTTGTGGTGACTCACGTGTGATGTATGGAAACAATACAAAAGATCGCGCGACAAGATCGTTGCGGTGGTGGCAGTGCAGCCAACTCGCTTCCGCTGCATAGTCGCGTCACTTCGTCCCGGTGGTGGTGGAGCTGGTGGTGCTCGGCTCGGGATGCTCTGCTTCACGAAGCGCGCGCTCGTACTCGAGGTTGCGGAGCGCGTCTTGCAGCTCCTCCGGTGTGTAGCGATTGTTCAGCGTGCGGTACTTCTTGAGCTGGATCACTCCGATCAGCTCGCGCACCATCCAGCGACCCTTTTTGATGGCCTTCTTGACTTCCACGGGGTCCTTCAGGTCCCTGTTTCTGAAGAAGGCCGCCTTGGCCTTCTCGCGGACGTACGCGAGCCCCAGAGGGTAGTCGCGGCCGACGTACAGGAAGCGCTTGTAGAGATCCCTCACGCGCGGATCCATCGTGGCAATCGCACTGTTGCAGGATTAACACGGAACAAGGCATGGCAACAACAACGGACGACACTCGCACAACCTTCGGTCAACTGTGCCGCTGACCAACAAGTGACCTCCAACCGGCGGCATGCTCGGGGTGACCGAGTCTGCCGGCGTGGTGTGCGCGGGATTGTATTTGTCTGTTGTAATGAGATGGGTTGGGGTGCCTAGTGCGCCCCGATGGTTCCTATCACCTGTGACCTACTGTCCTACCTAACGTCTATCATGCTATTGTTTTGTTTGAGGGGTATGCGTATGCGGCGGCTCGTTCGCGGTGCGGCTCGGTACAAGATCTTGTGCTGTCGCTTCGAAACGGACGTCGCGACCCGTCGTCCTGAGCTCGTCCTGAGTGTGCTGCTCGCCTTGTCTCCTTCGTATGGCGCGTCTCGCTTGCGTGAAGCACGCGCGTCGTCTTCGATCCACCGACTGGAGTCACCGGTTTGTTCGTTTCGAAATGCCTTGCTCTGCTCTTCCCGTCACCACTTCCACGCGCGAGGCGGCATACCAACCTATCTTGCTATCGCTGTCTACACTATTCCACGTACTGTACTGCATCTTCCGCGCACAGAGAGAGAGGGGCGGCATCGAATGGACGAGACGTCTTGCGTTCGCCTCGTCAGCCTCGAGCACACACCCTCACGACACCTCACGAAGTGGCGCCAATGGCGGCCACAACACTAGCAACCCCGCTCGGAGGAGCTGCCGGCGTTAGCGGCGGCGCCGACACAGCCATCACAACTGGAGGCGGTTGAATCGCAGTTGGTGGCTTGGCGACGACATCGCTTGGGGCAACCACAACACCCACTGGAGGCGAGGAAACGCATGGCGACACCAGTGCAGGCGACACAGCTTGGGACACAGTCACGACGCCTGGCGTCGGTAACACTGGGGCTGGCGGAGCTGTCATGTTGACAGGTGCGCCAGCAATTACCGGAGCTGATGCTGGGACTACCGATTCAGCAGCGGCGCCAGCCGTAGACGCCGCTGCAGGTGCAGTCAATTCTTCCTTCACCTCAGCAGGCGGCGGGTCATTAACGCGCACGAACCTGCCCTTGATACGCGGGCGGTCATCCGCGAGCTTTTTTCGACAGTCGTACTTGATGCTCTTCTTCCACGTTCGGTTCTTCCTCTTCTCGTGGAACTTTTGGATGCGAAGCCGACGAGCATTGGGAGAGTACGACCCAATCTTCTTTTGCACAGTGCTCACCTGGGTTACCGTGGCACCAGAAGTCGGAGTCGAGATGTTGAGCACCCCCAGCATCGGCTCTGCAGTCGGAATCGATAGCTTGGGCAGCGTGGAGCGTGCATCATCCTTGCGCGCATCATCCGCATTGACACCCATCGCTACCACTTGCCCTGCCTTCTGCTTGAGCGACGGGCTCATCGTTCCCTTCATCGCGAGACTCGGTCGTGCCAACGTAGGCATCGCCTTGAACGCACTCTTCGCTTCTCCGTCCTTCTTGGCGAACAGACCAGCACGCTCGCCCTTCGTCGAGCTGCTGGTCGGGGATGGAATGCTGAAGTGCATCGTGTCAAAACTCATGAGCAGTTTCTCTGCATTTTGAGTCGTCGCGAGAGGCGCATCCACACTGAAAGACTCAGCTGTTCACACAGAGCAAGACAAACCCACGATAAGCATGCGATTGACACCTGGGCTCGAAAGCCCAACGCATGCGGTCACGAAGCTTGCACTAACCAAAGCTTGAGGACACGTCGGAGTCTTCGAAGGTGAGTCCACCTCGCAACGGCGACAAGAAAGAAGACGGGTCAAACCCGAAGTCTTGCGCGTTGTCGGCGTCGGGAACGAACTCGAGCTTGAGCGAGGATTCCACGTCTTCATGTTCCACCCAGTCGATATCTTGGTTGAGGCGCTCGTCGAACTCGAGCGCACGGAGGTTGTCATCGCTGATCCATCCAGCGTCCATGTCCGTGTCGTCGTCATCGTCGCCCATGAGATCCAGGTCGAGATCCATGTCCTGCAGATCGAGTGGGCCATCTGCGAGCTCAACGTCCATCGCAAGCATGTGCGGCGGCATCAACGCGACGTGTGTCGCGGTCGTCGCCGCCTTCTTGCGGTGCACGAGGCTCACCTTGGCGCTGCTCTTGAGTTTGTCCTGCGGCGAGAGGCACATGGACGTCTTGTCGTCCATGGCGGAGCCCATCACGAGACTGCTCATCGTGGTGTGAGTGGTGCGTCACACTGTCCGACTCGGACAGCTACACAACACGCCCACGCGCGGTCACTATACAAACGATGCACGATTTTGCAATCTTTTTTCCACCGGTCGCGCCCCCGAGTCCGAGCGCGAGTAGCCAATGCTGCTTGGTGGAGAGAGGAGGGGAACGAAGCGGAGATGGAGCGAGACGAGATGGCGCGACGCAGTGGAGGAATGAACTCACAGTGTCGTCGTCGCCGTCGCGGTCCAATGTCAGTCGCGGAGCAGAGCGTGAGTGGACTGACGTCCAGTGCCGGTGGCCTTTTTCAAAATGGCGTCGAGGAAGGCGATGGAAAAAAAACCCAACACCACCACCAACACCAAAGCTTGCGCGCAGCACGGCAACAACCTCCAAAGCGAGCCAACGAAAGGCAACCGAAACCAAGGCCGGCAAAGGCAAACCGAATGAAAAACCAAACCCACGACGACAAAACAAAGCCAATCTTCCGGACAGCAACGACTGCAAGCGATCTGTCGGTCGGACGCGAAAAGTTATAATTTCAGAAAAGAAAATCTACCCGATTAAAGGGCGGTGTGGCGACCGCTGATTGGCGGATCCAAGTTGGAGATCGGGTGTTGGATTCGATGCTGGCCAACGAAAGACAGAACAAACGCTCTTGCTCCAACCATGCGGGGGCTCGGCAGTCCAGCTGAGCCCGAGCGGCCGCAAGCCGCGACGCGACGACACGACAGCGGACCAATCACGGCCGCCAGCCCCGAGCCGCAGCCAGAGCGTCAGCACGTCAGCACGTCGACTGCGTGGCAATCGGTCTGTCTCTTGTGCACGCGCGAGCTCGATTTTTCGCAGTCAAGAGCGGCTGAGTGGTTTCGAAAGCAAGCAGTGCCAGCGTGGGGGCGGCTGGAGCCTGGACGCGTTCGCCGTCGACAGCGTCGACACGGCAAGCGAAAAAGCAAACCGCCAAGTTGCAGTCTCCCTTGATTCTCAACCAGGTGGCGCCAGCACCAAGTCTGACTCGCTGAGTCAGAGGCTGACCGACCGAAGTGAAGTGCGTCGGCGACTGTCGACTGTAGCGTTGGTCCAACAGAGCGGCTCCATGCATGGACCGTGATTCGAGAGGTTCCACGGCAGTCCAAGCCGCCTGCGACACGGTCACTGGGCGCTTGGGAATCTGGACCGCCCATCCAAAGCGCTGCGAACGGGAGGGAGTTGCACAGTGCTGTCAAAGGCCAGTTGCTTGGTGACTCGCGCTTGCGCCTGACGCTGGCGCTGCGAGTGGGTGTTTCCTCATCAACCTGCAAAGCAAGGCGTCAACATGATGGCCGAGGAAGCGACAGACAATGCCCCAACCCACGCATCAACGCGGGCGGACGGACGTCCGCTGTGCGTCAACTCATCCACTCGTGTGGGCGGATCTCAGTCGCGCTCCCAGCTGACTCGTCTGTGGACCGATGGCGATCGCCGCAATCCAGTACATGTCACACCCGCGAGGGTGATTCTATTTGAAGAAGCGCTATAGCGAGGGGATGACCCTCAGCTTCGGCTAGGTCCGATGGATGGGAGGCATCGAACTTATCGAGCGTCTGCAGCCAACATTCTGCACCAGCTGGGGAAAGGGTGTGTGAGAAAGAAGAAGAATGGTTAGATGGCTTCGCTCTCCACAGCAGCCAGCCAGCCAACCAGCTCCATGGGGCCGCGCCAGCGTTTGACAGCCGACATGCAGCGCCCAGTCCGTTCATCTCCAGCATCTCGAGCCCCAGCCCGCGATCCCAACTTTCGCAGATTTTTTTTTCCATCGCTCCTCCAGTCCAGCAGTGCTGCCGCTCCAAGGGACACGGACGGACGGACGTCGCAGCGCACAGTGTGGGCACGGGAGAACAGCTGATTAAGAACATTCTCCCTCCCTCTCTCTCTCTTTCAATCCATCGCGGTGCTGAACCCGAACGATTGATCGACCGTAACCCTTGGGGAACCAACTTCTCGTTCTCTTCGGGTTCGTGTCTTCGTGTCTTCGTATCTCCGCCATCCACACCACCGCGGCAAGTCGTTCGGTGCGAGACGCCCGTTCATTTCGTCTCGACACACAGCAGAACAGAGACGCGCCGCCGCCGACGACCATGGCGACCTCCGCGGCGCTCAGCGGCGCCATGGACGCCGACTACATCGAGATGATGCACCACCGCGCGATGCACCAGGTCAACGAGGTGCTCCACGTCTGCCTACACACGCCGCGCACACAGGACCGGTGGCACTGCCTCCAGCGCGACAAGCATCTTGAACTTTACGCCAAGAAGAGCAACACGACGCGCTCCGTCTTCTTCCTCGGCGTCAACGAGATTTACTGTGGATTCGACGAGGTCCACGACCTGCTCAGCTTTGACAACCGCAAGCAGTTCCATCTCGTCATGAAGCTGCTCTACGGCCGCAACTTTCGCGATGGCGATCTCGCAGCGCTGCGACATCCGCGTGCATGCGACGTCTCGTACGATGTCGCTGACGTGCAGCACTCAGCGCTTTGGATGTCAATGCAGGCGCGCCGCGACTCCGTGATGGGCCGCGACAACCGCCTTGAGTTCTTCCAGGCGCTCATGATTCTTCACCCTGACCGCTCGACGATCGGTAGCTCAACACTTGGTGCAGGGGGTCTGCAGTCCCTGTACGCAAGACCAAGCGACACGATCAAGAAACGAACCCTTGCGCTCACGTGGCTCCCATTCGTCATGGACGACGACGCGATGGCGTCCTCCGCGACCTCCATGTCGGACGCGCTGCGCCTGCAGTACACACTTATCGTCGAAGAAGTCAGCCGGAACCGCCTTCGACTAGCGTGTGTGTCGACATCCTTTCGCGACGGCGACGACCTCCACGGTCGCTCATCCGCTGCGCGCCAAATCGCAAGACGATTGGTCGCTCGCTCCATCTCCAAGCTCGACGGTGCCGTCGTCGCAGCACGACTGAGCAAACAGACGCTGGTAGCACCAAACCAGTGGGTCCGAAACGAAGATCGCGCGTCGTGTGTGATCTGCTGGAAGTCCTTCAACTCGTTCTTTCGACGGCGACATCACTGCCGACTCTGCGGCGAAGTCATCTGCGGCTCATGCTCGACGCTGCGCCGGACCAACATCGTGCTGCGGAAGGACTTTGAGAAGGTCCGCATCTGCCATCTGTGCAGCAATCGCGGGCGCAAGAAGTCAGACTCGTTTGCATCGACATCGTTCGCGTCACACGTTCCCCCGCAACATGTCGACGGCTCTGATGATGGTGGTCTTGAGCACTACACGATCGGAACCCAGCGGCGTACACCTGGACGACCACGCTTCATCGAGAATATTCATCGGTATCAACGGCCAATTGGCTTGACTGAAGAGATGGATATCGGAGACGACGACGATGATGATGATTTTGATGAGAGTGACGGATATCTCGGCGAGTACGTTTCAGCGCGTGGTATCTTCTCGAGCCAGAAAATCATCTCCATCCGGTCGCTCACTCGAAGTGAAGGTGTGGCGTCGTCTACATCATCTGCAGCCACCACTGGGTCTGTTTGGGATCCACCTAGCATCCCTCGAGTCTTCAGACGGACGAACACCACCCCAGCGACATTGCTTGCTCGCGCTGAACGCCAAGGCGACAAAATGCAACCGCCTGCAGGATATGCGAGCGCCCCGAAGGAGAGCACGAAGGCACCAGTACAAACCGGAGGAGATTCGTTCTCTCAGTCTTTCCTGCACCCTTTAGCTCAGGCAGCTGCAGCTCAACGAGCGGAGCCCCCCAAGTCTATAGTCGCCGATGTGGGTAGTTACGACATGTATGCGTCATTGGGTGCCGACATCTCGACCATCAAGACTCCTGACGACGTCCCCGAGATTTACCGTCGCACGTCAATGTTGAGCCTTGGCCTAATGGACGGCTACGAGCCGACCGACGCGGATACAGGCGCTTCATTGCCGGCGAACACGACGCCGCCTCCCCCAACGGGAGCGAGAAAAGCGGTGACGTACGCGGACGCTGCGTGGGAAGCCCGACGTCTCAAGTTGATGAAGGTTATCTGCTCCCCGGCTTGCACACTGGTCGACCGCGCGCTCATGCGCGAGTGTTGCGAGGCAGTCGCTGCAGCGTTCCATGTGCGATGCGCATTCATCGCGCGCGTCGAGGAGCTCTTCGTCGTCTTGGAGCACGTCGTGGGCACCCATCGGCTCTCGCCAATCGACCACTTCCTGCGGGCTGAGACCCCGTGCGACCTCGTGCTAGCGCGCTCGGGTCACCCGTTGGTCGTGATGAACTGCCACTTGGACTCGCGGACAAAGGATCTCGAGATGGTGCGAGACTTGGACATGCGGTTCCTCGTCGGCGCCAGCATCCGCGTGCGTGGGTTGCCCATCGCGTCGATCTGCGCGTTCAGCATGGGACCATCATCGGATGACGACGATCAAGACGCGTCGCCAGCGCCGAGCGTCGTGCCGAGCGTCACGAACGTCGGACTCAAGACGCTGCAGCGTGCCGCGCAGTTCATCGAAGAAGAGCTCGAGCGTTTCGTTGACGGGCTCGACATTTAGTTTAGTTTAGCGATCTTGTAAAATGCTGTAGCCATGCTAGGAATCACAATAACCCATCGTAACCCGAATCCAGGTTAACTTAATTGCGTATGTGGCTCTTGTCCACCATCAGCCCAACGAACAGGATGAGGTTTGCAAGATCCGCGGCGCTGCTTCACCGTGCCTTTCGCTCGCGTGCTTGCGTGCAACACGCGTCTAAGGTGCGGCACGATGGCATTCATCGGTGGCTGAGCAGCTCTTCGAATCAAGGCGGTCGCCGTCCAACGAAGAACATTTTCGAAATTCAGTTCCACGACGAGCGCCCAACTGGACAAGAGGTTCACAACGTTGACGGCGGTGAAGGAATAGAAGACGACATTGATCTGCTTCACAATGGTGCGTGCGAATATGATTTACATGGAAGCGGGTATGGACGGCGCCTCAATAGGATGGCGCGCAGAGATGGAGTCCATCTTTGGCTCGGAGCTGGAGGAGTTCAACGACACGAATGATCCGACAACCACATCTTCGCCCGCTTCATCGTCGGCTACCTCTAGTCGAAAGCCGTCGTTTGATGTAAATGTGACACCGACACCACTCAGCAACCCGTTGAAGACGTCGTACCCGCCATGGAATGACGCCACACATACCGGTGCATCGCCCCATGGTGACTCTGGAACGAAGCGCACACTAAACATTCCCGCTTCCAAGGCGGTCGAAACAACGCTCAGCTCGGACATCCTGGTCATTCAAGGGCCATGCACGTATGTGCGTGGCAAGTGGGTTCATTCAAGTCGTGCGTGGACACAAGACGATGTCGAGCGCGCGCTGTTTGAGACGGCGAGTCAGTTCGGCTCGAGCTTCAGCCTTCGGCACTCGAATCACGAAGGCGATATTGTCGACTGGCTGCTCAATGCGCCACCGACGGCACGTATCGTGCTCAACTGGAACGGTGCGTAACTGAGTGGATCGTGACATCGCTGTCGACACCCTTCCTCATGTGTGTCGTCGAACCGATTAGGCCGCCTGGAGGACTCTCCGACAGTGTTTCGCGCGGTCGAGCTACTCGAGAACGCGATCTACATCGTCACCCCGCGTGGGGTTTCACCAGGACGGCATCCAGCCAATGTCCAGGGCGTTCTTGCACGTCCGTGTGGTCGCTCACTGACTCCATGCATTCATGGTACGCTCTACTGACGACGTCGTGTTTTGCTGTTGCACAGAATTTGGCGAGGATGCCCTTGACGTCGCCCTCGTTGCCAGCATTTGCGCGCCTGATCTCCAACACTAGACACTCTTCATGCAACGCCAACATTAACGGAAACCAACGGAACGAAACGGAACGTAAAACACGGATGGCTGTATAGTTTCTGAGTTTTCATCTGATGGCTACGCTACTGGGTGCGTGGGCTTTCTCTCTCACCAACGCGATCTTGACATGTTGAGCTGTCGATCCACCAGCTGCAATATGTGGAGGCGGACAACCTTCAGCGGCGGCGGGTGGGTCGCCACCGGACGGCAGACCGACCTGTGAACCGTCGGTGTCGCCCCCAAGCGTCGCTTCTTGACTCCGAACGAACGACAACGGAAACCGGATTCGGGTTTCCCGAAGATATCCAACGCGAGATCGGAAACGGACGGAAACGATGCGAGCCTCGGGTTACCGATCCATCATCGCAGAACATCGCTCTATCTCTTCTCCTTCATTCTCGCTCTCTTTCTCTCTCTTGCAGAGAGGTAGTTGCCATGTGTCGATTCTGTGCGAACGAGTTGGAAGCACACGAGCGCATGACGACGCCAGCTGACGTCACGGGGAACGCCAGAAAGACCCGCGAAGCGTCAGTCGTTACGAGCAACGGCCAGCGCTCGACCTGAACGGTCTCCGGAAGCGGCGTTCGTTTCCAGCGGTTTCCGAAAGCTTTCCATCTCGAACGAAAGAAAACCATCGGCATCTTCCACCATCGCAACCCAGTCGTGACCGTAAACTACGCATCCTGGGAGCGGCAGGGGCCGCGCCCAAGCGTCATGCGGTAAAAATAAAACCAACGGTGGCGTCGGGTGCCGCGGAGCCGCTCGAGAGAGAGAGAGGCCAAGCGTCAGTCAGTCAGAGCCCATTGCAAAAATAGCTGCAGCCCGCGACAGTCCAGCAACAGCCCCCGCTGCTCTTTAAAAAAAACGATCCAGCAGCAACGGACGCGACGGGCATCGAGAAGGAGGAGCGCGAGGACAAGAGAGAGAGAGAACGAGCGACTCGCGAGTGCTGTGCTGTGCTGTGGTCACGCTCGGGCTCTCTATTTATATCAATCAGCTATTTGCGCGCCGGCCCACACCTGCCGCGGCGACCACGGAAGAGCGCCGCCTGCCCAGCTCCACGTCAGCTCCAGCCTGCCTGCACCGCACCACGAGCGCGCGGGTGTTAAATAAAGCCAACTAAATCTGCCACGCAAGCTCCGAGCGCCCGCCAAGCTCTGCGCAGGTGAGTGCTGGTGAGATGGTCGTCCGTGCGCGCCGTTTCGGTGGCGCACAAGACATACATGGAGTAGACATGGCTGACGGAACGAGGATGGACGGCAGACCTCGTCCCCTGCATCGATCATGGGCCGCAAGAAGATCAAGATTCAGCGCATCGAGGATGACCGCAACCGCCAGGTGACGTTCGCGAAGCGAAAGAATGGCATCTTCAAGAAGGCGATGGAGCTCTCCAAGCTGTGCGACTGCGAGATCGCGCTCATCGTGTTCGACTCCAACGACAAGCTGTATCAATACGCCAGCAACAGTGTCGACCAGATCCTTCTCAAGTATACCGAGTATGGAGAACCATACGAGTGCAAGGACAACAATGATGTGCGTAATTTCATGGAATATCGCGTGGCATTGGTTCTCGCGATCTCATCCAACTGTTCATCTTCTTCATTTGCAGTACGAGATTATGTTTGGAGACAAGAAGAAGCAAAAGGATGCCAACGGAAACCCAACAGCCAACGCCAGCACTGCTGCAAACCAAACTGCTGCATCAACTGGCAACTCTGCTGCCAGTAACAACGCGTCTAACGGTGCCAACTCGAGCAACGCCACAAATGGCAACAACGCAGCGGCGTACGCTGGAATGAACGACCGAATGATGCACAGCGCTTCTCTCGGTCTCACGAACGAACCAGATCAGTACATGCTGAACCCTCGCAGTGAGCGCGCAGGCAGCAGTGGCGGCAATCAGAAGAAACGCGTTCATCGAGGATTTCAACAATTGCTCAAGAAAGACCAGCTTTCGTATATCCCGCCGTCGCTGCCTCTCTATCAACACTCGGTATGACCAAGTTGTGCCGTGGTTTCTCAGTGTTTCTTGGCTGATCAATTCGTGAATATGAATGGCAATTCTTCAGATGGGAATGCTGGGTGGAATGCCTCCTCATCACATGTTGGCAGCACTACCGAGCCCGCCCAACCTTTCGGGAATTCTTCCTTCGCCTACAAGTACGTACGCACTCTACTTGTCTTCCGACAGAACTGGACGCTGACGCTATCCTGTTCTTAGCGAGCATGTTCCTCCGCCACGACTTCAGCCCACAGAATGCCCAGAGTTTGTTCGGCTCACATCATCACATGATGGGTGGACTCGATCATCACGACAAGAGCGGACTACTTGGTTTGAACTTGATGCCGTCTGATTTCGGTCATGGTGGAATGCATCCCCATCACCACATGAAGCAGTCGTACTACATTCCCAAGCGCTCGATGTCGCCCATGAAGTCTTCTAGTCATCGGCCAGGATCTCCAGCAAGCGGTCCGATGAATGGTGAGCACCCCGATGGGTCACCCATGCATTCGATGCACGAAGGTAAAATGGCCGTCCCAGAGTCGCGACACCAATATGATGTCAAACCAGATAAACGGGAAGACGACGATCGAGAAGGTAGCGCGAGCGACAGCCCTGCGCCTGTGGATGGAGAAGAGGTGGCGAAGTGCTCAGAGTCGCCAAGCATTAAAGAAGAGTGCGAGATCGACAGCGCAAAGTCGACTTCCAATCAAGACACTCCAGACTCAAGCAGGACCGAGAAGCAAAGCGAAAAGCGGCAACTCGACGACGTGGAGGAACCAGGACTGTCACCCCAAAAGAGACAACGGATCGTCGTTTGAACCACATAACTCGATAGATAGCAGGTCCTCATGTTTGCAGTTCTCGTCACGCGTTGCATAAGGATCACTTCGCACGATCACCGAGTCAGCGGCTCTAAGCCACGGGACAGCAGCTCTGGAACACGCCTCGATTAGCGAAGCATATCCACTTTTCGGTTAATTAATGCATGGACAAGAGTAGCCACACTATATTTCATCCAACGCTTCGCGAATGTCGCTTTCCATCCGAATTAGGCTGCGCCATTGCTCCTTGGACAGAGAGATACCCTTCTTTCCCGGCTTCATCTCGTTTCCTTGTTCGTAGTACTCGCGCAGATCCACGAGTACGGATGTTCGGAAAAACCGCACTGTGATTCTTCGCTTTGAAGATAACTATGGGGTAACGATTGAGCTGTGAGTACACATCCCGGTGTGTGCTCAATGCGGTCAAACAACAGTCATCTTACCGTGAACGCAATAGTACGCTCTTCACCAGGGACAACAATTCGCTCCTTCACATGATGCAAGCTGTGAGGATCGACACTGTCGTCTTCGACCAGTGCCACTGCTTCATCGATCTCGCGAGCAAGCCGAAGTAGCGTCTGCCATTGGTCTTTCGATAGCGAGATACCTAGCAGAAGAAGATAGAGATCTCGCTTGAGAACAAGTGAAGAGCAACAGCATTGCCAACGCAGCGGAATACCTTTCTTGCCCGGCTTCGTGACTCCGTTGTCATCATAGTATTCACGAATGTCGATCAGGGGGGTCGACTTCCAGCGTCGGACCGTCACCCGGCGCTTGGACGACAGCTGGAAGACCCGCTCGTCTTCGTTCGATGCCAGTTTTGCTGAGCTTCGATCGATGGCTGCGTTTCGGTCCGCTTCACTTGCTCTTTGGAAGCCTGTTGAAGTGGCAGCGGCACTTCGGTTCACTTCACTCGCTGTTTGGAAACCTGTTCGAGAGGCAGTCGGCCTCGCGTTCTTTTGGGCGCGTTGCAGCTGTTTCTCTTGCTTCCAATCACGCAACGGGCGATCTTCGATGGACTGGCGGCGTTGCGTCGCCGCTTGTGTTTGCGTCTGTCTCCGCTGCAGCAATGTCGATAGAGGTGCATCGTCTTGCGAGTCGTTGACGTGCATGTCTCGCTCCACTGCAGAGCCCATTTGACGGGCAGTCGTGAGCGCTGGTGCTGGTTGACTAGCACCAAACCATGCCCCCAAGGAAGTGATGTTATAAGGCGAACGCGTCGTTTCATGTTGCTGAGTCGCCATCCACCCAGTCGTTGTCGTGGACTCCGTCTTGACGCGTTTCCAGCTCGGAGTCGCCGCCGCGGACGCCACAGGCTGCGTAGCCGCCACCGTACTCGCGCCGCGTGCGTGCTGCTCATCGAAGTCGAGAGACGATCGCTTGGACGCCGCCTTCTCCGGCTGAGACTGCTGCTTCTGCTTCTGCATCATGGCGCTCGACATCGTGGCGACCGACGGCGACAGCGCGACCCGAACTCCAACGTTGGAACTCGATCGTTCGTCAACCCGATCAATCGTTCGGGTGTTGTGTTGGTTTGTTTGGCGCCAAAAAAACCCAACTCGAATTAGAGGACGGCGGCCGAGGAAGCTACCGGTACCATCACTCTGCTTCTACCCTGTGACGCGCGCAAGTGCAACCTGCGCGTGTACTGATATAAGAACGCCATGGGTGGTTTGACAAAGTGGTTTTTGGCGGGTCTCCGTCAGCAACCGCCACGAGAGCGTGTGCCTTGCGCGGCGCTCATTGGCTCGTGGCGCCCGCATGGGTGTCATTGGCCCATTCGGATGGATATGAGGCCCTTGTTAATCAGTGACAGGTGCATCACGACAGGCGGCCGGCGGCGTCGGTCGCGGAGCGCTGCCGATCGAAGCGAAACATCTCTCGGTCGGCGGTCGCGGGTGAGAGGGTGAGCGTGGGCGGGAAGCTCGCGTGCCAGGCGTTGGCTCTCGTGCGTGTCGTTGACAACCAACGGCGGCAATCGCGCCTCGCTCAAGGCGCTGTGGATTGGCATTGGCGACGTCTGAGTCAGCACTTGCCACCGGAACGTGCATTCCATCGATCCAGGGTCTCCGCTCAGCCTCGCAGGTCGGTCGGATCGTGAGAAGTGCAGTGTGGTGCACCCAGCGAGAGCGAGCGGGGAAAATAATTCGAAGCGGGTTGGACGTTCCGTTCCGTTGGTGAAGTCGGCCGGCAATCGGTTGTCCACTCGTTTGTCACTCCCATCGACTCAGACTCTCACTTCTCCACGGTCTCTGCTGCCTCCACGCGAGCCATGGATTTCGACGAAGAGATGTCCGGTCTCCAGATCGAAGACCTCGGCGAGTACTTCTTTCCGCACGAGATGGCCAACGATAACTGGAAAGGCTTCTCGCTTGGTTATATGGAAGAAGAAGAAAAGTCGGCAGCCACCACAAGCGGAAACACAGGCAGCAGCGCTGTCAACACAAACGCGTCGACACAAAGCACTGGTAGACCCACCAGTGCCCCGCGGTCGATCAACTCCAGTACAGCCATGAGTAGCGGGCTCAGCATGAGCCTCGGGAGCGCGAGTGGCACGCCACTGAACAGCAGCATCTTTCTTCACGAGCCATCTCTGTTGAACTCGCCGCAGTTGTTTTCGTCGAGTTTCACCGACATGCTCAAGCAGAACAACAACAGCTCCTTTGGCCTCGGTCACGCAGATATGTTCCTCTCCGCCGGCACTCCATTGGCCCCAAGAACGAACACGCAAGCAACGTCGTCCAGCATGAACTCGAGCATGAAGCCACCAGTAGCCAGCTCGGCAATGTTCTCCCAGCAGACAGCGTTCCCTCAGCCGCCTCAACAAATGGAGTCTGCGATGGCGAAGGATACGGACGCACTAATGGATCTCTCGAGCTTCAGCTTGGAGGCAACCACACCAACCTCGGGCCAGCCGACAGCAAACACGCCAACAACGTCTCTGGCAAGTAAACCAGCAAAGGTCCCTACATTGAGCAACAACTTCAGGTCAGTAACAGCACGTTCTAGCTAGTCGGTCATCACCACTGAGGATTGTTTTCGGTAGTAGTGGCCGCGCACAAGCGGTACCCGCTCCTGTCAGGACGCCGAAAACGTCTCGCCCGGCTTCCGCGTCCTCTACTAGATCAACAACACACGAGAACGAAGATGATGACGATGACGATGATGAGGAGGATGACAAGATCGACGCCAAGTCAGCGACCAACCAATTCGGCAGTAAACGGTATGTCCTTATTCACAACCTGTACTTCAAGGAAACTGACTGACGATCCGAAATCGATCTAGACCATTCGATGTGATGTCGAACTGTAGCATGGATAGTTGCTCAACCATTGCGACAGCACCAGAGGATGATCGAGGCTTCCGGAAGAAGTCGCGTGAGAAGATGAGACGCCAAGAAGTGAATGTGAAGTTCGACGAGCTCATCGAGCTACTTGGTCTTTCAAACCGAGTACGGAAGAGTGCTATCCTGCAGGAAGCAGTCAGCGCAATCAAGGTAAGCTTCTTGTCATGCCCTTGACGGAAATTCGCTTTTTCTTCATCGCGGACTTGGTGCCCAGACATTACGACGTGAACGCGATGACATGCGACGCGAGAGAGATAGGCTGCAACAAGAAGTGAGCAAGCTGGCCACATGCTTACAGTACACGCATCTCGGTTCTGTGGCGGCAGCGAATGCCGTAGCGATGTCGACACAAGGGTCTCATATGCCGAATCTGAACCAAGCCAACCCAGCCGCCTCGTCATTAGCGCATCTCCACCCACACCAGCAGGCCGCAAATGCTGCTGCCGCCGCTGCAGCAGCGGCTGCCTTATCGTCTGTGGCACATCACCACCCACTCAATGTTCCATGTGCGCCAGTAAGTGTCGCTAGTCGCTCCATCTTGCCATCGCGGAGATGATGAGAGGCTAACGTAGAGCATGAATGTAGGGTGGTGCATGTTTCCCAATCGGATCAACCTTCGGCGCTCTCGGCCCACCGTTAGCATCTGCACCACAAGGGACTCCAGGCACGACCTCCGCTGCTAGCATATCGAATGCGACTCCGATCGCACCCAAGTTGGATAGGTCCCCGAGTACGTCTCGATTGAAGTCATGAACACGATACCTATGAAACCATTCCCCCTCGATGCGCACGCACGGTCTCCTCTCATCAGCTCGCCATGCGTCTCTAAAGTCTGTGACTGCGTCGAAGACGAAACAGGTCATTCTTACTCGATTTCGACATCGCGTTTCAACAAGTTTTCCCGTCTTCTAATCGGCAAAGAAGTGCAAGAACGCAGCCTCGCTTCCCATTCGGCCGCTGCGTCCTCGAACGGATCGGTCGCTCATCCGCTTCAAGTGGTTGTCGATCAGCTTCCTCGCCGTCAATTGCGTCGACCGCAACTGCTGATGTAAGTCATTGATCTCGGGTCTCGCAGTGGCGGGTGTCGTCGGTCCCGAATGACTGAGCTCGTTGAAACGAGCGGTGAGGCTGCCGCGCTCCGAGGTCTCCAAGGCTTGATGCGCCCCAGTCGTCGCTTCTGCAGCAGCGACCAAGACGAACTGACCCGTGCGCGAGTCCCAGTGCATCGTGTTCTCGTACAGCGCTGACGCGTGGTGCTGCTTCGCTTCTGTTCTCGAGTACTCACGCGCCGTTCTTGACTGCACGACAGGTCCACGACGCCGTGCAAACGATCGTCTGCCGAGAACCGAGAGATCCAGCGGGTTTGGATGCACACTCGACATCTCGTGTGTGCTCTCGTGCGTCACTGTGGCCACTGTCGTCGCCGGTGGGAACTGGTGACTCAGCCGCGTGACGTACTCGTCCGTGAGAGTATCCGAGTTCTCGAAGATGAAGTTTCGAGAACACGCCGAGAGCATCTTGGGTGAGCAGACGACGCTCAGATCAGCGAGCGCATCCGTGCTGTGCGCCGTGGGTCCCCTGGCGTCGTCCTCGGAGGAAGCCAGCAATTGATGCGGGCGAAGATGCGGGAGGTACGGCGCCCCAGCGCCATCCGCGAACGCAGGCGGCTGCACGACATCGAAGCCGCGTGTCGACGAGACGCCCCGACGAGATGCTTGCTGCAGCGCGTCGTCCTCTGCTTCCTGCGAGTGCTGCTCCTCTTCGTCTTGTCGGTGCGTTCGCGCTCCGGACGCGTGATCGCTGCCGTGGGCCGACGCAAACACGTCGATGCTGTCGCGCAGCTCTGCCTCTCGGGGCTTCTCTTTCTCGTTCTGGTTGGCTTCGTCTCGAGCCGCGCGTTCCGACTGCTGGCGAAATGCCTGTCGCGCGGCATCGAGTCTCCGCCGCCGCTCTCTCGCTTCGTTGTCGACGATCTGCCGCACCTTGTAATGCAGCGCGGACTGCTGCACGCCAATGAAGCTTCTCGCGTCGCTCTCACGCAGCACGTAGACCTCGACGGCCGCTGACGCTGCGGTCGCGGAGTACATCGCGACGCGACTAGGCTCGAGCAGCGCCTCGAGCGCCAGGACCTCGTTCGCCAGCACTGTGTGCAGGTCGACTTTGAGCACGGGCAGCCCATGGTTCGAGCGCTTGCGCCGCAGCATGCGCGCGGGATCCGAGCGCCGCGGGGACGACACCGCGCCGTCGTCTGCGCTTTGGTCGTCGTCGGGATGCGATGTCGAGACGCGCACGACGCCCGACAGCACGAGGAAACAAGCGTTCAACGACGTCACGCGCTCGGTGAAAAGCGCGTCGCCAAAGTTGAGGCGCCGCTTCTCGAGCACCGCCGCGATCGCGGTCAAGCGCTGGCGCTGCAGGTCGCGAAAGAGCGGCACGCGCTGCAGAAAGTTGAGCTTCTGCGCCTGCTCAAAGAACTGCTGGTGGTACTTGCGCAGCGTGCGGCGGTAGACGTCGCGGTGCAGCTCGCAGACCTCGCACGGACCGACGGCGATGGCCGACGCGGTGCGTGTCGCCTCGCTGGAGAACATGGCGGTCTCGCCAAAGCTGTCGCCCGTGCGGTACGTGAAGACGCGCTTGCCGAGCAGCGTCCAGTCGAGCTGCAGGTGCTGGTTGTCCTCGTGCCGAAGCGCGAGGCGCGCGCGCGCGGTCGCGTGCATGCCGACGAAGACGGCGACGGTGCCCTGGAACACGATGTAAAACGTGTTGCCGGCCTCGCCCTCGTAGAACAGCGCCTCGCCGTCCTGGTACTGGCGGAAGCGCAGGTGCCGCATGACCTCGCGGATCGACGCATCGTCCACGTTGCGGAACGTCTTGCTCTGCGTCTGCTTGGCCCACACGAGCAGCAAGTCAAGGTCGGCGCGAGTAAACCGCGCGCTCGACGCCGCGGCAGAAGCCGAAGACGAGACGCCAGCGCCCAGCGAACGTGGCGACAGCACGAGAGAGCTGCGAGGCGTCGCGGTGGCCGCGGCCTCTTGCTCCGCCTGACTCGCAGCCTGTCGCGCGGTCTCGGCTGCGAAGAGGATGCGGCGAGCCTCGTCCGAGAGGTTCACGCCCTGCGCGAGCCGCGACGGATCCGTCGCGTGCTGCACCATCTCTCGCCACTGGCGGAAGCCCGCCGCCGCGCGGTGGTTCAGCCAGAGCGACGCCGCAGCGGTCAGCACGAGCGAGCTGCGCTCGGCGGCGTCTTCACCGCCGCTTAGTGCGCTTTGGCGTAGCAGCTCATCCAGGTCGTCTTGCGTCGCTCCCAGCGACAGCAGCGCAGCGGACGGTTTGGGTTTTGGTCGCGCCGACGCAGCGCTGCCGTCGTCCGCTTGGCTGCGCGGACTCAGCAGCGTCAGCGACACGCGCCGCGTCGTCGTCGAGTAGCTCTCGCGGCGCCGCAGCTCGTCGCGCAGCAGCTGAATCACTTTGCCGCGCAGCCGCAGACTCGTGTAGCTCACGACGGAGCTCGCGCGGCTTTCGCTCAGCGGGTCAAACGGCTCATTGTCGTCCGCCGCTGCGGCGGATGCTGCTGTGTTGCTGTTGCCTCCATCCGCCGCAGCGCTCGCGCTGGCGTTGGGCATCGTCGATGTGTCGACGGACGGATGAATGAATGAATGAATGACCCTTCTGGCCTGGTTCAGTTTCTATTCTGGGGCAAGTGAATGTAGCCATATCAGTTTTGAGAGAAACGGAGCTCCCCACATCGGAAACGGAGGGTGACTGTGAGTATGGTAATGAATACGATCGTTTTTCTTTTCGCTGACACGCAAGCACGTCTTTCCTGTCCCCGACGGCCTCCGCAGCATTAACGTACAGCCTGCCTGCAGTTTACTGGCGGCTGGCGTCAAACGTCTCCTTGACCTTGTCCATGAAGTCCTCCGTGAAGAGGTAGTGGTCGGGCGTCACGTTCGAGCCGTGGATGCAGATCGCGAGATCCTTGGTCATGTGGCCGGCCTCGACGGTCTTGATCACGGCCTTCTCGAGGTCCAGGCTGAAGTCAATGAGCTCCTGGTTGCCGTCGAGCTTGCCGCGGTGCGCGAGACCACGCGTCCACGCGTAGATCGACGCGATCGGGTTCGTGCTCGTCTTCTGGCCCTTCTGGTACTGGCGCCAGTGGCGCGTGACCGTGCCGTGCGCGGCCTCGGCCTCGACCGTCTTTCCGTCCGGCGCGACGAGCACCGACGTCATGAGGCCGAGCGAGCCGTAGCCCTGCGCGACAATGTCCGACTGCACATCACCGTCGTAGTTCTTGCAAGCCCAGACAAAGCCGCCGTCCGACTTGAGCGCCTGCGCGACCATGTCGTCGATCA
This sequence comes from Pythium insidiosum, assembly GCA_022836835.1. NCBI lineage: Eukaryota > Oomycota > Peronosporomycetes > Pythiales > Pythiaceae > Pythium > Pythium insidiosum. Next base: position 703,012 of record JAKVDI010000011.1, read on the forward strand.
GGCGGTGCGTGTACGAGATGCCGGCAGCGTCGAACTTGGCCTTGTACTCGGTCTGGTAGACCTCCTCAAAGATGTCCTTGAAGCGACCATCGTACTTCTTGAGAATCGTGTTCTTCGTGCTCAGGTACAGGTCCTGCTCGCGGCTGAGCGCGAACGAGAAGCACGACTTGGCGAAGCCGTAGATCGACTCGTCCGTGTTGTACATGGCGAGACCGACACCAGCGCCCTTGTAGTCGTAGACCTCAAAGACCTGCTTCTCGCCACCGTTCGCCGGCGTGTACACGACCTCGAACTTGCCAGGGCCCGACGCGATGAAGTCCGTGCTCTTGTACTGGTCACCGAACGCGTGGCGGCCGACGACGATCGGCTTCTTCCAGCCCGGCACGAGGCGCGGCACGTTCGAGATCACGATGGGCTCGCGGAAGACCGTGCCGTTGAGGATGTTGCGGATCGTGCCGTTGGGCGACTTCCACATCTTCTTGAGCTTGAACTCCTCGACGCGCTGCTCATCAGGCGTGATCGTCGCGCACTTGATGCCGACGTTGTGCTCGAGAATCGCGTGCGCGGCGTCGATCGTGACCTGGTCGTTGGTCGCGTCACGGTGCGGCAGACCGAGATCAAAGTACTCGATGTTGAGGTCGAGGTACGGGTGGATGTACTTCTCCTTGATCTGCGACCAGATCACGCGCGTCATCTCATCACCATCGAGCTCGACGATCGGCTTCTGCACGACGATCTTGCTCTTGCTCGCGACTGCTCACACCCAGAGAGAGAGAGAGAGAAAGAGAGAGACACACACACACACACACACGTCAGTCATTCGCATCGGGACAACTAGACAGAGAGAGAGAGAGAGAGAGACGTACAGCCACGGCGGGCGTTCGAGTGCTTGGCGGCAGCAGCCACGTTGCGGACAGCGTTGGAGAACATGGAGAAGGAGGAGGAGGAGGAGAGGAGGGTCTTCCGCTTGGACAGGAAAGCAAAACCGGAACTGAACCGAGGGGAGCGAGCGGCATGCCGAGCTGCCTGCCGTCAGGGACTCAAAGCGTGCCGACCCCACGCTGCGGCGGCCAATGAGCGCGAGCCGCTTCGACCGCGGACCTCTATTATACGATATACTGTGTCTTTCGACGCCCTCGCGAAGAGCTACGCGTATATAGTTTGTACCAAGGTTCTACCTCGGAAACATGATCTCCCGGGGACTGGGTGGTCGTGGTTGATTGCGCGCGCGGTCTTGAGCCATGTTGGCCTGTCCAAGCAGAAGCTCGGCGCGCAAGGAATGGACGTCGGCAGGGGGCGGTTTGACACTCGCCACGGACGGACACGCGCATGCGCCAGCAGCTGCTTGCTGTTTGCCTTTCTGTCTGTCTGTTTGGGGATGATCGCCATCAAGCTCCAGTGCGTGCATGACGAGCGCCAGTCAACGGATGCAGGAGGAACATCCTTGGCAACGAACCAGACCGCAGCCATGCGAGGAGAGCAACATACAGACAGAGAGACAAACGCACCGACGACAAATGGATTTCTTCCGTTCTTCCTTCCTTGCTGCGCCCCACCACCGACCGACGCGACGACTCCGCGCAGTGTGCAATTTTAAAAGTAGTGAGACTGCGCCTTCGGAGTGCTCTCGTCGTCGTCTGCGATGGATAGATCGGGGGCCTCCACGCCGTTCTCGCCCTTGGGCGTCGCCGGCCCCATGTCTGGCGTGCCAGGGCTGCCGGGGGTTGGTGTGCCAGGCGTTGGAGTGCCAGGACTCACGGGGGCGGGCGGCGGACTCTGCGACGTCGCAGACGAGCTCGACTTGCTGGTCTTGGACGACGACGAAGCCAACTCCTTCGTGAGCGACCCAGGGGACAACGGCACCTGAGGACCGTCGCCCGAATGGTCAACGTAGTTTTGCTTGCCCGTATCGGTACCGGGAGAGGCGCTATCGGGGTCATACTCCTCATCTTCGGCGATCGTGTCAGGTTGGAAGTCGCCGCTCTCTTCGTCGAATCGCATGTTGGCCATGCTTGGGTGCCAACCGTCCAGGCCCTGATACGAAAAGCGGTCAAAGTGCTTCTGCTCCGACGGCGACGAGGGCAGCGACACGGGCGAATCCGGCATCAGCTCTTCACGCGCTTCACGCATCTTGGCGATCGCTCGCGTCAAGTGCGATTCATCCGTAACATCCTCCATACGATGCGGCGGTCGAGGAACTTCAACGCGCTTCTGCAGCAGACCTTCCCAGTCAATGTCAGCGAAGAACGGGTGCTGCTTGATCTCCTCAACACCTTGCGCACCGCATCCCAAGCGATACGCCGGGTCCTTCGTCAACAGCTTCGTAATGAGGTCACGCGCATCGGGTGTGAATCGGTCGCTGAAGACGGGTTCATCCTTCAGAATCTTCTCAAACAGAATCGTCGGTGTCTGGTGACGGAATGGAGAATCCCCTTGGATCATCTCATACGAGAGGATGCCAAACGCCCACCAGTCGACGGCCTTTCCGTACCCTTCCTTGAGAATTAGTTCAGGTGCCAAGTACTCGCAGGTGCCAACAAACGAGCTCGTGCGCTCTTGATCCGTCATCTCCTGCTTCGAGAGACCGAAGTCCGTGCAGGCGACGTTGCCATCGGCGCTGATCACGATATTTTCTAGCTTCAGATCGCGATAGAGAATGTTGGAAGCGTGGAGATGAGCAATCGCGAGCAGAATCTGCGCCAAGTAGAAGCGAGCTCTCTTGATGCTGAAGCGACCACGACGACGGAGCACTTGGCGAAGCGAGCCACCACTGTAGTAGTCCATGACCATGTACAGCTTATCGAGGTTCTGGAACGCATAGCGGAGCTGGACAATGTATGGGTGGTTGGCTTCCTGCAGGATCTGGCGCTCTGCCATTGTCTGTCGGACGAGATCCTTGTCCATGACCCAGTCCTTCTTGAGAACCTTCATCGCGTACAGACGCCCAGCATCAGCGCCGTCCTTCTTGAGCACCAGTAGAACCTTGCCGCACGCGCCTCTTCCGATCACCGTTACCAGTTCAAAGTCGTTCACCGACATCTTGCCGGGTTTCGCGGAGCCGCTGAAGACGCTTTCCTTCTCACCAGTGCGGACAGCACGCGGACGTGACCAATGGATCAAGGAAGGGAGCGCTCGACACGTCGCGCACAGGCGCACCTGACCTTCATGATGTGTCTGCTCCATGGAAGAACACTTCTCACAGCATGGGCCCTGGCACGTTCTGCAGTGACGACGCCATCGGCGCATGTTGAACGTATTCTTGCACAGGTAACAGCTTCGCTCGAGTCCGCTGTTGACGTTCTTGACGCGAAAGCCAGACCAACGCGCCTTGAAGCTCGCGTAGACCGAGTCTACGACTGCTGCTAGTACCTCGGAATCCGATTGATCCGTGCCTGCAGACAGACAGACACACCCGAGATCCGCCTCACGGGGCTTCAGCCGAGCCAGGAAGACATCGCAGGACGCAATGTACGCGATGCACCATTGCGCCAAGTGCTTTCGCAAGATATAGCTGTCGTCTGGCGTGATGCGATGCGTCGATTGGATGAAGGCGACGCCACTGATGATGCGCTGCATCTCCTTGCTATGGTGGCGCAGGGCCTCTACCAGGAGCGAGCCACCGTCGCGGTATGCGACCACAAAGACATGCGTCGCGCGCGACGTGAGTACGTGGTTTCGCCAGCCAGTAATGAACCGCTTCACAGCGCTCGACCACTGGATTGTCATGAAGCATCGTCAGCGTCGAGAGCCAATTGCTATCGAAAAAAAAAAAACTGGTACGTACGTCGATTTCGCCCGAGCGGACAGACTCGCGGAAGACGTCGTCGTACATGACGATGCCGAGCTTGTCTTCCTTTGACTTCACGATGTACGGCAGCATGGAGCCGAGGCTTCCCTTGAAGATACCTCCGCCTGGAAGCATGCATTTTCAGTCAGTCCCAGCTACAGTTTTCAATCGCTTCCAGCGAGGGATTACCTCCATGGCCCGAGCGTACACAGAGTTTTGCACTCCACACGCCCGCAGGACAGCCGTCGCTGTCCCCGAGGAACACGACCAGACGGTCCGAGAAGAGCGCAGACCGCGACAGAAAGACACTGCACTGCACCGTCGAGTCGTCGAGCGAGGTCGTCACCTCGTGATACGTCTCCATGAGGTCCTTCATCTTGCCCTGCACGTTCTTGGTCGCGGCCTCGAGCAGTCCCCCCGGGGGCAGCGACGGCGGCTCTGGGGGCTCGACGTACGACCGGCGCTGCCCGTTGAGCACCGGCGACGGCTGTCCGTCGCTCGCGCCGCCGTTGAGCTCGTCGCCCTGGTACGAGTCCGAGCGGTTGTACCGCTTGTGCCGCAGATCGCTGTCGTCCAGGTCGTCATCGTCGCCCGAGTCCTTGCGATCCGACGCCTCCGTCGCGGAGGACGCCGCGCCGGCCGCGCTGCGCGAGTCGTCGTCGTCGCCCGTGGAGCCGCTGGCGCTGCGGTTGAAGAGACTAAAGTTGGTCGTGAAGCTGAGCCCGACGCTCTTGCGCCGCACGGCCTCGCGGATGGCGCCCACGCCGATCGCGGGCATCGGCGCCTTCTTCATGGCGCCACGGGGGGGGAAGGAAAGCAATGGGGAGCTCTGCTGAGCTGCTGAGCTGAGCTGCTGGGGGGAAGAAGGAAACGCGGACGAGTGCTCGGGCGCTCAGCTGCGACTGAGAACAGAGGGCGGCGTCGGGTAAAAAGCAACACTTCAAGCGCGCACTGAGTTGCCTCGAAAGCGAATTTTTCACCGCCGGTATACAGCCGAGGTATACATCCGCCTGCCCTAGTCGCGGATATCCACCAGGTGGTATACACCGTCTCTACCGACCACCCCACCCCCACCCCCCAGAAAAAAGCGTATTTTGGAGGAACCGTTGTGTGGATCGCTGGCGAGATGGCTACGAACTCATTGTAATGCAACCATAGCATGGTTGCTCACACACGTCGCAATTCTTGAGGGTGCCTGACATCGACGCTGCGCATCTCATGGAGGATGTCGCGATTCGAATGGACGAGCACAGCATCACACAGCAGAAGCAGCAGCAGCTTGTTGTGGGGAGTGGCCAAGAAAAGAGTGCGCCAGCTATTCTCAGAGAGCTCCCCGACTTCCTCCATCCAGCTCATGGTCCTCGAGGCGACACACAGGATTTCACCGTCGATTGCGGCTCAGCGATGACGGCGGGAGCGACGGCCAAGAAGTACAACACCGCCAAGCCAGGCGCTCGGTCGCACGCCAAGCAGATCCGTCATCTTCGCCCTGCGCAAGTGGTCCATCTCGTTCACCGCATCCTCATCTTTGTCGCGGCTGTCTACTACATTCGCTTGGCGTTTGGTGCGTCGATTGCAGCCGTCGACCTCTTGCGAGGGAAGGACAATCCATCCGTCTTGAGCGGTACCAATGAGTTCAATGCGGTGCACGCGCTTGCTGGCACAACTACTATACGGGAGTCACCACTGGTCGTGAATGCGCTCGGGAACTCAACTGAGCCTGTGAATGGCACGCTCTACGTCTCGGGAACCCAGCAGTCCTTCAATGCTTGCTCAATGGCCCAAAGGAGCGAGTTTGAGGTGTTCTCAGACTCCTTCGTGCGGTCGGTCTTCAAGGCAGTGAGTGAAGGGACATCGTACCACATTCAGGAGCTTTCTCCATCGGTGACGGAGCTCATCGCACCGGTCGTGGATTGTTCATCACAATCGTACCCCTCCGACGACAGCACCAGCGGACGCTTTTTCTTCTTGACGCGAACCAAGCACAATCCATCGAACGTCAGCCTCGTCGTGATCTCGCTCGCAAATCAGGAGTACCGCATTCCCATCCAAGGTGAGATCGGGCCTGCGGGCGTCGCTAGTGTACAGATCGTGAACGACATGCGCGCCACTCGTCTTGATTACCACTTTGTCGTGTCGGTCGGGTACCCGTTTGAGGTCTTCAATTTTCGTGTGTATGATCTCGTCAACACGACAGTGGCAGGCGAATGGATGCTCCGAGCGGTGCCATCGCGGCCACAAGAGCTGCCCAAGCTGCTGGTGACGTCGAGCCGTTCTGGCTTCTTCATCAAGGCCGAGTCCGAGCAGTCCAACGTAAACATTGCAACGTGGAAAATCTACTCAGATGCCCACTTGGCAATCAAACGGTGGGAATGGTCGAAGACGGCGATCCTGCACGACTCGTGGGCGTGGGTTCACAGCGTGCAGTTCTTCATTGGCATGGGTGTGTTGTCCAACCTCGCGATCTTGCTGTTAGCCACGTACCGCAATATGCTGGCAGGCAAGATCTGGGTCGGCGACGCCTTTGTATCACTATCAACAGCTCAGCTTCTAAACGGTGGACTGGTGATTCTCTCGTGGTTCTTCAACGAATACTGGTCCCTCCACGAGTTCGCATTCTTCATCGGTCGAGATGTCAGTGGTGGTGAAGCGATTCAGATTTATCCCGATCACATGTGCGCTGACCTTCTCACTCTGTACTTGGCTGCATGCGGATTGATCGGTCGGATCTTGCGTGAGCGCATTGATCCCGTTCTCGCTGTGACTGGATTTTTGTTCGGCTACTATCTGCGTATCGAGATCATCCGGGCGGTACCTTCAATCGCAAGCTTCATCACCAAGTACTCGGATGAGGCCTACGGAAAAGGCATTTATCAGCCTCTCCAAGGTCAATCGGCAATCTCACCTATGAATTTGTTTTCCTCGCATCCGATCGGCAAGCGATCGTACCGGTTTGTCTTCGCGTGCCTATTCCCGATCTACTTGACCCTCGTCTTCATCATCCTTTACGCACTTTTGCGCAAGCTCTACCACCGCATGCGTCCTGAATCGGTACACGTGCTGCATACGACGGGTGGCACGGCGACGTCGGATAAAGCCGAAGCATTGGTTGCCCAGAAACGAGTGTACACGATCTTCGAGCTCGCCACTGGCGCAGAGCTCGAGAACCGATTCGGACTCGTCGCCGACTACGAGACCTGCGTCTTCATCAAAGGCATGAAGTACGCGTCCGCCGACGGTATCTACAGCACGGGGTTTCTCATCGCCAACAAGAAGTATCTCTTGCAGACGCGCGACTTCTGGTCCATCGTGTTGATGAAGCTGCTTCGGAAGCGATACAAGAACATCTACGTGTACGAGGTGGACGGCAGCACAGTGCAACAGCGAGCCCGACTTGTGTATCCGCACACATTCACGTACACGGACCTTGCGCACCTGAACATTAGCATTCTGTCATGATCTTTCAGATTTTGGATAGGGAAAGGCAGTTGAGTCAGCAGCATCTGAAGAGTTGTGCCTGCCCAAGCCCACAGCAGTGCTTGACTTGCCTTCACATTGTTCACCCTCCTGAAGCTGAAAGGATGGGTTGTGCGTAAATTCGGAGCGCATGTCGTCTAAATTTGTTGCGGCAATCGAGCCTTATCATATCCACATTTCAACGCACAATCGATGCCTGTCTTCGTCTTCACGCCAAAAACGTAACACGACGACGCTAGCCTGCTCACCAAACAATCATTGCAGCCGTGGGTGGCTGGCTGCTGTCCGGTGCGACATCTCTTTCGACGTGTCCAAGAAGCATTTCCAAGCAGACAATGACTGGAAACCATGTCACTGCGTCGCAAGGACGCCATGACCTCAATGTAGCAGGTGCCAAAGTCAATCAATCACCCGTCAAGCAATCAAAAAAGCAGGCTCACATCACACCACGCAAAGTGCTTCATCTTGCTCACCGCTTCCTCATCTTCCTCTCAGCGATTCTGTACATCGTGCTTGCCATGGGTGCCTCGATCTCGGCTGTTTACATGCTTCGAGGCAAGGACCATCCTGCGCACAGCATCGGAGATGACACATTCGACATTCTGCACCAATTGGTGGGAAACGGTGCAATTGTGCAATCCCCTCTCATTGCCAAGTACATGAAGAACGACACATCACCTGTGACCGGGACAATGTACTTGAGTTCCTCGGGGGTGTCAATGTCGATATGCAACGAGATTCCGGCAGTTCAGACACCAATATTTACGGACTCGTTTCAGAGAACTCTGTACGACGCGATTTCAAGTGGAGTCGCGTACCTTGTGCCGGAATACGGACCGACGCAGATGGAGCTTATTGCTCCATTGGTCGATTGCTCATCGTCGATCTTCGAAGAGAAAGATTCAACCAGTGGTCGCTTCTTCTTCCTCACACGTCAGCGATCCAATCCAAACAACGTCAGCCTTGTGGTCGTTTCGCTGTCGAATCAGCAATATCGGATTCCCGCACAAACCGAAGTCGGTCCTGCAGGCGTCGCAACGCTACAGGTGATTCAGAATATGGCTGTCTCTTCAGTTGCTACTCACGTCCTGGTATCCATCGGGTATCCATTTGAGGAGTTTGATTTCGCGGTCTTCGAGTTCATCAACATCACCGAGATTGGCGAATGGACACTTCAAGGCGTGCCGAGGTCGACACAGGAGCTGTCCAAGACAATGTTTACGGCTTGTCGCTCAGGGTTCTACATCAAAGCCGAAACGGAGCAGTCAAACGTCAACATTTGGCAATGGGCGGTCGACTCGAATCCCCACACCGTGGTGTCGCGCTGGCGATGGTTCAGCCAACCAACGATGAAAGACTCTTGGGGCTGGGTACACGGCGTACAGTTCTTCATTGGAATGGGCGTGTTGTCGAATCTACTAGTTCTGATCCTGGCGACGTACCGAAACATTCGAGCTCGTAAGCTCTGGATTGGGGATGCCTTCGTAACACTGTCAACATCGCAATTGCTGAATGGTGTGCTGGTGCTTGTCTCATGGTTCATGAACGAATACTGGTGTCTTCACGAGTTCGCGTTCCAAACCGGGTTCGAGATCGCAAAGATGGAGAAGATTTACACCTACCAATACCACATGCGCGCAGATTGTCTCACCCTTTATCTCAGCGCGTGTGGCTTGATTGGGACGCTCTTCAAGGAACGAATCGATCCGTTGTTCGCTGTATGTTGCTTCTTCCTTGGTTTCGAGCTGCGCGTACCGATTGCTTCATCGATTCCTTCGATCGCCGATCATATCATTGCTTTCTCTTCCCAGTTCAGAGCAAAAGGAGTGTCCGACCAGATCGATGGGCAAGATGCTATCACCCCGATGCGGCTCTACACGACCCACCCCATTGGAAAAAGGTCGTACCGATACGTCTTCGCCTGCTTGTTTCCGATATACTTGACACTCGTGCTGGTTGTCTTGTACGTGGTTGCTCGGAAGGTGATCTTTCGCCTTTACCCGGAAAAGGTACATGTTCAGAAGAACACGTTCGGAACAGCCACGTCCGAAAGCGATGAGACGCTCCTCGCACAGAAACGAGTGTACACGATCTTCGAGCTCGCCACTGGCGCAGAGCTCGAGAACCGATTCGGACTCGTCGCCGACTACGAGACCTGCGTCTTCATCAAAGGCATGAAATACGCGTCCGCCGACGGGATCTACAGCACGGGGTTTCTCATCGCCAACAAGAAGTATCTCTTGCAGACGCGGGACTTCTGGTCCATCGTGTTGATGAAGCTGCTTCGGAAGCGATACAAGAACATCTACGTGTACGAGGTGGACGGTAGCACCGTTCAGCAAACTGCTCGACTCGTGTATCCACACACATTTTCCTACGCAGATCTCGCTCATCTCAACGTCAGTATATTGTCGTAGAATACCACTGATCCCTACGGTTTGGGCCGGGGCGACTACGCGAGTTCATTGCAGCAGGCCTTGCATTTGCAGTAATCGCTTGTATACGAGGGCAAACAACACGACTGCAAGTGCAACAGTGAGGTAATGCAACAGAGAGTCGACGCTGTCGGGCTCTCGAGTAACTGGAGCTGATGCATCCAAGTTTGTGGTCGGACGATCTCGACTTGATGACTCGATGTTGTCCGGGTGGTCTGATACATTCTCGGTCTCCAGTGGCGAAGCGGTCGCCGCCGAATCGTTGGGAGGTGGATTGTCAGATTGGCTTCGCTCACGGGCACGTGGTTCTTCAGGATGCGCTGACTTCGTCTCCTCCAGAGAAGGGGGCGATTCTGTTTCGATGGTGTCCGAGGCTGAGCTTGGCTTCGCATCCGCCGGCTCTAGACTGTGCATGTGTAACTGAGCAATTTGGTCCGCGTACTTCGAAGGTTGCTTCTCTTGTGTTTGATCGCTCTTCAGTTCTGGTAGCAAGTCTGCAACGCGTCCACACAGTTCGCATCTGAAGTCGCACGACTGCACCCAACATGCCTTAGCAACATTCGCGGCCACAAGCCAGTTAACGGGATGTGTTACGTACGAGTTTAGCAAGACGGCGACGCTCCTGCGGCGGATAATCGAGTGCACCGATGGCGCCTTCGCCTTTCGTTGGCATGAAGCTGATCAGCGCCTCCAGGATCAATCGAACTGCTCCAAGACCTCGAGTTAGTAAGCGATCGAAACCAAGTTTCGGTGGTCTCGCGACACGTACTGCCCCAAGCTGGCTGCCATTCCTCTGGGTGGTAGGCGGAGATACTCAGACAGATTTTCTTCTTCACCTCGAAGCGGCCATTTGGCTGGCACAGAAAGCAGTCAATCGACGCTGGTATCCTGAGCAGCAATCAACACGTTCGTTGATATTACTCACCGTGAGAAGCATGATGTTTGGTGGCTTGAACGGATAGTCCGCCGGCAACAGGATGCGTCCGTGGTAGATGCCGCCTTCAAACTCGGTGTCACGTGGCCCACGAAGGGTGAAATGCCAGTCGAAGATGTTATCCTGCGACGTATTTTGATCAGTATTAAAGAGGACAATTGTCACCAGAGAGACATAAGTCGCTCACATCCAGCGGCGCGGCATAGTACTGATCGCTCGGGTCCTTCATCATCTCGCGCACATCCTGGTCGGTTCAACATCATTCGTGAGCGTCTCAGCATGAGAATGACATGGTTCGACAGCTCTTCGCTCGCGCTATCAGCTCACGTACGCCTTGGATGCGCTTGATCGCCGTGTTCCGCACAACGGACGCCATGAGGTCTGTCGTTGCCGCGTGGTTGGTGTGTTTCCTTTCCTTTTCTTTGAGGAACGACGTGGCAACGACGGACGAAGCCACGAGTGAAAGAAAAACGGTTTTTGGCTAAAAACGGTTGTCAGATCTGATACACGAGAAATTGGAAAATCTGATTCTATTTTTTTGTTTCATTCTGTCAACTTCGCTGCTCCCATCTTCATGCAGCCGTTCGCTCCTGGAGCAACTGCTGCATGATCTCGTTGGCGCGCTCTGGATGCACACGGCCGTCGCACGCCTTCATAACCTGTCCAATGAAGAACCCAAAGAGCTGCGTCTTGCCCTTGCGGTACGCCTCCAGGTTCTTCTGTGCACTCTGTACATAGTTTTGTTTTGCCACACATTCATTAGCTCGAGCGCCATGCAGACTTACAAACCCACATTCATTTTCACGTACCGGGTCATCGAGCACGGCCTGGCATAGCGCGCGAATGGCGTCTTCGTCCTGAATCTGCTTCCAGTTTCTGGCTTCGACGATCGTGAGCGGCGTCTGCAGCGTCGTGCCGTCGGCAAGCGCCTGCAGGTTCTCGTAAAACAAAATCTCCAACACGTCCTTCGCGATCTTGCCAGAGATGGTGCCGTCGACGATCAGGTCGATGAGCTCGCCGAGCGCTGCCGTACTCACAGGGCTCTCTGCGATCTCTGTGTTTGAGTTCTTCAGATGGCTGAAGAGCTCGTTGAGGATCCAGTTCACGACGACCTTGGCGGGACGGGATGGCGCGCTCGCAACCTCCTCGAAATACGCTGCAGCGCCCGGCTCGTTCACGAGCACGGAGCTCTCGTACGACGACAGGCCATACGTCGATGACAGACGCTCCTTGAGTGCGTCGGGCAGCTCCGGCAGCTTGACGCGAAGCGAGTCGATCGTCTGATGATCCACGATCAGCGGCGGAAGATCCGGCTCCGGGAAGAATCGATAGTCCTTGGCACCTTCCTTCGACCGCATACGTTTCTGAAGGACAAAGCCACACCACCGTAAACAACTCGCACTCGCGTTGCTCAGGCTTCTAAACATACCGTCTCGCCCGTCACTGCATCAAACGAACGCGTCTCTCGCTGCACCTGAGTTCCGTGCGCCTCGACGTGTTCAATCTGGCGACGCGCCTCATACTCAGCAGCACGCATCATGTTGCGGATGCTGTTCATGTTCTTCACCTCGACGCGCTCCCCAAACGGCGCCGCATCGTCGTCAGCCTGGCGCACGCTCACGTTCAGGTCGCATCGCATCGAGCCTTCCTCCATGTTGCCGTCGCACACGCCGAGATGACGCAGCAGGTGCTGCAGTTGCTTCATCACCTGTCCGGCCTCCACGGGGCTGCGCAGATCGGGCTCCATGACGATCTCCATCAACGCAGTGCCCGCGCGATTGAGGTCCACGACCGTATGACCATCTTCCAAGTCGTGAATGCTTTTGCCTAACAATCAGCAGCGTCCGTTAGCACCCGTCGACACACGCATGAAAATGGCGACTCTCTTTCCTACCCGAGTCCTGCTCGATCTGGATTCGCGCGATGCGAACCTGTCGAGGAACAATATCCTGCACAGACACCATCGTGCTCGTCAGATTCTCTCGTGTGAGCAACATGACCGAGACTCAATCGACTCACGTCCGCATTCTTGGCTTTCTTGGCTTGTTGTTGCGCCTTCCACTTGCGCAGCGCCTCGTTCTTCTCCTTTCTTGTCTTGTACTTGGAGCCGTCGAACGTCGCCGCGTTTTCTTCACTACTCGTCTCAGCTTCGTTCACGATCGCAGCGGCGGGAAGGTCAAAGTGCAGCACGCCGTCGGTCGCGATCGGCGCTCGCTGCTGCGTGAGCTGGTAGCCCAGCGGCAGGTCGCAATAGAAGTAGTGCTTGCGCTCAAAGATCGAGCGTGGATGCACCGTCGCGCCGACAGCGAGACTCGTGCGGATAGCTTGATGCACGCACTCGCGGTTCACGACCGGCAGCGTCCCGGGCAGCGCCGCGTCGAAAAACGAGACGTTGCGGTTCGGCAGCGCGACCGACGACGTGCTGGCGGCTGAGCCGCTCATGAGCTTGGACTGCGACAGCACCTGCGCATGCACCTCGAGGCCGATGCACACCTCCCAGAGCTTGCCGCTCTTGCTGCGCAGGAGCTGGCGCAGCGGCGTCGTCGCGGTCATCGCACTCACACAGGTCGGTTGCAGCAGGATCGTTGCTGTGTGTCGGAGAGTGCGTTGTGTGGAGGAAGCCCATCAGGCACTTGGCACTGCATTTGAACCAATGACGTGCATTCCTGTTGGAAAATGACCCTTTTGATTGGTGTAAATTAGCTGACGTCATTCAAGGTGACGCTGGTGCAAACGGTGGGAGCACCTCGAGTGCGCTCAAGATGCGAGTGACGACAGTGTCGGGATCCTCCATGACGAGCGCATGTGTGGTGTTCTCCACGGGATCCGCGATCCGGTAGGTACCAGGGAACGCGTCGATGTGGGGTTGGATGTACTGGCGGAAGAAGAGCTGCGAGCGACTGCCGTACTGGAAGGTCGTCGGGCACTGGACACGCGCGAGATCCTCCCGCGTGAGCGTCGGCTGCGGTCCGCCGTATAGCGAGCACTCAATGTGAGGATGGCAGGAAAGCACGTAGTGCTTGTCCTCTCCGAGCGGGTTCGGTGCGCCATCGCTCTTCACGACAGCTCCGTCGATGTAAGCTTGGAGTGACTCGGGATGAAACCGGGCAAAGTTTCGTGTCGCAAGCAGCTCGGCCTGCGCTTCTTCAAATGTGTCCCTACCACAGTTGTTCATCGTGTTTAATGCAGCTCTGACGATGACATTTCCGTCCATGGTCTCGAGACGTACCAGGTCCATTTCCGTGGAAGCGTGATCGACACCAAGAAATCAATGGTCGCGTCCGAATCGGGATGCACGTTGACGTTGTGGACCGGCTCGAACAGAATGAGACCCGCGAACGTTCCTGGGTGCTTGATCTCGGTCGTCCACAGTCCGCACGCGCCCATGGAGTGGCCAATACCAATCAACGGGACGCGCTCATTTCGTTTGTCCGCTCGGATCTTGCGGACCTGGCGCTCGACTTCCTCCTGTGTCCACTTGGTTAGCGTCGAGCCTGCGACGTGCTGCACACGTGGGTGTGGCGTGTTCTCCACACGAAGCGTTGCCGGCTGCGAGACGTCGCGGCGTGCGCCGTGGTACGGGAAATCAAACGTGATCATCTCCGCAGGCGTGCGCTGCAGCAGCGCAGACGCCGCGAGGCGCCGCGTGATCGGCTCCCATATCTTGCCGCAGAACCCCCCGCCATGCGCGAATAGAAGCGTGGCCGCCGCCATCCTCTTGGCGCGCGAATGGACGTGTGGAATCGATCTGTTCGACGGATGACGTCTCTCTCTCTCACGACAAAAGTTGAAGTCGGGTCGGACGTGGCATTGCAGTTCCTAACTGTTTGATGAGGTTCGTAACAATTCCTTACAAACGGCAAGTCACGTGAAATGGCTGCAGCTCTTCGAGGATGGCTACAATACGCGTCGCGACGGCATCGGGGTCCTCGAGCACAAGCGCGTGCGTCGTGTTGAGCAGCGCGTCGTCCATTCGATAGAGATGTGGATAGCGCTGGATGAGCGACGCGTAGTACTCGGGAAAGAAAAGCTGAGAGCGGCTGCCGTACTGGAAGAACGCGCGACACTTGATCGCGTCGACGGCGTATCGTGCCATCGGCAGCAGACCGCCGCAGTAGCCAGCGGCCTCCAAGTGCGGGTGGCATGCTAGTACGTACTTCTCATGCGCATCGATGACGTTGTTGTGCGGGTCGCTCTTGACGACAGCGCCCTCGATGTACGCTTGCAGCGATTCTGGATGCCAACGCGCGTAGCTCTTGGACGACGAGAGGTCTGCTCGAGCTTCTTCAAAAGAATCCCTGATCGTTGGCAGCAGACGGAGTTAGCACAATGCGATTGATTTCCGCTTCCACACTTTACGTACCAAGCAGCGCGCCGTTGAAGCGTGAGTCCGACGAGGAAATCCATCGCCTTCTCGTGATATGGATGTCCGTTCCAGTCCGTCATGGGCTCGAAGAGAATCAACCCGTCGAACGTACCGGGATTCTCCATCTCGATGGCCCACAGTGACGCTGCGCCCAGTGAGTGACCGATACCGATCAGCGGGATCTTCTCGCCGCCGTCGTCGTCCGTCTTGGCTTGCAGCAGCGCCACCTGTCTCGCGACCTCCTCAGGCCCCCACGCCGTCCATTGCATCGCAGGGTGCGAGACACGCGGCTTCGCAGCGTTCTCCAAGTGCAGCACAGGTCGCTGCGAGACATCGCGTCGCTCGCCATGGAACGGCATGTCGAACGTCACGCACTCGGCGTGGACGCGCTGCATCTCGGGCATCGCCTGCAGGCGGCGCGTGATGGGCGCCCACACCTGCTTGCAGAAGCTGCCGCCGTGCGCGAAGAGCAGTTGCACGCGGCGCGCCATGTTCTTGTGACCACCCTCGTCAGTCCGTCAGTCACGTCAAGAAACCAACGGAAACGTCACGTCACCGATCAATGGTCCATGGGTTAACTTAATCGAGTCTATTCATTTCCCTTCGTAGTGGCGGATGACGCCGCCCTCGGCCATCCACTGCTGGATGGTCTTGGCTCGGATGAGCAGCACGCCGGGGTTCGTCGGGTGCGCCATAGGGCGAATGAGCGGGCGGAACGACCGCACGAGCAGCTCCGAGACCTCGCTCGGCAGCACGGGCTGCAGGAACGTCTTGCTGCCCTTGCCGACGCCCGTGATGATGCGCAGGTCGTCGTCGATGCCGAGGGGCGACTTGTGGCGCAGTCGCAGCTGCTGGAACGCGTACACGACCGCGCACTTGGCGACGCCGCGCGAGAAGCTGTGCAGCTCGATCTCGAAGCCACCCTGTCGAAGCCACGACGTCGAGATCACGCCCTGGTCCACCAGCCGACCAAAGAGCCGCTGCGCGTGCCCGACGTACCGGTGCTCCACGAGCATGTCGAGCAGGCTCGCCGCGTGGCCGAACCGCTGGAACTGCAGCTGCGGCAGGCGCTGCAGGATGACCTGCATGTCCCGCTGAATGTCTCGCTTCGACAGACCGACGTCGGGATGGTGCACGGCTCGGACGACCGCAGCACAGCTCAGCGCGTTCACAGCATGCGACGAGATGCCGCGCGCCTCGCGGTCCTGCATCACGTTGAAGATGCGAATGACCTCTGGCCACTGCTGCAGTCGCTCGAGCTCGAGTACGCACGTCGCGAAGCTGAAGTCGTCTGGCGGAAACTGCGTCGAGGTCGTCATGCGCTCAAAGATTTCGAGCGCCTTCTTCACGCGCCCCTTTCGGAACGCGGCCGACAAAAAGTGGTTCAGCAGAATCGTCGTGCCGTGCGTCTCGAGCCACGATGCCGGCAGCTCGTGATAGATGTCCAGCGCGTGGCGGTACTCACCGATGTCTACGAGCGCCTGGCAGAGCGCGCCCATCGTGGCTGCGTCCAGCTTCGACAGGTCGTCGCCGTGGCGCTGCTTGACGAAAGCAATGGTCTTGAGCAGCACGTCCTTGCGGCGTGCGCGTGCTGACGTCACCATGAGCAGGCGAAGCACTCGTGGGGAGGGCTCGCATCCAAGTGCGTGCATCTGCTGCATCACGCGTCGCACGCTTTGCCAGTCGTGCGTCTCCTTGAACACCGTGAGCATCGGGTCGAACAGCTGCGCGGCTCTCGCTGACGCCGCAGCGTCAGGTCGTCCCAGCAGCTCGTCCATCGTCTCGAACGCGCGGTCGATCTGACCTTTGCGGGCGACGAGCGAACAAAGCAGTGCCTCCGTCTCCACCAGCACCTTGATGCCGATCTGCTTGGCCTTGTGCACCACTGCCTGCGCCTCACGATGGCGCGCGTGCGCAGCGCATTGTTTCACGACGTTGTGGACGTCGCGAGGCGAGAGAGACGACTTGTTGCCATGCAGACTCATCTGTCGCTCAAACGCTGCCACCGCTGCGCGCCAGTCGCCATCAGACGAACCATCGTCTCGCGCTGGTGCTCGTGCTCTTGCTGCTGATGGTCGCGGCGTCGTCGCCGAGCGTGTTGACGCGAACGATCGCGCTTGTCGCGCCACGAACGTGTTCACTCGCGATGTCTCGCCGACGAACGTTCGGGTCAGGATGTGCGCCGAAGGCTGAAGAACCGGGCGCGTGAGGATGGGCGCCGTGCCCGTTGAGATCGATGAACGTTCCTCGCGCTGGCGATGCTGGACTGTCGATCGGTCGACGCATGTCGAGGTGGTCAACCAGTGGGCATCAGCCGCGCATCCTCGTGGCTTCTCGCCAGTGAGCGCGTGCCTCAGTCCAGTGGCGCTGCGCAGCACCCGCAGGCGATGACGGAGCCCAAGCACTTGCATCATGTCGATCTGTCCGGTCGTCGCCACCCACTGAACTGGTGCGAGTCGGCAACTCACCACTTCCTCACTCGAGTGACATGGATGGATTCCATGACATTGTTAGCTTAGTCTTTCCGCCTTTTGAACACCCCGACCAACCACCTCAGCCTGAAGAGACGCGATCTTCCTGAATGGGCGCGCGTCCAAGTGACCAGTCGGTCGCTTGCATGTCTCCACGGTTGTGTCCAGCGGAGCTCAAGATGTTGACGCCCCTTGGCTGCGCGTCAGTGTACGCTACAGTGTGGGCATGGGACTGCGCGCCTCAAGGAGCCACCGCACAGCACTGCAACCCGTTCCCGGCCCGTTCTGGTCGCAAAACGCCGCCGCTGAACGCGGACCGCTGGACAACGCGGACGCGAATGGCTCCTTTTCCTTTTCGCCATGCTTTCCGCATCGCTGGTCGTCAGTGACTGCCGCCGTGAACAGGCGAGGAGGCCGCCTGTTAAAAAAAAAATCCAAGAGATCAACCGGCATCAGAAAGGGTACGTGGCGGACAAGGACATGGTCACTGGTCAGCGCGTGCGATCAAGACGAGAAACGAACGCAGCGCGTGCCCGCCACCTATTGCGCTGCGCGATCGCACCGCGTCCGAGAGAAGGGCATCAACGTGTCCAAGGCATCCCAAAAAAGGACAGTTGGATGGACTCAAAGGGGTTGCGGCTGCCGCCCGGCGACAATGCGGATGGATGTGAGCGCGCGTCATCACATTGTGCCACGCACTCGCTGCGCTTCACAGACACAACGCACCCGCACGCACGTCAGTGCGAGCGACCTGAGGACGCACGGACACACGGACGGACGGGAGGCCACGCAAACGCGCCGAAGTGCGGCGTGTTTTCGTGCCCACGCGTCTGGTAAGCAACGGCACGCGACGCTACCAGCTTTCGATCTTCTCGCTGTGTGACGCTCGCGAACGTGCGGCTCACTTCGCGAGATGCCGGCTCGAGCACCCGTCGTCGCCCTGCGACAGCGTCGACACTCTGTTCGAGACCCACGACATTCCATGGCCACCACACTTCTCACGCGATACCGACGCGCGTCGATGGACGAGTCGACACCGCGGGACAATGAGAAGCCAGCGATGTGGCCGTCGGAGTACGAGTGGCGCTCACGTCGAGGCAGCACGTCAGCGGAGGCCACGTCCTCCCCCATGGCGTCCTCCTGCCAAGGATGCAAAGAGCATCGCTTGCATGCGACGGTGACGAGCCACAACCCAGCGGACCCGAGTACAATGGCGTCGTTCATTGGAAGACGACGACGGAACGGATCCGTGCTGAGCGCAGCACACGGTCCCGTGCTGGACCTGTTTCGAGAGGAGGCCGAGTACTCGGACTACCTCGACGCCTGCGTGACTGGCGTCCACGCCGAGATGGACGCGGTCGTGTTTTACCAGCTCGAGATCCAGCTTTGTGGCACGCGATGGACGGTCTTCCGCCGGTTCTCCGAGTTCCACAAGCTGCGTCAGCGCCTGATCAAGCACCTCTCGCGGCGCCTGCGATGCCACGCAGCGCCCACGGGAGGCTGCGCGATCTGCGCGAACATCCTGCAGACGATCGAGACGACGGCGTTTCCTACGCGCGTCCGTCGCTCGCGCTGGCTGCTGCCGATGATTCGCAGTCGCCGCTTCAAGCCCGGAAGCGCCCGCTCTGCGCGGCTCATCGCAGACCGCAAGCGCCTGCTGCAGGACTTTGTCTCGGTCTGTCTGGCG
This sequence comes from Pythium insidiosum, assembly GCA_022836835.1. Classification (NCBI taxonomy): domain Eukaryota; phylum Oomycota; class Peronosporomycetes; order Pythiales; family Pythiaceae; genus Pythium; species Pythium insidiosum. The sequence continues at coordinate 722,169 of JAKVDI010000011.1, forward strand.
ACGGTGCGAGGGCTGCGTCAGCACACGCGTCTGCTGCGTGACAGCTCTGCTTGTGAGGTCAGCGTCGCACTGCGCATGATCGAGGAGTTCATCGGACTCAGCTTCACGCGCTACATGCGGTTCCTGAACGAACGCGGCGTCATCTCGGATCCCACGGAGACCGACGGGAAGTCACGTAAGCCAGAGAAGCTGACGGAGCAACTGCCACGGGCACCTCTGACACTGGAGGTGTCGGCGGTGGCGCAAGACTCGAGGCGCCGCCGCGTGACGGTCGCTTGTTGATATCACTACTACTACTACTACAACCAACCCATAGACTGTCGATAGCAGACAACACCATGCAAATTCCAATAGAGATTTCTCTTTCTCTCACACGCACACACAAGCAACCAGACACATTCAATTCTACCCTCGGTGGTACAGCAACCGCACAGTGTCGATGCGGTCGAACCGCTCGTGCACTCGTTCGAGGTCCCAGTCACCAGTGCTGAGTTGCCGCACGATGAAGAACGCAGGGACGCCACGCAGCGGCCCGAGCGTCGGGTCTTCGCGGAACGCGTTCGGGGTCTTCCACTCCTGGTACGTCTTAGTGACCTCGACACGCAAGAGCGTCGCGCCGGGTGGCGCGAACGCATAGAATCCGTACTCCATCGGGATCTCGGAAAAGCGGCAGTACGGACACCACGGCCGCTTGTTCTCGGGCAGTCGTCCCGACACAAAGAGCAGGTACAGCGCGTGGCGTGGCTCGGGCTGCGCCTTGTAGGCAGTCAGCGCGGTCTGGTACGCGTCGTACGAGTCGACGGTCGTGATGCGCTTCGTGCGGACACCAGCGTCAAGCAGCAGCTCGTCTCGCGTGTCCGTGTTCTTGAAGAGGTACTGCAGCAGCGGGTCGTCGAAGAGCGTCTCCGAGATCATCATGCCCGAGGTCTCGCCGTTCCGGTTATGCCACTTCATGAGGCACGGCACAGTCTTGACTCGCAGGTCACGGTCATCGTAGAAGGCGTTCTTGAACTGCCAGAACTTGTGCGAGCCCGCGTAGATCGTCACGAGGCGGTTGGACGACGGCGACCGCGAGAACACGTCGTACACGTGCGTCATCGCGTCGCGACACGTGTCCGACCAGTTGAGCGGACGGAAGTCGTCGTCGCTGCACGTGAAGAAGAGGAACAGCGACTCGTCGTCGTCCCGTGGCGTGTAGATCTCGAGATACTCGTTCAAGTCGTCGAAGCCGTGGACGACGTCGTGCCGCTGATCGAAGGATTGCGGTGTCAGAGTTTCCTCTGGCACCAACGCAACGGCAGCAGGAGGAATCGCAGGCTCGCGCTGCAGGGGCACCTCCGAAAGAGACGCCTCCACTGGAGCAGGCGCGACAGGGACTACGTCACTCACTGACGATGGCGTCGGATCGCGGTTCTGCTGTTGCTGGTGCTGTGTAGGCGGCGGTGTCGCCACGACGACTTGCTCAGGTTCTCTCGGCGGCACCACGGGACGATGCACGAGCGGATCCTGTTGAACACGGCGCTCCGGCGCTCGCAGCTGCGTGGCGACATCCCTGGGCGCAGCAGCACCGACACCATTCGCGCGCGCGAAGGCGCCAGCGCTTTGGGAGAGGTTGTGCACCGTCATGACGAAGGCGATGGCCGCGAGCGCGAAGATCGCGAGCACTGGCGCCCCAAGCGCCGTCCTCTTTGCGCGCATGGGGGCAGAATGAGACGCGCGCTGCATGAGAGGAGCTGTGAGCTACGATCTGCTCACGACGATGATGACGGCGCTCTGGTGGACGGAAGAGAGCGAGAGCAAGGGGCGCTTCGTCGTCTCCAGCTGGCATCTGAGCCGTGTCATCAGTCAGTGCATGATGTGACTGACAAGAAAGCCCAATTCCGAAAATACTAGCGCATGGGGTACTACAGCATTAAATGGGTCAACATGTATTGGCACCAACAATGGACGGAGGACAGCTCCTCCGTCTTGCTTGCTTCTATGGCGAGTCGCTGCCCTGGAAGAACGCGATGAGCTCCTGCTTTGCAGTGAAATCGGGCTTGAACTCGTCCACGAGCACGCGGTTCGTGTCCGCCTCCTTGTGCACACGCCCGAGGTACGGCACGCCGCGCAGCGAGACGACCTTGGAGCGGAACTCGGGCAGCTTAAACGGGTTCTTCTTCTTCTTCCACATCTTGTACGTGTGCGAGACGATCACGCGAAGCAGCACGGCGTCGTCCGGCGCCGAGTAGTTGAAGTAGTGCATGATCGCGACGTCTGCGCGGTCACAGTACGGGCACCAGAGTCGCCCGTTGAACTCGTGATGCCCCGACACGAAGAAGATGTACAACGGGTACGAGTCGTCAAACTTGGAGACGTAGTCTTGCACGGCGTCAGCGTCGTCCAGCACGACGACTCGGTTCTTGTTGGGCGCCCCTGCCGCTGGGTTCGGCACGCGGAACACGTACTCGAGCAGGTCGTAGTCGAGTGTGTACTGCTCGTTGAGCATGTGCGACGAGTTGCCGCCGCCGTCGTATCGAATCAGCGACGGGATGTAGTCGAGATAAAATAACTCGTTCTGACGGAACGCGTTGTTGTCGTCATTCCACAGCTCTCGCGGCCCCACGCGGATCTCTGCCAAGCGAGAGCCACGCGGTGCGCGCGCAAAGACGTCGTACACAGGCTTCTTGGCGCGCTGGCAGTCCGGGCACCAGTAGGTGCCATTGGCGTCAGCGTCGCTCATAAACAACAGATATAAGGGTCCTTGTGTCTTGACATCGTACTCGCTGACGAACTTGAACGCCTCGTCGAAGCCCTGCAGCACAAAGTTGGTCTCGCCGATGAGGCCGCGACTCGTGGTTCCGGACAGCGTTTGCTCCGAGTCCTGCACGCTGAGCGTGATGAACTGGCCCATGTACACGACGGAGAAGAAGATCGTCGCTGCGAAGGCGAGTTGCATGAACCGAATGGGGTTCATGCCGCCACTCGAAGCCGCCGCGTTCGCGCCCATGATGGCAGCCGATGGCACGTTTCGCGTGATGGAGCTGACGAGGCCGCTGACTATCAGATCAGACACGCGTGCTGGTCGAATTCTATTGGTCAATTACAATAAAGATAGCGTTTTCATTGGTTGAATATGAGCTAGATATTCACTGCGACTTGGATGCCGACGACGACGCTCGCGAACGTGAAGGCGGACGCCAAGAGCCAAAAGTTCTCAGACTCGCGGATCTCCAGCGGTGAGCGACTGAAGCACTGCGCTGCATCACTGTGAATTACTGGAACCAGGCACAGTAGCCAGTTGACCCAGACACGCACAAGCCACGACGTGAACACGTCGTAGACAGCAGCCAACGCGACGAACTTGAGGCGCAACGTCTTGAGCTCCAGCCACACACGTTTGTGTTGACGGGTCTGCCATGAAAAGGCACCTGGGACCCCAAACCAAGTGCACGTGCAGGTGAAGATGAACTTGAGCGCACACACGCACACAAACGAATCTTCCGGCGACACCCACGCAAACATGGAGAGCAGGAAGTACGGCCAGATTCCGAAATCGTAGAGGTAGTCACTGAGACTTCGATGAGCAGCCACGACGGAGCCATTGTCTTGGGGGCGAGATTCAGCGGGGTCGCTGCGTTGCTGCTGGGACTGACCCGTGATCGAATCCACGTTCTCCATAAATGTTGATGCTCGACTTGAAGTTCTCGAGTTCACCGACAATGACGATGCTGACTGTGTGCGATGCATCTCATGTAGCACATCGAGCTCCGAGAGGCTTGGGAACTTCAGTGGTGTCGGGAGACGATCGTGAGCCAAGTCGGAAAACCAGCCGTCCACAAGCGGTCGAAGCCACGCGTAGAAGTTGTCGGGGTCCTGTTCTAGACGCGACAGGAAAACCGATGGAGTGCCATCTTGCTGTGCCTTCTCGATTTTCTCGGCCTCTTTGCGGAGCAAGAAGAGCAAGATTCCTGCAATTTTCTTGATTGCAAAGTTCAACAGTGAAGTGGGCACTGGACACTTCGGGTCCACATTGCAAACAATGCAAGTTCTAGCCTTCGTTCGTGAGATCGGCTCGATCAGAATCCTGAATGCTCGCATGTCGAGTCGATCAGCATTCCACCCCCGAAGCTTTGGAACCGTCTTTGGCTGGGGAACACTCGACTCGTCGACAGAGCCACCAAGGAGTAGAATGCATCGACTTTCATAACATGCGTTGATTCCGACTGCTCGGATGATTGCGTCTCGTTTAAGTAGCGGGACGATCAAGCTCACGTACACAATGAGGTCGACATATCCTCCTTTGTGCAAAAGAACTGACTGGTTGCAAAACGGGACCCAGCACGAGAACAAGTCAATCTCACGCATCACAGCAATGGTGCTGAATATGTCCACTCCCTCCACAAGGCCATCCAGCTTGAGCCAAACCGTACCGTCCGCACCAGGCTTCCAATGGGTCGATACACCAAAAAACGTCTGCCCGAAATTCCAATCCGCATCTTCCTCTGAGTTAAACTCGTGAAGAGCACGGATTCCTTGTAGTCGCAGTTGTTTGATCTCGTTTATCCACTCCCGACGTTGATGCATCTTGTTGAGCACACTGGAAACAGCGCCTGATTCAACAGCTTCATTGCTTTGTTGCCTCATGATAAATGCTTCGATTCGCTCAATCAGTAATGCTGCGGAAAAAATTCGTTCGTCCGCTTTCAAAAGCAGCACATGCTCCCATGCCCATTCCAAGTTCTGAGACGTAACCTTGACTCTGGAGTAATCATTCAGGCACACTTCCTTCGCTGCTGACTTTTGTTTCGCATCCTTCTTATCAACGTTGCCGACATGAGATGATACATGCTGCTCGTCAGAATCACGACTTCCTACTTGGTTTCGTTTCGGAGACAATGCATTCGTTGGGGATGTGATGCGAAATGCGGATGATAGTCTCTTCGACAGCTCGGATCGCTCACCATCGCTCCTATTTCCCAACATATGAGCACCCGCCTTGAATGTCACAACCCGAGGATGCCCATTTCTTGTCAACAAATGTACAATTTCAGAGAATGGCAGCCCCACAACATGACAATTGTCGATACTTAGTAGCAGGTAGCCTTCGGGGATCTCTACAGTCTCCAGACCATCCCCGCCTCTTTGCACGGAGCCAATCACTGCGCTTGTCCGCTTGGCCAGCAGAACCGTCTTTGAATATCGAGGAACTCGAATCGACACCTTTAAAGATGCACCAGTCTGAGATACTTCGTTCAGGGGGCGCAGGTGCTGAACAAGTTTGTCGTCGTCCCTTGTCACGATACATCGTTGAACGTTTCGCATCGACTTCTTCTTCTCACGGTGTCGGTCAGAAACTGGAGGCGGTCGTGCGAACCCAAGCTGCAAGGGTCGTCCACTTTGTCTTATCTCAGCCATTGCCTCCTCGAACGAAACATCACCGAGCGTCCTTCCGTTAATTGAGGTGACGACTAGTCCTGCTTCAATTCGCTTGGCGTTGTCCGATTCATTTGGGTCATGAGAATCATAGTTGGCAACATAAATTCGATTTGAAGATGTGTCCGCCTCAAGATGTAGGCCGATCTTCTGCTTCACGAAAGTGACGCTGAACTCGTCTTCGAATCCTTGAGACTTCGTCGTTCGAGATTTCGACTTCTTTCCGGAGAATAATCGGCTCATGGAAGATGCTTTCTTCAGTTTGGCCGCTTTCTCACCCCGTTCACCTTCGTCGATATACGCAGTTGTGCTACGCTGGAAAAAGCGACCGCTACGACGTGACGATGATGACATCTCATCATCACTGCGATCGTGCTTGGTCGACGATAAGTTGTGGACGGATCTCGGGGAAGCAGTGTCCGTTGCTTCCATCGCGTATGCTTCATTAGACGACGACGAATAATCAGTTCGACTTAGGGTTGATAAAGGGCTTTTCACGACGCTCTCATCATTGGGTAAGTGCGTTGTACCGGTGGGTTCCTCTGCAAGTCTTCGTAATAGCTGAGATGGGGTCGTGTAGTTTGAAGCCCCGACTGTTTTTAGATAGCTTGGATATTGTGCGCACGCACGTCGGAGGTCGGTGACGTATGTCGGAACCTTCACACTCACCAACCAACTGAGCACATAGCTGGGAATGCTGAAGCTTGTATCATCTTCGTACTCCAGGCAAAACTCGCAGGTGGCTGCTCCAGTTGAGCGAATCGACATGCGCATCGAGAAGGTCTCAACTCGCACTACCGAATTCGCTTGTGGTGCGTCGACGTGATGCATAGCTTGACAGATCACGACAAATGCATGTTGCTTTGCGAAGTACTGCATACGTCGGTTGTACACGTAATCACGCATCGCGAACGGCCACGGTAGTTGGACTGCACAATACACAACGTCGGAGCCTTCTTTTCGTCGTTCAATGACGCTTGCCTCGGTTGTGATCGTATCCCATCCCTTCCGATACGAGGCGTCCATCAACGTATTGAGCAGCGTGTCAGCAGAGTACGGCAGCCATCCTTTCGCGTAATACACTGGCAGCGCAGACTGCTTTGGCGTCGGGCAGTAGATTTCGAAATCCTTCTCTGAATAGATCGGCTCATCCAAGCTCGCCCAAGCAACGTGCTCGCTCATGTCGACCGCATCTGTCCAAATCCAGCTCATGAACATCAAATCTCCGTAAATGAATGACACGTTTCGTCTTTTTAATGGCACCCACCCAGCATGTCCGCGTCACATAGTTGCGGGTCCGAATGGCGATGCAACAGGCGCCGCTTGGGCAGCAACGCCTTGGCTGCATTCAGGGGAGCACCCGACTTGACACCGTTCGCCTGCATCGCTAGCTGCCTGCCTCAATCAAAGTGACCTGGCACCTCGTGACGTGGCAGCTCGACGCAGCGTGTTCTCGAACGTCCAGCGAATGCGCCGCCGTCGTGACCTTTCACCGCGCTTTCTCACCGCGGGACCGACAGATCTATCTGCCGGCGAGTCCAATCGATCCACAGCGCAAGACCCACCAAAGCAGCAGCTCCCAGCGACTGCCAGACGCCCGCGTGGACCTGCAGACCGCACTCGCGTCGTCGCGATGGAGTCGTATCGTACCACACTGTGGATGATGCTGGGAGCCGGATGATCTGTCTGTCTGGCGTGTGCGTTCTTTTCTCTGGGTGGAATCCCAACACCTGCGATGGTGGGCGGTTGCTGGCAGAGTGATGGTCATGGGAAACCATGCATGCAGGATGGACGTCGTTGCCTCGTCATGAGAGGATGGCGACGTTGAGATGAAGCAGATCGGAGAACGACAGCGTATCGGGATACAGCAGACGCGCCATCTCCTGTACCGTGTGGCCGTCCACGTCGTAGACGTAGATGTTGCGGAACCGAAGCCGAAGCAGCTTCGTGAGCACGATCGCCAGGATATCGCTGGTCGCCACGAGGAACCGACCGTTCGCGATGACGAAGCCGCTGCTGTAGATGCCGTCCGCCGACGCAAACCTCATGCCCTTGATGACGCGGTAGCTGTCGTAGTCGGTCACGAGCCCGAACTGAGTCTCCAGCGCGACGCCCGTCGCACTCTCAAACTGCGTGTGCCCCACAATGGGGTGACTTCGTGTGGTCGATGAGGCGACACGCGTCGATGATCCGTCTCCGTGCCCATTGCTGTCGCATTCACTCACGATATTCGAGCTGGTCATGCTGCTGCCGTTGCTGACGTTCGACTTTGCAACTGGTAGTCTTCGTGGTGGATGCTGCCGTCGCCACGCCTTAATCACTGCGACGTAGCCGAGGATTGGGACCAGTGGAAGCCACATCGGTGTCAATGCGACGCCGATCAGCGATGGATGGCTGCGCAAGACTGGGTGAATGTTCCAAAGTCGCATGGGGCTGATAATCGAGATGTCCTCCTCCGTCTTCATGACTCCGAGCTGGTAATCGAGAGTGGTCACATCAGTGGCGATCGTGACGAACGACGGGATCCACGAAGCGATCTGAACGCGGAACACGAAGCACAACTCGAACAGCGCAAGGCACAACGCCGGTGATAGACGCTCACGCACGATTCGGCCAGTCAAACCGACAATCATGATGTACAACGCCAAGAGATCAGCGTGAATGATGGCGAGCTCGGCGTGGAAGTTGTTGACATCTGATATGTCATTTCCGACTTGAAAAGTGTACTCCAGCAAAGTCCAAAACCTACCGAGCCACCACGAGACAAGCACGCTTGCACCCAGCAGAACTTGGGAGTGTGAGATAGCGATGAAGGCGTCGCCGACCCAGAAGCGGCCTTGCTGCCAGTTTCGGTAAATGACAATCAAGAGTATGAGTGTTTGGATAACGACATGCCCAGCGAAGTAGAGATGCAGCAAATGAGTCCAGCACCAATTGTCCCGAATGACTGGACCACCCTTCCAGTGTACACCGGAGGCAGCATCCATAGCGTTCGAACTGAAGACCCAATATTGGTTCTGCAAGTTGGACTGCTCTGCTTCGGCGGTGATGAACATGCCAGTTCGCGCAGCGGTCTTCAGCACGCGTGGCACCTCACTCACAGGATCGCGAGGCACACTACGCAGTATCCAAAAGCCGTTATCGGTAAGGCCGACGTATGTGAAGACATTGAAGTTGAATTTCTCGAATGGAAATCCGAGCGAGACGACGAAATGCTGCTCAAGTTCCTGAACGCGGGTGTCTGAAAAGTACGTAAGCATTCCCACAGCGAGAGCTCCTTGTTCCATGCGTGACGTGACTTCGTATCCTTGATTCGACAACTGAAGAATAACAAGGTACACGGAGTGCTCGTCGGAGAGCGGGAGAGTGTTGTCCCGTACCAAGAAGAAGGTCTGTGCGAAGGATCCATCCTCCAGTAAGATCGCACTGCTCGTGCAATCCACAACAGGAGCTATGAGCTCCATATGATTAGACGCGAAAAATGTGATGTTGTACCCCACGTCTCGAGCCAATGCGGTGTATATGTGCCGCAGAAAGCCGTCTGCATAGATCGCGTCGAACGTTGTCGATACTGGACATCGATCAAACGAAATGGATAAGTGACCGGTGTCTTCAGCTGTGAAGAGATAAATGGAGTCATTTCTCGGCGTTGCGTCGAAGCCAATGAGCTCAAAGAGCGGGCTGTGTCTGATGGTGGAAGATCCGATCGCCATCCCCATAAGCCTCGTCTCGTAAGGTGATGTATCGCGTGGAGGTAAGGTCAGTCCTTCGAGGACATGCACAGCCTTGATCGACGCGATGATCGCAGATATGACGTAGACCATCGCTGCGAGCACGACTGAAATACGGTGCACGATCGAGAATACTTGGCGTGCAGAAGGCGACACGGCTTTTCCTCGCTTGACTGGCGACGGCAGCCGAATGCCTCTGCTGTCAGCTCTCGTTAGGGTATGGCCGCTTTTCGCGGATGCATCTCCGACGACTCGAGACGAAGATGGCGATGACTTGATCGCGACAACCACATTGCGCCGCGTCGGCCGACGTGGACCAAGCGACAACATATTGATCACGTGCGCACTGTGAACTGAAAGCTGCTGAAGCAAGCGCTCCAGTCGGTGCTGCAAGAGCTCTTTCACTTGTCTCACGCACACGCACACGTAAGTGTAGCCATTTTGGGAAGGCGTTATATAACCGTGTTCTTATCCAAGATAACCCGTTTCTCTTCAGACCCGACCCGTGAACTAGACCGACCCACTTCGGTGACCAGCCATTCCTGTTGGTGTCGGAAGCGTTGCGGTTTGTTTGAGCCAAGCGATTAGCTGCATCATCCCGAGCGACGACGAGGCAATACCATGGCGCTGGCGAAGCGACGACGAGACAGCGAGGCCGCCGACGAGGCCGAGAAGCAGCCCCAGCAGCAGCAGGTCGAAGTCGCTGGCGGCTCCGGATACATCAACAAGCAGCGAGTACTGGTGTTCTCGTCGCGCGGTATCACGACCCGCTACCGCCACTTTCTCGATGACCTTCGCAAGCTCTTGCCGCACCACAAGCGCGAGGTGAAGCTCGACGCCAAGGACACGCTGCACGTCGTCAATGAGATTGCGGAGATCAAGGGTTGCAACACGACCATCTTCCTCGAGGCGCGCAAGCGTCAGGATCTTTACATGTGGGTCAGCCGTGTGGGCACCGGTCCGTCGGTGCGTTTCCTCGTGCAGAACGGTGCGTTTGCTCAGATCCTCTTGGATGATGATGCAGTTGTGTATCGTATTGACATTGACCGTATTCGGAACCACAGTGCACACGATGGATGAGCTCAAGATGACGGGTAACGCGCTGAGCGGATCGCGCCCGCTGCTGTCGTTCGACAAGGCGTTCGACGAGTCGCCGCATCTGCAGGTTATCAAGAAGCTTTTCACGCAGGTGTGGGGTACGCCCAAGAACCACCCGAAGAGCAAGCCGTTCATCGATCGCGTGATGAGCTTCTACTTTGCCGATGGCAAGATCTGGTGCCGCAACTACCAGATTGCTGATGACGCCGACTCGAAGAAGCTCGAGCAGGCGGCGCTGCACAAGGGAGAGGACCTCGTGCAGCTCATCGAGATTGGCCCACGCTTTGTGCTCACGCCGATCCGCATCTTCGACGGCAGCTTTGGCGGCCAGACGCTGTACCAGAATCCTCGCTACGTCTCGCCCAATGAGGTCGGTCTCGCTGCTGCGTGTATGGCAATGATCTCTGCAGACCGTTGATCTCACTCTGTTGTCTGTTTCATCATCATCATCAGGTCCGTCGTGACGCCAAGTTTGACAAGCGCGACCGTTACGTCTCGCGCAAGACCGCCGAGGCGAGCCGTGTCGAGCGCAGCGAAGACCGCGAGCTTCCTGAGGACCAGTTCGCCGACGTCTTTGCCGGCGTGCAGCCCCCACAGAAGAAGAGCAAGAAGGCGAGCGAGTAGCCTGCAAGTCTCCATCGCGCGCTCTCTTCGTTTTTTCCTCCTTTTTGATCTCCCCACTTTTCATGAAAAATACAGTATACGCTTTCTCCACCCCATGGGGCACCATTGGTCCCACGAGGGTTACGCCGCAAGTGTACCCCTTCTCGTCCCCTTGGCGCTTGAGCTCCTTCTTGGCTCAGTTGAAGTCACAAGGAAGAGGAAGAGGCCGAGAGAACGCGAGGGGGAGAGTGACTGACTGGAACGGACGATGGACATGCGCGTCGCAGAGCTGCAGCAGGTCATCTTCAAGAAGGACCTCATGATCCTGCAGCTGCAGCGGCAGGTCGCGGCGTACGAGCGGCACTTTGGCGTGCTCGAGGACGGCGTGCTAGAGGAGCTCATGGCGGACGACGCGCCGCCCGTGGACCCGATGGCCGTCAACACCAACAGCGCGAGCTACAGCAACAGCCACGACGACAAACCGTCCTCTGGCAGCGCAAGCGACACGCAAGTGGCAGCAGTACAGACGAACTCGACGACAACCGTCGACCGCCGCCGCTCAAGTGCGCCCGAAGTGGAAGCGACAGCGTCGTCACAGCGAGAGGACACTGTGCCTCGGTCCCGATCTCCCGTCTCTTCTTCGGTAGATCCTTCTGACCCCGATGCACAGTCGACACCGTCGTCGTCGTCGTCGTCCTACACGAGAACGCAGCGCGTGCCCTCCAGCATCTCGCCGACTGGCGTCATCTCGGCCGTCGGCAAGAACGTCGTGCTGGATTTCGTCGAGGACTCTCCGATGTTTCGCCGCCAGCTCGAAGGGTTCGAGGAGTCGTTGACGGGGCTTCGAAGTCTCCTGAAGGAGATTCTCTCGCGCACGAAAGAGTACGTCGCCGCCGGCAAGCGCTACGGCGAAGAAGAGACCGCGCTGGCGGAAGAGATCGTCCACCGCAAGTACGCGCGTGCGCTGTTCACGACAAGCTGTCCCGAGCTCGGAAGTCTCTCGTCCATCTTCAACGAAGTGCACGACACCATCACACAGATCCACAGCTCGCGTGTCAGCATGTTGCTGAGCATCGAAGCGCTGCTGCACCACTCGATCAACCGCTTTGCTGAGCAGGAGTTGAAAGAAGCGGGAGACCTGCGGCGGGAAGTCACGCGCCTCGCAGACGAGTACGAATCCCAACTGGGAAAGTTGCTAGGCAAGTCCAAGCAGTCGGGTGCGACGAGCAGCAACACAGGGAGCTCCAGCGGAAGCAGCGCGCTCACGCCATCAGATGTGACGCACATACTGGGAGGCAACGTCTCGACGATGGGCAGCTCGAGCAGCAATATTGGCAGTGGCAGCGGAGGACTTGGCGCGCTTGGGCGCATGGCGAGCCTTAGTACCGACGGCAACATCAGTTCTGGGGGAGGCACGAGCAGCAGCAGTCGCTCGCTCGAACGCGATGCCATGCAAGCTCGCCTTCGCTTCGAGCTGGCTCGTTTCGACCTCGTGCGATATCTCAATCGGCTCGAATGCCAGAAGAAATTTGTGCTGATCGAGTGCTTCAACTCGACGTTGTATGCCTTCCTCGGTCACTTCCACGCGTGCCACGAGCTGGTCAAGAGCGTCGAGTCGGGGGTGCGCCAGCGCCAGGAGATGCTGCAGCAGTCAAGGCGCGACTTTGAAGAAGACGAAGCGATGTGGGCATCGCAGCGGGAGGCGCTAGAGGCACGTCTCAAGATGGACGCGGATGGCGAGATCCGAGGTACGCGCGCGGCGTCGCTGGAGCTGCCAGTCGAGATCATCTCGGGAGAGACGCATCACAGTCGCGAGCAGTATGCGAGTGCTAGCAACGGCGGCAGCAATTCGAGTGCAAGCAATTCGACGGGTGCGATCATCAAGCAGGGCTATCTATTCATGCGGAACTCGATGTTTCCTGCGAGAAGCTGGAAACGCCGATGGTTCCAGATTCACTCGGGCAAGCTGTACCACAACAAAGGCAAGCACATGGATCTCGCGCTGGTGTGCGACTTGATGCTGTCACGCGTCCGCGAGTCGACATCGTCGAATTTGCCGTACTGCTTTGAAATTATCGACGCGAACCAGTCCAAGCATCTGCTGCAGGCTACAAGCGAAGCCGATCTCTGCGAATGGATTGAAGCTGCACGAAAAAGTACCGAAATTATGCTCGAGAAGCAATCGCATCGAATGGTTGTGCATCCAGAGCAGCAGAAAGTCGTCGATGAGCTCACTGCCAAGAATCCAGCGTGTGCCGACTGCGGTCAGACGCCGTCGGAGTGGGTCTCGATCAACATTGGCGCGTTCCTGTGCATCGAGTGCTCGGGCATCCATCGAAGTCTTGGCGTTCACGTGTCCAAGGTTCGGTCGCTGACGCTCGACTCGTGGGAGATGCCGCTGCTGTTGCTGTTGCGCGATCATCTCGGCAACGACGTCGTGAACGACGTGTGGGAGAAGAGCATTCCGCCCGGATGGAGCCGCCCAACGCCGACGTCATCACGCGACGAAAAGACCAAATGGATCAAAGCAAAGTACCACTTCCACGGACTCGCAGAGGTCATCGCGCCAGCGCTGAGCCCGATAGATCTCGAGCGCCGCTTCCTTCGTGGCGCCGAAGACGGGAACGTCCGCGAGTTGATGTGGTGCCTTGCACACGGCGCGGACGTGAATGTGCGCGACTCGAGTGGCAAGGACGGCGAGACAGCGCTGCATCGAGCTGCTTTGCGGGGACACGCGGCGTGCTGCGAGTACCTCGTGCTCAACGGCGCCAGCCTTGTCGTTGCGGACGCAAGAGGTCGGCTGCCGTTTGATGCCGCGAAGGCTGGCGGTCACGAGGCGGTTAAGCTGGCGTTGATGCAGAAGATGAGTCTGGAGCAGTATCAGTTTTAGAGGAAGAGAGCTCATGTCTTGAGGAGGGGGCATGCACGAACAACGCACGCGTTTGGGATGATATCATTAGCTGCGCATAATTCAGAGGTGGTTCCTCCTGAGAACCCGATGATACAATAGGTGGCAATGTCTTGCTCTTCATGGCATGAGCATGAACGCGACCACTGAAGGTGTCTAATAGTCACGATCATCCCGACGGAACGATCTTGTACTTGGTGGCTGATCGCATGCCACTCAACATCCGCGGCGAGCTCACGGGCGTCGACTGTGGGCTCGACGTGCTCTTCCCGACGTCGACGCTTTCGACGAGCTGGGCGTCGGTGACTGCCGACAGCGACGTCGTCGACGTCTGCTTGGCTTGGTCGCCGATGGGCACGTGGAAGCTGTACACCTTGCCGTCCACCGACGTCGCGGTGCGCTGCGACGGCGGCGGGGAGCCTCGCTCGGACGCGAACGCAGTGATCGGTGGCACGGCACCGACTACCGCCACCGTTTCGCGGGTCTCGTCACCCATGCCGTCGGTCGCTGTCACTGCTTGTATCCGATCGGTGCCACCGTGGCGTCCCCGCGTCGAGTCGCTTCGCGAGCTGTCGTGCACGGCGCCGACGGCGGCGGTGTCAGTGGCCTCGACGTCGTGGTCCAAGGCGGCGGCCTCCTCGTTCACAGTCTCAAGCGCTTTCCTCTTTTGCTCGGCCGACTTTTCTCGCACGTGGATCATAAACTCCACAAACTCGACGATGTCGATCTGTCCGCTGCCGTCCTCGTCGACGACGTCCATCATCTCCTTGAGCTCCTCGTAGCTCGGGTACTTGCCGATCGCCGCGAGGCCGATGCGCAGCTCGGCCTCCTCGACGCTGCCGCTGCCGTCAAGGTCGAGCATGCGGAACACCTGCATGTAGGAGTCGACGACGGCCTGGTCGACCTGCTTGCGGACGCGGAGCTCCTCGATGCGGCGCAGCAGCGCCTTCTCAGCCTCCATCTCCTGCGTGGCCTCCTCCATGCTCGTCGTGACCACACCGATAAACAGCGTGATGAGCACCATGGCACCCAGCACGATAAAGGAGCTGAAGTATGCAACCGCGATGAAGCCCATGCCGCCGGGCTTGCACTTGTATCCGAGTGCCTCGTAGTCGTCGTAGCCGTACTCGTCGCAGCCATAGTAGTTGATGTACAGCACGTCGCTCCAGCCGTCCATCGTCGCGCAGTGGAACAGCGAGATCATGGCGTAGTGCAGGTTCTTGAAGTGGAACGGGTCGTTGTCGGCGAACAGCATGTTGCCGACGATCCCGAAGACATAGAAGCACAGCAGCAGAATGAGACCGATGTAGCCGATCGAGCTCACGCCTTTCATGAGCGCCGATACGATGACCTGCAGCTGTGGGAACGCGCGCACGAGCTTGAGCACGCGCAGCAGCCGCAGCAGTCGCAGCATCGTGAGCATGCCGCCCTGTCCCGGCAGAAAGCTGCCGATCACGATGATAAAGTCGAACGTGTTCCAGCCCGAGCGAAAGTAGAGCCACGGCTCGAGCCCTTCGGCGACGAGCTTGAGCACAACTTCAGTCGTGAACACGGCAAGAATGATGCTGTCGATCGCGTCCAAGACGTCGCCGATCGAGTTCGTGAGCGCCGACGACGTCTGCAGCCCGACCATGAGGCCGGCCATGCAGATCACGAGCGTGATGAACCCCGAGAACCGCGGGTGCTCGACGATCTTGGTGCAGCGCGCCGCGAGCAACAGGTACCGTCCGCGCAGGCTGTTGTTGTCGCCCTGGTTCATCGTCAGCATGTCGGTGAGGTCGACTTCGTCCCACGTCTGCAGCAGCACTTCGCGCATCTTCTGGCGGTCGCGCCGCTCAGCCGCCGAGAGCTTTTCCTCCTGCTTGACGGGCTCGCCGCCGTTCGCGATGCGCTCTGCCTCCTCGCGCTGCGCTTTCTCGCGCTCGCGCCGCTGCGCCTCGAGCGTTCGTTTGCGCGCCTTCTCGAGTCGCTCCTTGCGCTCGGCCTCCTCCTGCGCGGCCTTCATCTGCTCCATGCTCTGCGTCATGCTCATCGTGATGGCTCCGATGAACAGTGAGAGCATGACGAAGGCCGAGATCAGGATGAACGTCACAAAGTAAAACGTCGCGAGAAAGTAGTTGAGGATGCGCGCCGACTTGATCTCCGAGTCGGTCGCGTTCGCGCCGTAGACCGCCGTGACGTTGCAGAACTGGAACGGCTTGGCTTCCGAGATGTTGGTCGTGTAGTAGCCGCCGGGAAAGCGGTCGCAGCCAAAGTAGTTGATGTTCATAACCTACATCAAGGCAGTGAGTCCGTCCGTTAGTCGCCTGCATCGACGTTGTAAAGTCAAGTCTAGAAGCGCTTACGTTGGCCCAGTTCTCGAGCGTTGAGAGGCGGAAGAGCGTGATCATGGCGATGGGGACGCTGCGGAAGTGGAACTGGTCGTTGTCCGCCCACGCGTACATGCCCGAGATGGCGTAGAGGTAGAACACGAGCAGCAGCAGCGCGAGGATGTAGCCGATGGACTTGAGTCCGCCGATGAGCCCCATGATGATCATGTACAGCTGTGGGATGCGCTTGACGAGCTTCATGATACGCAGCAACCGGAACATGCGCAGGATCGCGATGTTGTTGCCGCTGAACGTGCCGCCCCAGATCGGGAGACTCATGACCACGATCACAAAGTCGAAGATGTTCCACCGCATCTCCTTGCCCATGAAGAACCGCCACGGATACAGCCCCTCGGCCAAGATCTTGAGCCCGCACTCGGTCGTGAACACGGACAGCACGACGAGATCGAGGTCGTTCAGCACTTCGTCCTCGGCCAGCTCGTCGTACGTCTGCAGTCCCACGGATAGTGACGCCCACGAGATGGACAGCAGCACCAGTGACGTGAACCAAGAGCGTGTGAGAAAGTAGCGAGCCACGTTCGCCAGCCGCACGACCTGGCGCCGCCAGCCCACGAGTCCTTTGAGTGGCAGCGGCGCGAACGGCTCGTCCGAGTCATTGTGTTCGCCTTCTTGCGCGGAAGCGTCGCCTTCTGCGCCTCCTTCTTTTGCCGCTGTACCCGTGGCACTGGCGGCCTTGCCATCGTTGTTGCCTTCTGCGCGTCCCTCAGACGCACCACGAGCGGCAGCAGCAGCGTCATCCTCGTTTTCTCGCCGCATCAACAGCGCGCGCTGAAGGTTGGCGCGCGCGACAAACATGGTGGCTGGATGAGTCCGTCAGGAAGCAAGTGAGCGTCGCTCTCCGGCCTGTGCCGCCTCGCGCATTCACGGCCGAGCCGAGTCGCTTCCTCCAAGCAAGAGTGGTGAAAGCGGCCGAGTGGGCGGTGTTGCGCTGACGCCCTATTAAAAGCAAGATGAGAGAGAGCGCGCAGGAGAGCAAGACGCACACACACTAGCAGCGGCAACAGTGCTGCTACTGCTGCGCTTGTCTATACAAGGACACGAGCGGACGGAGGAGCATTAGGGCCGTCGCCAAAAAAGGAGTCAGCCTCCTCTTCCTCGTTCTCATCAACTCTCCATCGCTTCATCTCACTACACAACGGCTCGGATGACTACACGGGCTCGTTCTTGATCGGGTCCCACGAGAGCACGAGGTACTCGTCGAGCGCGTCCAGTCGCGCGACCTGCTCGGACGTCAGCGCCACGAGGCGCGCGTCCAGGTTCTCCTTCTGCCGCGCCTCATTGAACGACTTGGGCAGCGTGATAAAGTTCTTGGCGAGGCTCCACGCCACGCAGACCTGCCCGGGCGTCGCATTCACCTCCTTCGCGACGGCCTGCACGGGCGCGTCGCCCAGGCGCTTGGCCTTGGCCAGCGGCGAGTACGCCTGCACGTAGATGTTGTGCGCCTCGCAGTACTTGACGACCTCGGGGCGCGCGCACCACGGATGCACCTCGATCTGGTTCACGGCGGGCGTCACACGCGCAGTCTCCGCGAGCTTCTCGAGGTGGCCGACGCCAAAGTTGGACACGCCAATGTCGCGCACGACGCCGGCAGCTTGCATGTCCTCGAGCGCGCGCCACGTCTCGGCACGCAGCGCGCGGTCGCCCGGCGCGTGCAGCAGGAAGAGATCGACGTAGCCGAGGCCGATGCGCTCGTTGCTTTCCTTGACGCACGCGACCGCGCGGTCGTAGCCCCAGTCCGTCGGGAAGAGCTTGCTCGTCACGAAGACCTGGTCGCGCGGCACGCCCGAGTCGCGCACGGCGCGGCCGACTTCCTCCTCGTTCTCATAGTCGCGCGCCGTGTCGATGTGGCGGTAGCCCATGCGCAGCGCCGAGAGCACGGCGGCGTAGGCTTCATGCGGGTTCGTGGCCTGGAACACGCCGAGCCCGATCGACGGGATCTGCGCGCCGCTCGGCAGTCGCTTGACGTCGTCGTACACCATCGAAGAAGGCAACCGAAGGAAAATGGGAATGATGACGTTGTTGTCGTTGGCGTTGGCGTCCAGAAGATCGGACTTTTGACAAAATGTGGGGTGATCCATAATTTTTTGCCAAAAAGTATAGATATTGCCATTTCATGGTACTTTGTGGTAGATTGTGGTACGGTCACGTGGATCTCACTGGACAACCACATTCTGGCGAACAAACGACTGATAAAACAGACCTTATAATGTTAAGTGTGTTTAAACTCCGGGATTAGTTCAAGAGAGGGAAACCGCTTTGTGCATGTCGTCACGAGCAAGATCAACATCGCTGTGGCGACCACGAAGATACAGGATGCGCTGCACCAGACCGTCTGCTCTCGCGGTGACACTCGTGGGCCACTGCGACGGTATCCAGGTCCACTGCAAGCCGCTAAAAAGCGTGGATGGCACAACCTTTAAGTCGTTGGGGACAGTGCGCTGATTCTCCGGCAAATGCGCTGTTTCCGTCCACCTCGGAAGCCACCGCTGCTCACACGTCTCGATAGCAACTTCACGCAGTGGCTGCAGTCGCAGAGAGGCTAGTGACCACACCATCGATATTTTAGGGTTCTCAGACACCAATGTAGTAACTCAATAGACTTCACCTTCAACAAGGTATCCAGGTCCGGCTTGAAGATGGTCTGCTGCGGCTAGTCGCACTCAGAGACATCATGAAGGCACTCGGCGTCATATCGATAGCTTTGTCTCCGCTGGCGATGCTCGACGCTTCGCAGTTCTACACGCGGCGGCACGCACAGCATGCAGTGTTCGCAGACACTTCGATCACGGCCGGCGTGCTCTTTGTTCTGTGCTGCACTTCGCGCAGTGGTGTGGTGTGCACGCGCTGCCCGACGCCGCATAAAGCACCAGCTGTAGTAACTGACCAGAACAAACAGAGAATCTATCGTCGTCCAGCACGAGACACCAACAACAGACCAACACCGACCGCTGTATTTCTCTCCATCTCACTGACTGTTGTGGTACTGTACCACATTGTGGCGGAAATGTATATGTAGCCGGACTTTGGTGGTCTTAGAGAACCACAATTTCTAAAACACTGCCGTTTCTATGCATAAATATTTACAGAACAGACCATATACTAACTCCTAGTCGGGTGGTGTGACCGGATTCTGGTCACCGGAATCTTCGAAAGGACCGACATAATGGAGCTGCTGGATGCTGAAGTGGAGCGCGTGTGCATGAATACGATAACACCGGGTACGCGCCGGCAGTATGAAAGATCAATTTCGAAGATGCTGGCGTGGTTTACAGAGCATGCCCCGCATCTTCTGCATGACGACTATATCACCGAGGGAAGATTACGTGGGTTTACTGTTGAGCTCGTGCGCACGTGGCTGGCAGCCAAACCGTACATTGCTCCGATGCACCTCGATCGCCTCCAAGCACTCGACTTCCAGCGCTACGTTGTGTCCATGAATCGGGCAGACGGTGAACCGTACAGCAAGTCCACGTTCGATACCGTTCGTCTGGACTAGTGTATCTACATTCACTCAGTGGGCGCCAGCTTCCTGTTGAGTTCAGTCGCACGCTCAAGCAATTCTACAAAGGTCTGGGGCGCACAGCGACGCGAGAGAGCCAGGACGCTAACGAGCGCTTGACAACTGGCAAAGAGCCGCTGCAGTTCTCACTGTACCGGCGAATCTGTGACAGGTTGCTGGAAGTTGGCACCAAGGACTGTGTGTTCGCGCATTTGTTTCTTGTCGTGACGTGGAACCTTGCGTGTCGAGCTAATAACGCGGCGTCAATTCATTTTGCGCACATGGTTTGGCACGAGGATGCACTCGCCGTGTACTTCGCTCACATGAAAAACGATCAAGAAGGCGATCGCCCACGCGATGCTCGCCACGTATACGCAAATCCTTCGTGTCCGTCTGTTTGCCCCCTTCTCTCGCTTGGTATATATCTGGCTACGATGGGATTCGATTCAAGTGGACGGTTGTTTCCTGGCGGGTACCAGTACGATCGCTACGGCAAGGTCTTGCGCAAGGCGCTGGAGTCGACGTCGATACTGACAGATCTCGAGAAGTGCGGCATGAAGCCATGCGACTTCGGGTCACATTCTGCTCGAAAAGGAGCAGTAACCTACGTCAGTAGCTGCACGACTGCTGGTCCATCTTCTGCTGCAGTCTGTCTACGTGCTGGTTGGAGTTTGCCTGGTGTTCAAAACACCTACGTTCGATATGAAGCTGCCGGTGACCAAGTCGTTGGTCGCTTCCTATCTGGTCTGCCCTACGGATCACCATCTTTTGCGTCACTGCCGCCATTTTTTGAATCAAGTTCATCGTATATTGACGACGCAGTAACAGCTTGCTTTCCTGGGATGCCAACATCGATGCGACTCATCTGCGAGTTTGCGCTCGCATCGATGTGTTATCATGAGTCGTATCTGCGCCAAGCATTGCCCTCCAGACATCCAGTGTTTGGTTGCAGTATTTTTCGCGATGAGTCGATGCTAAACCGACTTCGGGAGCTAGCTGTATGTCGTGTTGGCTACCCGCACGATCGAATCCGTGCTACAGGTATACCGCCACACGTGTCACTGGTGGTTCAACTGGAAGAGCTCCGTAAAGGAGTAGTCAGCTCGATGGAGCGTTTGAGCGACGCAGTGATTGCATCAATACGCCAAGTTGCTGAGACACAAGCGAGCGTTCGGTACACAAGTGATGCGCAGCACACCGTCGAGATCGCTGTGCAACGCGCCATCGACGCTGCGGTTCGCCAGTTTGGCATCGATCAGCGTCAACCAGAGTCTCATCCGCAGCCATCAGCATCGCTCCAGCATCCCACCTCCGCTGTTGACGATGCTGACCGGCGCTGGCAGACGGCGGTGTGCAGCACTAGCGGACGCTGGCGTCGTGTGCCACAGGACTTCGTGCTTAGCAATTCCACTCTTTCCATTATGTGGTTGCGCTGGTGCATCGGCGACAGCCAGCGCAACCACCCACCATACCGTTTCCTTGATGCAAAGGACATGCCAACGCGAACTCAGCAGAAGCGACTTGCTGATCTGCGGCGATTGATGCGGGTGCTGGAGCGACTAACGCGCGAAAGAGGGCTGTGGCACGAGTCACCGGCACCGCACGAGGTCGTTGCTTGGCTGGAGGCCATCAAAGACAGCTTACCGATGCGCCAGCACACTGCGCATGGCAGAACTCGACGACTCGAGCAGCTTGCGTGGCTAACACTTCTGAGAGACTTCCGTCACTCTTGAGTTGCAATCAATGCTAGTCATTCAACGGGTTTCTAAAACTGTGTGGTCTCTACGACCACCGTTCTCTCCAAGATTTGTCTTTTTCCCCCAAGCGCACAGCAGATTGGTCATAAGATAAGCTTGCTTTTTTCGCGTTTGCTGGTCCAAATGACCAACAAAACGACCTTTTAGTGGACCAGGGGACCACTGAATTCAAGAGAAGTATATGTAGCCGGACTTTGGTGGTCTTAGAGAACCACAATTTCTAAAACACTGCCGTTTCTATGCATAAATATTTACAGAACAGACCATATACTAACTCCTAGTCGGGTGGTGTGACCGGATTCTGGTCACCGGAATCTTCGAAAGGACCGACATAATGGAGCTGCTGGATGCTGAAGTGGAGCGCGTGTGCATGAATACGATAACACCGGGTACGCGCCGGCAGTATGAAAGATCAATTTCGAAGATGCTGGCGTGGTTTACAGAGCATGCCCCGCATCTTCTGCATGACGACTATATCACCGAGGGAAGATTACGTGGGTTTACTGTTGAGCTCGTGCGCACGTGGCTGGCAGCCAAACCGTACATTGCTCCGATGCACCTCGATCGCCTCCAAGCACTCGACTTCCAGCGCTACGTTGTGTCCATGAATCGGGCAGACGGTGAACCGTACAGCAAGTCCACGTTCGATACCGTTCGGTCTGGACTAGTGTATCTACATTCACTCAGTGGGCGCCAGCTTCCTGTTGAGTTCAGTCGCACGCTCAAGCAATTCTACAAAGGTCTGGGGCGCACAGCGACGCGAGAGAGCCAGGACGCTAACGAGCGCTTGACAACTGGCAAAGAGCCGCTGCAGTTCTCACTGTACCGGCGAATCTGTGACAGGTTGCTGGAAGTTGGCACCAAGGACTGTGTGTTCGCGCATTTGTTTCTTGTCGTGACGTGGAACCTTGCGTGTCGAGCTAATAACGCGGCGTCAATTCATTTTGCGCACATGGTTTGGCACGAGGATGCACTCGCCGTGTACTTCGCTCACATGAAAAACGATCAAGAAGGCGATCGCCCACGCGATGCTCGCCACGTATACGCAAATCCTTCGTGTCCGTCTGTTTGCCCCCTTCTCTCGCTTGGTATATATCTGGCTACGATGGGATTCGATTCAAGTGGACGGTTGTTTCCTGGCGGGTACCAGTACGATCGCTACGGCAAGGTCTTGCGCAAGGCGCTGGAGTCGACGTCGATACTGACAGATCTCGAGAAGTGCGGCATGAAGCCATGCGACTTCGGGTCACATTCTGCTCGAAAAGGAGCAGTAACCTACGTCAGTAGCTGCACGACTGCTGGTCCATCTTCTGCTGCAGTCTGTCTACGTGCTGGTTGGAGTTTGCCTGGTGTTCAAAACACCTACGTTCGATATGAAGCTGCCGGTGACCAAGTCGTTGGTCGCTTCCTATCTGGTCTGCCCTACGGATCACCATCTTTTGCGTCACTGCCGCCATTTTTTGAATCAAGTTCATCGTATATTGACGACGCAGTAACAGCTTGCTTTCCTGGGATGCCAACATCGATGCGACTCATCTGCGAGTTTGCGCTCGCATCGATGTGTTATCATGAGTCGTATCTGCGCCAAGCATTGCCCTCCAGACATCCAGTGTTTGGTTGCAGTATTTTTCGCGATGAGTCGATGCTAAACCGACTTCGGGAGCTAGCTGTATGTCGTGTTGGCTACCCGCACGATCGAATCCGTGCTACAGGTATACCGCCACACGTGTCACTGGTGGTTCAACTGGAAGAGCTCCGTAAAGGAGTAGTCAGCTCGATGGAGCGTTTGAGCGACGCAGTGATTGCATCAATACGCCAAGTTGCTGAGACACAAGCGAGCGTTCGGTACACAAGTGATGCGCAGCACACCGTCGAGATCGCTGTGCAACGCGCCATCGACGCTGCGGTTCGCCAGTTTGGCATCGATCAGCGTCAACCAGAGTCTCATCCGCAGCCATCAGCATCGCTCCAGCATCCCACCTCCGCTGTTGACGATGCTGACCGGCGCTGGCAGACGGCGGTGTGCAGCACTAGCGGACGCTGGCGTCGTGTGCCACAGGACTTCGTGCTTAGCAATTCCACTCTTTCCATTATGTGGTTGCGCTGGTGCATCGGCGACAGCCAGCGCAACCACCCACCATACCGTTTCCTTGATGCAAAGGACATGCCAACGCGAACTCAGCAGAAGCGACTTGCTGATCTGCGGCGATTGATGCGGGTGCTGGAGCGACTAACGCGCGAAAGAGGGCTGTGGCACGAGTCACCGGCACCGCACGAGGTCGTTGCTTGGCTGGAGGCCATCAAAGACAGCTTACCGATGCGCCAGCACACTGCGCATGGCAGAACTCGACGACTCGAGCAGCTTGCGTGGCTAACACTTCTGAGAGACTTCCGTCACTCTTGAGTTGCAATCAATGCTAGTCATTCAACGGGTTTCTAAAACTGTGTGGTCTCTACGACCACCGTTCTCTCCAAGATTTGTCTTTTTCCCCCAAGCGCACAGCAGATTGGTCATAAGATAAGCTTGCTTTTTTCGCGTTTGCTGGTCCAAATGACCAACAAAACGACCTTTTAGTGGACCAGGGGACCACTGAATTCAAGAGAAGTTGAGTCGCTCAAACTCCGTCCGCTTTAACCACATGCTGTCATCAATCTACCACAAAGTACCATAAAATGGCAATATCTATACTTTTTGGCAAAAAATTATGGATCACCCCACATTTTGTCAAAAGTCCCCAGAAGATCACTGGATTGGGCTAGCTTAGTCTTCGTCGCGTTGGTTTCTTGCAAACCATAAAAAGCGTTTTCTGTATCCTACAAAATGCGGTTGTAGTTAGTCATAGGTAGGACTCAGATTTGTTTTTGGCGGAATGGTCCAAGCCAAACTGACTTTCCCTCACCAGAGTGGCATTGGACCGATCAATCGAATCGAAGAGAACGGAGGAGCGTCGACTGCCACGAGCGACTACGGGGCTGGCGCCATGTACGTCGAGCACTTGGGCAAAGCGCTGGTGCCTGCTGCGCCGTCGTCATCTTCGTCCGATAGCCAGCGACCAGACGCAGGGCAGCCAGCGCACAGCGGCGGCTCCCATCTTCGGCGCTTCTTCGGCGGTCGACAGGACCACGCAGAGAATTACACGGAGGAAGAGGACGAAGAGGACGAGGACGAGGACGACGATCATGATGGCGAGGGACATGACGTGGAACGAGCCAACGGCAGCGGCAACGCTGAGCGAGAGCGACGAAAGAGGAGAAGAGCACGACGACGAAGGCGACGCGAACAGGACGGTGCTGCGTCGGACGACAGCTCCGACGATGCGGTCGACGAGGCCACCGAGAAGCTCCGCATGCAGCGCGTGTACCGCGAGATCTCGGCCAAGCGCCATGGACGCCCCGTTGGGCGCGTGACCTTCAACCTCGACACACCGGCCAGCGACGAGAGCGACGGCGGCCATAACGACAACGAGTCGTCGCATCGGCGCCACCGGCGTCGTCGGCAGCCGCCCACGCGACTACGCGGCAAGCTCGCACCGAGTCGGACGTGCAGCTCCAACAGTCTGTCGGTCGCGACCACTGCTGCGACGACTATCACGGCGACGCACACGCCGTACCGACGGTTTGCACGCATGGACGACCCAACGGCGCGAGGCGAGGTCACGACCGAGTACCTGGAGGCGATGATGGTCAAGCCAGACGACCAGGTGCTCAACCGGTACACGCGCTTCTTTTTGGACCGGCGGCTGGAGACGCTGTACCAAGAGTACACGGCCGTGAACTGGTTCCGCCGCGCGCGCTGGCATGTGCTGCTCTGGATCGTCGTGCACGCGTTCGTCGAGCTGCTCTTCGTGATTCTGCCGTTCTCGGGCTTCAAGAGGATGGATATGTTTCTCTTCACGTTTGCGACACCGATGGCGTGGCTGCCGTTCTTCTACCTCTGCGTTGCGATGCCGTTCGCGCTGCTGCCCGAGAAGATCAACCCGTTCCAGAAGCGATGGCGGTCGTGGGTCTGCTTCATCGTCATCCTCTTCAACTTCACGTTCCAGATGTGGATGGCCAAGTCCAATCGGCTGGCGGTCGACGTCTTTGAGCGCGACATCAATGAACGCCTCGTGTGTCTCCCAAGGAACGTCAGCGAGGATTTCGACTCGAACGACACCATCTCGCTGTCCGTACCGCTGGGTCCAAGCGCCGACGAGCTCGTGCATCTCGCGCACGAGACCGTGCGGCAAAAGGCCGTCGCACTCAACGTCACCGACATGTACGCGGGCGCGTTGGTGCAGGTGTTGCTCGCGTTCTCGTCGCTTTTCAGCTTCATCTTTGTCGTTTCGATCCGACTCGAGTTTGTGCAAGCCGTGGTCGTCGGCTCGACGGCCGTCGCGACGTACCTCCTCGTTGTCGTGACGTACACGCTGAGCATGGAGTGGATGACCGCCGTGTGCTACTTCTTCGCGGTCGTGCTGCTGTTCATCCTGAGCCACTCGTCCGACCGCAACAACCGGCGCTCGTTCCTGTCGCAGCTCGTCGTTGATAAGGAGAACGAGTCGCTCAAGTCGAGTCTCGACGAAGCCGAGGCCGTGCTCATGAATGACGCCGCGCGTGAAGAAGAGAAGCAGGTCGTCGGCAGCGTGCTCGACATCCCCGAGATGTCGCACCTTGATCTCGTGCGCATCCCGTTTGCAGACCTCAAATTCTTGCAGGCGATCGGCCGTGGCGCCATGGGCGACGTCATCAAGGCCAAGTACTTTGGCACGATCGTCGTCTGCAAGCGTATGCGGCGAGAGAGCATCACAGAGGCGTCGATCGTAGCGTTTCGCGAGGAAATCGAGCTCATGGCATCGCTGCGACACCCCAACATTGTGCAGTTTATCGGCGCGAGCTGGGACAACTGCTCCAACGTCTGCATCGTGATGGAGTACCTTGAGAACGGCGATATGCACTCAGTGCTGCACTCGACGATCGGTCGTAGCTTCACGTGGTCGGACCCGCTGCTCAAGATGGCCATCGATGCGGCGCAGGGCATGTTGTATCTGCACTCGCAGGAGAACCCGATCGTGCACCGCGACCTCAAGAGCGTTAATATCCTCTGCTCAGCGACGTTTGGCTGCAAGGTCGGCGACTTTGGGCTGAGTCGGCGCTATCGCAAGGACATTGACGCCATGACGACGCTCGTCGGCACGCCGTTCTGGCTCGCCCCCGAGGTCATCCGCAACGAACGCTATGGGCCGTCGGCCGACGTCTTCTCCTTCGGCATCGTGCTCACGGAGCTCGAGACGCGCCGCACGCCGTACCACGATCAGGAGGAGACGGGGCTCAAGGTGCTCATGCGCATCGCACAGAACAAGCTGCGACCGTCGCTGCCGGCGTCGTGTCCGCCGCACCGCCGGCAGCTCATCGTCGACTGCCTGCACGACGACCCGTCCAAGCGCCCAACGTTCGCGCAGATCCTGGCACGACTGCAGGGCATCGTGCAGCTGGAAGTCGAGGAACTAGCGCTCGCGTCGTCGACCACTGGGATCGTTGGCGTCTCGCCAGCTCTCGGTGGATCGCCTCTGCTGGCGGGATCCGCTGGTCCGGTGGGCGGTCCCGAGCGCCGTGCGCCAGGTCTGCTGAGACGAAGTTCGACGCCTCCGGAGCTTCAGCAGCAGCAACAGTCGACATCGTCGTCGTCCTCCAGACGCGACTACTTCTTCGACTTCATCAACAACGTCCACAATCCCACGTGATGAAAACTGGTAGACGCACCACGAACACGCAGTCTTTGTGTCTTTGTACTTAATGTTGCTCTATTCCTACAAACTGAAACTCACTACTAGAACATCGTGCAGCACTTCGCCCCGCTCCTCTCCTTCTCCGGCTCTGGCTGGACACACGCAACGAGAGACAAGCGAAGAGAGCACAGGAATCAAGTGGTTTGCCAATACAATACGTCCCCCCTGTCTAGCTGTCTCACTGTCGAGCGTCTGCGGTCATCGGGAGCGAGCGAGAGATACAAGGGCTGTGCTTAGTAGAGACGCTTCTCGTAGCTGTGGAGCGAGTGCACGCTGCCCTCGCGCTGCGCGGCCGGCGTGCGCAGCTCGAAACGGAGCTGCTCGTTCGCGAGCGCCTCGTGCAGCGCCGTGATGCTGCTCTGGCCGAGGTCCTGGAGGCCGTGCATGAGGCCCTGCGTCAGGTACGGGATGTACTTCTTGAGCGAGCCCTTGTCCACGACGGCACCACTGACGCCCTGCGCCACCTTGACGGTCGCCGAGTGCGCGAAGTAGCGCTTCGACGAGCCCTTGGTCATGGCCTCAATCGAGCCCATACCACGGTACTTCTTCAGGCGCACGCCATCCTGGAAGAAGTACTGACCGGGGGCCTCCTCCGTGCCAGCGAAGAGCGAGCCGCACATGACGGCCGACGCGCCCACCGACAGCGCCTTGACGATGTGGCCCGAGCTGCCGATGCCACCGTCAGCGATGACCGGCACACCGAACTGGCGCGAGTAGCGCGCCGTATTGTAGACCGCCGACGCCTGCGCGCGGCCGACAGCGCAGACCTCCTGCGTGGTACAGATCGAGCCAACGCCCATACCGACCTTGAGGCCATCCGCGCCGGCATCGATGAGGCTCTTGCACTGCGCCATGGTCACGACGTTGCCGCCGATGACGTCAATGTGCGGGTACGTGGCCTTGATCCACTTGATGATGTCGATCTGGAACGTCGAGTCGCCCTGCGACGAGTCGATGACGATGAGGTTCACGCCGGCGGCGACAAGCGCAGCGCAGCGATCGCGGTCACCCGGACGCGTGCCGATGGCGGCACCGACAAGCAGCTGCTTGTTGGCGTCCTTGGAGGCGTGCGGGAAGTCGCGGTTCTTGAGCAGATCGCGGCGCGAGATGAGCGACACGAGCTCGCCACGGGCGTTCACGATCGGCAGCTTGCCCTTCTTGCTCTCGCGCAGGATCTGGTTGGCCTCCGAGAGCGAGACGCCCTCCGGCGCCGTGATGAGGTCCGTCGACATGACGTCCTTGAGCTTGGTCGAGCGGTCCTCAATGAAGTCAATGTCGCGGTTGCTCACGATGCCGACGAGCACGCTGCCAATCTTGCCCTCCTTCGTGATCGGGATGCCCGCGAAGCCGAACTCGGCCTTGATGCGGTCGACGTCCGCGAGCGTGTCCTCCGGCGAGAGACACTTGGGGTCCGTGATGAAGCCATTCTTGAACTTCTTGACGAGCTGCACCTCCTTGACCTGCTCCTCGACCGTCATGTTGTAGTGGATGATACCGATGCCGCCGTGCAGCGCGAGGCCGATGGCCATCTGGTGCTCCGTGACCGTGTCCATGGGCGAGCTCACGAGCGGGATGTGCAGCTTGATGTTGCGCGAGATCTTGGTCTCGAGCTTGACGGCATCGACGCCAAAGTTGATGTGGCCCGGCATGAGGATGAGGTCGTCGTACGTGTAGCCGACGCCGTTGTTCTTGCGGACAAAGATGTCCATGGCCGAGCGGCCGTCCAGCATGGACTCGTCCTGCATCGTCGCCTGGGTCGCAGCAGCAGCAGCCATGATCGGGGGTCGCGAGCGAGCGGAAGGGCGAAACCCGAAATGGCGGCACCGCACTCGGGTCGCCATGAGGAGCCGCCAAGAGATCGCCGCCTCACGCCCAATGGTTCCGCGATGGCCGGGTTTCAGCCAATCAGCGCACTTCAACTTTCTCTGCGTGGTGTGCCAGTGGTGTGGTTTGCTCTTTGCAGCCAAAACCAAGACCGTAATTTACACCACTAGACGGCTTTTTTAACACGACAGCTGGCTCGGATCGATGGGTTTCTATTTCTAAAAGGTGCTGAAACAACTCCTCCCAATTGATGGTCGAACTGTGTGACAGGAATTGGTGGAAAGATCCGCCTGCTCGAGATGATGGAGACACGGCACGCCACTCGATTGATTGACTGATTCACGATGAGCGCAGCGTCGTCCGCGCCAGCACCATCAGCATCCATCTCCGCTGACTACCGGCCGAAAGTCGCGCTGATCACGGGCATCACGGGGCAGGATGGCTCGTACCTCAGCGAGCTGCTGCTGGCCAAGGGCTACGTCGTGCACGGCCTCATCCGCCGGTCGTCCTCGTTCAACACGTCGCGCATCGACCACCTCTACCGCGATCCGCACCTGAACGACGTTAAGCTCTTTCTGCACTACGGCGACGTCACCGACTCGTCCAATCTCTGCCACATCATCGCGCGCGTGCGGCCCGATGAGATCTACAACCTCGCAGCGATGTCGCACGTCAAGGTGTCGTTCGAGATGTCCGAGTACACGGCCGACGTCGACGCGCTCGGTACGCTCCGACTACTCAACTGCATCCGCACGTGCGGCATGGAGAAGACGACCAAGTTTTACCAGGCATCGACGAGCGAGCTCTACGGCAAAGTGCAGGCCACCCCGCAGAACGAGCTGACACCATTTTACCCGCGCTCGCCGTACGGTGTTGCCAAGCAGTTTGCTTACTGGAGCGTCGTAAACTACCGCGAGGCGTTCGGCATGTTTGCCGTAAACGGCATCCTCTTCAACCACGAGAGCCCGCGACGCGGACCAACGTTTGTGACCCGCAAGATCACGCGCGCCGTTGTGCGCATCAACGCTGGTATCGAGGACTGCCTGTACATCGGTAATCTGGAGGCGAAGCGCGACTGGGGTCATGCGCGCGACTACGTCGAGTGCATGTGGAAGATGTTGCAGCACGAGACCCCCGAGGACTTTGTCGTCGCGACGGGCGAGTGCCACAGTGTGCGTGAGTTTGTCGAGCTCGCGTTCGGGCGCGTGGGACTGAGTATCCAATGGAAGGGACCACGTGGGTCGCTGGAGGAGGTCGGCGTCGACGCCAATGACCCGAACCGCGTGCTCGTCCGTGTGGACCCCAAGTACTTTCGTCCGACTGAGGTCGATCTCCTGGTGGGCGACGCCTCGAAAGCCCGCCGCGTGCTGCAGTGGCAGCCGTCCGTGCGATTCCAGGAGCTCGTAAAAGAAATGGTCGACGCAGATGAGGCTGCGTTGAGACAGCACCGACACGGCCACGACAATGATGTACACCAGTTTTGCTGAGCAGCGGTTGGTCTATTAAGTACTTTCCTTGAATACAACGTGCAATCATCCATCTTCGCTCCTACTCGGCGGATTAGAATATATTGCGCCGCTTGCCATCGCTCGTAACATCGGTAGGCGCGATCTCAATACCCATGAACCGCCGACTGAAGTCGTTGAGCTTGGCGGACAGTATCTCTGTCTGGCTCACGCGGTCTTCCACTGGCTCGGCAGCCTCCGCGAATCCGTACCAGAGCGTCGGCAGCGTCGCGCCGTGCGTCGCGAGGTCTGCGTCGTTCAGGCTTCTTCCGCTTGCAGCCATCGACTGTGCGGCCAGCAGCATTGCAGACGACGTGAGCTTCATCCTGCGCACGCCAATGCGCAGCTCTCCCTGTCGTAGCCCGTCCTCCTTAACCAGCGAGTACCAGTCGTCAAACGCGTCTTCCGTCGGAATGTCCAGCGCGAGATGTACTTCTCCGAGATGCTCATCGGGGATCACGAGGTTTGCGTTCATAACTGTGAGACTGACCCGCTCGGTCGCGACGTCGATCGGTTCGCTCGACGAGATCCAAAACACAAAGCGCTCGTTGTACACGGGATTCTTCGTATCCTTAACGACGACCGTCTTGCGCTCCCACTCACGCAGACGCACGACGACGTACGGGTCGCTTTCGCCCTGAAAGAAGTCACCAACCGCGAGCTCTCGTCCCGCCAGCACCTCGACGACGATCAGTTCGCCAAACACAGAGTCCGTGCCTTCGTCCGCTTCCTCCTTGTCGCTGACTGATGACGGCGACACAACTGGTGAGCGGGTTGTCGTGCGTCGCTGCGGGCGGTGCACGTTGCTCTTCATAGCTGCGATGTGTGCGTTGCGCTCGGCTTCGGACGTCAGCGAGACGTTGTTGAGCGTCGTCTTGAGCTGCGCTGACAGCCGATCAAATGAAAATGACGCCTTGGACGAGTTACTCCGACCGACGCTGTAGCTTCTCATCTTGTCCTTCCACGATGCCGTTCTACTGGTGCTTCCACTGTCCTCTGTGCCTTCATGAGTACCAGAAGGAAAGAGCTTGGTGTCCTGAAACGCCTTCAACATGTTGTTCATCGCAGTCTTCGCCGACTCGGCGCTGGGGAACTGCAACGATCCCTGTGAGGGCGACTCCATGGACGAATGCAGGGGAGACGGAGGCGCCGCTGGCGGAGTCGTCGGCTCTTGTGGCACAGAGACAATCGGAGCAGCCTTGGGATCAATCGTCAAGCGAGAAGAAGGAGGCGAGGGGGACGTGGTGGTGGCCGCATCTGCATTCGACGACGCGCTCTGTGGCGCGGCAGTAGTCGCACTGGACGATGATGATCCCGTGAAGCTCTCTCGGAACGACGAGCTGCGACGCCCCAGCGACTGCCAGAAGTTCTTTGCGCGGTCGAAGTCAATGCTATCGCGATCCGCGGACGAGGACATTTTGATCGCCGTCGGTGTTTCGTGGAAGCGCCCGCTTGCGCTCGCGACCAGACGCGCCGCCAGCCGAACAGGATACCAACCTCAGCACCCAAAGCAGTTACGATCGACGCGACTGCCGTTTCCACATAACGGCTGCCAACACAGGTGGAGCGTCATGTCTCAAGACACACTTGCTTCTTCAAGCTCACTCACTCACTCCATTACCTGTTGAGGAGCCTCAATGGATCCATTGGCGGCCGTATCGACGTCTTGATGCTGTCGCCAGCCGTCGTCGCCGTCATCATCATCGTCGTCGTCGACGCGGCGTTTCGCGCCCCCAAAGCGCAGCTCAAACTCGTCTCTCGATAGGAAACAAAACTCGACGTCTCCCTCGGCGTCGACCACCATCTTGGTGACTTCCGCGAGCTCCATCTCGTACACCAGCAGCCCGTTGATCGCCACCAGCACGTCGCCGATTTGAACGCCGCCAGTCTGCTCCGCTTGTCCACCGGCCACGAGGCGAGACACGACAATGATCTGTTCAAACTCGTCTCGGCGAAACTCGATGCCAAGCTTCTGGGAGGCGTCGAGCACGACAGTCTCGGCGATCAGCAGCGACCGAATGTACTCGATCGCGATCTCGAGACACGTCACAAAGTACGCAGCTTCGCCTTGAGTGCAGCCAACGTCGAAGAACGTGACCATCTCCTTCACGAGTACGGGATCCGAGAGCTGCGCTTGCACGAGCACGTAGATGAATGCAGGGATGAACTCATCGGCGTTCATGGGTGGATTCGATGGGTGCTCGTCGTGGAACACGCTGTAGATCTCCTTACACGCGGCTACCAGCTCGTTCCGTTTCATGTATGGCAAGCTGACTCGATCGATCTCTTTCAGTCGCAGCGACGCGCTTTTCCATCCTGACGGCGACAGACTCGATGGGCTGATGCCAAAGAACGACTGCGGTTTGGATTGCAACACCTCAATCTTGCCGCGTAACCGCTTGGACTCGGTGCGCGTCTGCTCCTTGATGTTCTCCACGACGTTGCGGTAGTGCGGGAAGAATACGCGCTCCTCGATTTGCTCGCTTACGATCGTCATAACACGTTCCGTGAATTCGGATGAGTCGTCGCCACCGTTGCTATTGAATTCATGCGCTGGCATCGAGTCCGTCGAACGACCACCGAGCACCCGCAGTTCGTTCAGGCGGGTCGAGATCATGTAGTCTGCGAGTCCCGACATAAACTTGCGTAGTGTGCCGTTCGTGATCGATTTGCCCGCGTGCTCTTTCAAGAACGCAGCAGTTGTGCTGCCCTCTGGTGAGTACGGCGACGCCAGAATGAGCTGTACTTCGCGCGTGACGTCCACGAGGGCGTCTTCGCTCTTGGAGATAAACGAAGACATGCAGCGACGACAGGTGCCATCGAGCGACGAGCTACCGACACCACCCTCTTCTGTAGTACTCGTGCAAGAGCAGCGGCGTCGCATGATCTCCGCCACGTTGATCGAGGAGAACGACTCACTCGTCTCGGAGTCCGATGGCGTCGAGCCATCCGCGACGGAGCTCAGAGAGGCCACCCATAGCGCTCGCTCCTCTTGGCTGTCAGCGTGCAACACCAGGTCGCGACCTGGGACGTGAACGACAAAACTAAATCGCTCGCCACTCTTGAGCGTGTCGAGATGAGAGATCCGCGCGTCGATGATCTCGAGAGATCCCTTCTTCGTTCCACCCTGCGGGTGCGAATAGTAGGACAAAGTGGTGCCAGCGAGCTCAAACCATCGCCGCTTTGTGGTCTTGAGCATCTGACCGCGTTTCCGCAGCCAACCAGAGAAGATGATCGGATTCTTCTCTGCGATGTGGCTCTGCTCCTCAATCAGTCGGGTCGTCTTGGCAGACGCAGGCAGCAGCTCGACGCCTTGTTCGACCAGTCTCTTGATCCAAACTTCGCGATCGTGGGCGTCAATTGCGTAGAGCTCCATCTGATAGGAGCCCTGGTTCAAGCTGAAGCCGCTGTGCAGCAAACACTGCAGGGTCGTGCGCTTGCGCAGATCGATGCGGCCGCGCACTTCCGTAGCATCGTGGCTGTCGTGGTACACGAGCTCATGATCGAGAATGCAAAAGAGACGTCGTTTAAAGTTGCGGATGCTGTGCCCGCGCTTGATGAGCCAGCCCGAGTGGCTGACAACGGGCTTGTACTCGAGCACCCAGCGACAGCTTTGCTGCTTGGAGGTCATGAGTCGCACGCTGCCACCTGCCGAGCGCACCATCGTGCTTGTCGCTCGCTCTGTCCATTGCTCCAGATCGCTGGTGAGTCAAAACACGGGCGTTGTCAATGGTTTGTCATGGCAGCAATCCCTCTGTCACGCTGTGGGCTTCATACCGTCGGCTTGGTTGAGTGACCAACACCACCTGCCGAGTGGACGTGCGGCGCAGATCGGATAGTGCTGCATGTGACGTGGCACGCGGAGCTTCTACTGGCGTCGACTGCGAGTTGTCGATGACTTCGTGGCGTTCCTGTGACGCGTTGATATCCGCGGACGCCACCTCAGGCTGCTGCTGCTTGTGAGCGGTGGCAGCATCAGCATCAGCAGCCGCAGCAGCGCAGACCGCCGCTGCGAGCGCAGCCGTGTTGCCTCCCGCGGCATCGCCGTTGCCGCCATCGTTCACGGTATCGCGCAGCGGCAGGCGGTAGACCTCGATCACCGGGCGGCTCATTGTCGTCGTCGCAGTCTGCGTCAGTGAGGTCAGTGAGGGACAGACAGCCGGACCGCCGATTGACCTCCTCGCGTGTGGTAGAGTGGGCGCATTGGGGTGTGCAGAAATACTGACCCCCACGTCAGCCAATGGGAGCGAGGCGAAGCCATGAAGGCCACCGTACCATGCTAGCAGTACATCGTACCGTGAAAAAGGTACACTATGCGACTGCTCGGAGGCGTTTCACGTCAAACTCTGGAAGATCGAAACCGAGACTGAAGTTGTGACGGCGGTGTGTGATGGCCACCAACCCAACACACTGCAGAAGGAATGGTGTGGGAAAGCGAACGTCGACGCCAGTGCCGGTGCTGCATGCACGCTGTTGTCCCAAGGAAACATCACTGAGACACTGGGGCTTCAAGTGCAGAACGACCGCGACTACATCGCTCATCTCGGGGATCGCAGCGTGCCGTGCGTGGCACGTCGGCGCCGCTGGAGGCGAGTGGATCTTGGGTCCTGCTGACACGCCAGCCAGCTTCAACATGCTGACAGCTTCATCGCTTTTCGCGCCACGTACCCGTGACGTCGTGGTCGTGGCACCTCTGGAATGGGTGCTTCCACTTGCCTTCCACTTCCAGGTGGGTGTCTTTTCGACATTTTGCCGTCGATCACGACGTGTTTTGACAAACCATCCTGTTGGTTACGCCTTTTTGCACCGTGTTTTAGAACTGGTTGCTTGTGCAATCCCCCCAGCGTCAGCGGGGTAGGGGTCGAAAACTCCGCCAAAGCGAGGTGGTGACGTCTGTGCGTGGAGGCGCGTCGCTCGCTATGCTATTTTGGCCAATAAGACGCGCTGACCCTCTTCAGCTGGATCGCGCCCTCCCTCCCATCTGATCTTTTCGCGGCTCACGTCGAAACCTCGGCGCGATCGCGAAGGGCGCTCGCTCGACAAAGCACCACGCGCGTGCCGCTGCTTGCTGCTTCTCTCTGGCACCGCTTCGTGGACGATCCGTGTCCCCAGTCGCGAATTCTCCTCGTCGGGCGTACAGTGCCAAGCTTTTTCTCTCTTCTCCGCCTCCCCCTCGTTCCTCCCTTGCAAGATGAGCGCGAACCGTCGCATCAACCAGATTGGTGGCCACATCAGCCACGGCGGCCTCTCTGAGGAGGCGGCGCACGCCAAGCGCGTGCAGGAAGTGCAGGCGTTCCTGAACGACGAACGCTTCAAGCATGTCACGCGTCCGTACTCGGCCGAGGATGTCGTCAAGCTCCAGGGCACGATCGTCTCGAACCCGGCGAGCGCGCAGATCTCGCGCAAGCTCTACAAGATGCTCCGCGAACTGCAGGCGCAGGGCAAGACGAGCCACACGTTCGGTGCGCTCGACACGATCCAGGTCGTGCAGATGGCCAAGCACCTCACGACGGTCTACGTCAGTGGCTGGCAGTCGTCGTCGACGGCGTCCACGTCGAACGAGCCGGGCCCGGATGTCGCTGACTACCCGATGGACACGGTGCCGAACAAGGTCGACCAGCTCTTCCGCGCGCAGCTCTTCCACGACCGCAAGCAGTATGAGGCCCGCCGCCGCATGAGCGAGGCCGAGCGCGCTCGTCACGAGCCGGTGGACTACCTGCGCCCGATCATCGCCGATGCCGACACTGGTCACGGCGGTCTCACGGCCACGATGAAGCTGACCAAGATGTTCATTGAGCGTGGCGCTGCTGGCATTCACCTCGAGGACCAGAAGCCCGGCACGAAGAAGTGCGGTCACATGGGCGGCAAGGTCCTGGTCTCGACGCAGGAGCACATTCAGCGTCTCATCGCTGCCCGCCTTCAGGCCGATATCATGAACAGCCCGCTGGTCATTGTCGCCCGCACGGACGCCGAGGCTGCGACGCTCTTGGACAACAACATTGACGGTCGCGACCACCCGTTCATTCTTGGTGCCACGAACCTGAACGTTGAGTCGTTCCGTGACGCGTCCAAGAACGGCACGGAGTCGACGTGGGACCAGCGCGCGGGTGCGATGACGTACCCCGAGGCTGTCCGCAAGGCCATCCAGGAGTCGAACCGCGCCGACAAGGAGAGCGCGCTCAAGACGTGGAACAGCCAGTGCCTCGAGCTGAGCCTGCCGGACCTCAAGGCGCTCGCGCAGAAGCTCGGTGTCAACGTGACGTTCTGCTGGGAGCGTGCCCGTACGGTGGAGGGCTACTACCGCGTCCGTGGTGGCGTCGAGTTTTGTATTGCCCGTGGCCGTGCCTATGGTGCGTACGCTGACCTCATCTGGATGGAGACTGCCAAGCCTGGCGTCCCGCTCGCCCGCACGTTCGCGGAGGGAGTCAAGGCCAAGGTGCCGCACCAGATGCTCGCGTACAACCTCTCGCCGTCGTTCAACTGGGACGCCGCTGGTATGTCGGATGCGGAGATCCGCACGTTCATCGATGACCTCGGCAAGCTTGGCTACTGCTGGCAGTTCATCACGCTCGCTGGTTTCCACAGCGACTCGCTCGGCATCACCCGCTTTGCCCGTGACTACGCCGTGCGCAAGATGCTCGCGTACGTCGAGGGCATCCAGCGTGCGGAGCGCAACGAAGGTGTGGAGACCCTCAAGCACCAGGGCTGGTCGGGTACGGAGTATGTCGACGCTCTGCAGAACACGATCACAAGCGGTCTCTCGTCGACGAACACGATGGCCCACGGTGTCACGGAAAGCCAGTTCTAAGCACCGCGTGGATCGGCAACTCATCGCTGCGACCCCCACCCGTCCCCTCCTCATGAAGCAAAACATTGATTATTGATGCGTTGAATTGGCAGAATACACGTTGAAAATGCTCCGTATCCACGTCGTTCTCCGTTGCACTGACTTGAGTCTCAAGTCCAGCCACTCATCCATTCTTCTCGGTTCATCTAAACATCGATGGCATTCATCGACGAATGGAAAGGATCGATCTATTTCCTCGACCCATCCACGACTATAGGGAAATGTGTGAGCAAGTGCTCAAGTTGTTTGTCAATCAGTGGTCTATTTGCACGCCGGGTTGAATACATAATGATTGGAGCACCAATGGAACGCAGGTGACACCAGTCGATCCCACCCATGTCTTTCCCTATTACAACGCTGCATGGGTCACGGTTGACGCCCAAGATGAGAGAGAGAGAACCCTCGTCGAAGCTCTTCTCCTCTACAGGAGGCCGCAACCCGTGATCTCCACCTCCGTCACGGGCTTGCCGCGCACGCAGTACACCGCCTCGATCGACTTGAGCACGCTCGTGCCGTCGACGACCTTGCCGAACGCGACGTTGCGGCCGTTAAGGTGCGGGAGCGGCTGCAGCGCGATGAAAAACTGCGATCCGTTCTTGTTGACACCCGCGTTCGCCATGCCGATCACGCCTTCCTCCGAGAACTGCAGCGCGAAGTTCTCGTCGTCAAAGTATCGCTTGCCATCCTCCAGCGCAGCGTGGCCGCCCGTTCCGTTGCCGTTCAGCACGTCACCACCGACAATGTAGACGCCCTTGGTGATGTTGTGAATCTTGGAGCTCTTGTACGACCCCGAGCCGAGCGAGGACTTGAAGCCTTCGTTGCAGAGCTTGGTAAAGTTCTCCACCGTCTTGGGCACGACGTCCTTGGCGAGCTCGACGACGACGCGGCCAGCCGGCGCACCGCCAATGCTGACGTCAAGGAACGCCTGCGGTCGGGGCTGCGACGGCGCCGGCACCGCGGCGTCGTACGGCACGACAGCCGCAGCCGGCGAGTTCATCTTCTCGAGCGAGCGGTGGAACCATCCCCATCCGCGCGCACCGCCACGCGTCAGCGCACTCGTGCCGCGCACCAGCGACGATCTCGCATACGCCGCCATGATCCTCTGTCCTCACACGGGTCTGCGTCGGATTTCCAGTCGTTCAGCCTCTCGCTCGACCTCTTTCCAGCCACGACTGCGGTCGATCGTACTTTACAGGGTACATCGGCCACATCATGTACCTCACTTTATGTTCGATAGGTGATTGGATAAAAATATATCTCTGACAGATCATCGATCTTTGGTTGAAGCCAGCGTACGAGAGACGCCTTCCTGTCTTGATTGCCAACATGAACACGCCGACGATGATGGTCGTGGCGCTGTCCGCTGTGGTGACGGTCGCGATGTTCGCACTGCAGATGGCGATGTACGGATGGGTGGTCACAGAGTACATCGTCGTCGCGCAAGAGCCGCCTCAGCTTCGGGTGGAGCACGACGCGCAGCGACGCAACCGAAGCGCTGTCTTCCAGCCGCTCGCTGCGCTTCCAGTGGTGCTGATGCACGGCATGGGCGACGCAGCAGGAAATTCCGGCATGATGCATATCCGAGATGTGTGTGGTCGCTTTTACTGCGCGTTGGATGCCGTGGGTGCTGAGGATGTGTTGCTGAATAGCGTGTCGCCAAGCAGCTCGGTGCATATGCTGTCAACATTGCGATCGGAGATAGCGTCGAAGCTGACACCAAGAACAGCTTTTTCATGACCATGGACGATCAGTTGACCGTTTTCGCTGAACAAGTTCGGCGTGTACGTGGCATCAAGTCTGTCCCTCTCAGTGTGAAGAGCGATGCATCAACCGTTGCTGTAGGATCCAAAACTCGCAGGAGGTTTCAATGCTGTGGGATTTTCTCAGGTCTCGACCTTTTTTGATCGTGAATGCGGTGCTCCACATTATAGCATTGTCTGATGTTTGCTGGTGGACAGGGCAATCTTCTCATTCGAGGATACGTCGAGCGCTACAACGACCCGCCGGTCCTCAATTTCATCTCGATGCATGGGCCACTTGCTGGTGTTGGTGCGTTGCCACAGTGCAAACCAACGCAATTCATCTGCAAGGAGATCAATCATGTGCGTGGTTGGATTCTACTGACTACTCCGATTGTGTTACATACTCCTGCCTTGTCTTCCAGCTAATTGGTGAGGCGGTTTACTCAGATCAAGTGCAATGTGGGTTGCCAATCTGTCCGCTTGAAAGTTACATCGACCGAGCCTAACGCACCGGACTGTAGCTCATCTGGCACAAGCAAACTACTTTCGGCATCCTCTGAAGATCGCCGAGTATCTTGCGCACGGTACGTCATGATGTCTTCATCATAATGCGAATGGACTGAATATCCATTACATCAAACAGCCAAGTTTCTTCCCGACATCAACAACGAGAGGCACCCTGTAAATGCCACATACAAGGCCAACTTTGTGAAGCTCCACAACTTGGTGCTCGTTCGTGCGAAGCGCGACACTCAAGTGTTTCCAAAAGATTCAGAATGGTTTGGTGCATTCCGCGATGGCACGTATCAAGACATTCTCGGGTTCAATGAGACGAGATGGTACACTGAAGACCTGTTCGGGCTCCAGACGCTTCACAAGAGTGGCAAGATCCACTTCCTCGAGACCGATGGGAACCACCTGCAGTTCTCGACCGAGTTCTTGCTGCGTGTCGTGGACAAATACTTTCGGCCGACGCTCTGACTTGCTCGTGTCCACGCCTCATCGACGTGGCCCACACAACAAGAGAACAGCAGCATCAACAACCCACACATCTTGACTCGCAGTTTGAGTATCCGCACTTTAGTGACCTACTCAGCCGCATTGTCGCCCAAAGATGTAGCACTTTCTACCCGGTTCCGGTCCGTAAACCGGGGAAGAATCTGCGGATGCAGTTTCATCACTCGAGGGAGAGGTGCATGCTTCGACAGATCTACGTGCTTGCCTGCATTGTGCCGCGCATTGAAGGTGACCCGGCTTCCCGTGGCAGCCTGCGACGCGCTGTGTCACTGGCTGTGCACGTGCGACCACCGACCCACCCGACCCGAGCGAGCCTCGGTCCCTCCACTCGCGCGCGCACACACCGCACACCACACACTCATTCCCGCCCAGTCCGCGGCTCTTCGTGACAGCATCATTCGTGCGACGCTGTCGTTCGCATCCCTTGACACGGGCCAACCGACGACGCCGTCGGGACGTTTCTCCGTGCGACTGTGAGTGCTGGCGCCACACCCGATTGACGGCGGTGTCCCAAACGCCTCCGCGACTCGTGGCGAAACTGCTGCTCCCCTCCACACACCACCTCGCTCGCTCCCCCTCATTTCAACCGCCATCGGCGAAGAAACTGAGTCGCCAGACCGGTGGCGTGCCGTGGTGCTGGCTGCCACGTCCCACGTGATTCATCGAGCAGAGGAGGTGAGAAGGCGGAAACCGACTCAGGCCGGTCTGCCTCACTGGCTTGCTTTCGTTTATCACCTTCGCACGACGGCGACAGCTCTCTCAATCCGCTCAGCGCCGCCAGCAGAAAAGAAGGCGCCGCGAAGCCGCGGGCTGCGAAAGGCCCTCACTTTTGAACAGCAGCAACACTCTGAGCGGACTCGCCCCACGCGTGGCTGTCCCGACCTCGGGTGCGTGCATGGAGTTCCTCTCAGGCGCTAGTGTGCACGGAGGAGGCGACAGTGCAAACTCCAAGCGCAAGCTCGACATTGCCCACTCGACGCCCATGGCCGTCTTTGCCCCCGACTCGCAGTCAAAAGTACGTCGCCGCGGGGCGTCGCACAGCTCCAATGACAGCTCCACGATGAAGCGCTCTCTGTCGGATGGCACCATGTATGTGCGACCGTCACTTATCGCCTTCAATATGACACGTTGCCGACTAATTTGACCTATTGATGACAGCAACGCTCATCTGTGTGGAGAAGCGTCCGAGAGCGAGGTCGACAGCATCGCCAGCAGTGCGACGTCATGCCCAATCTCGCCTTCGTCTACGACGTCCGACTCGGTGAATGAAACCACGACGCAGCTAAATGCTATGTCGCCGAGTGACACAAGACCACCACAATCATTCCCTGGTACGCTCGCTCATGACGCTCCAGTCAAGCAGACGAGCTCCTCGTCATTCAACCCTTTCATGGCGTCTCCTGCTCGGATGACCAGAGTTGCCTCCGCCCCATCGAGCCCGCAGCGCGTCGCAAAGACATCCGCGAGTCCCACAGGGCGGACGACATCCCAAGCAGGCCTCGGTCGCCAGACGTCTGGGCCTCGGCGGTCCTGGCAATTGCCAAGGAAGAGTCGCAACCCAGGGAATCTCTCTTTAGATCTGTCCCAAATGGATCAGCCAACTTTCCACGGAATCGATGGAGTCAAGGGTAGCTTCCGCCGGGTCGATCAGGCCGCGGTCTGCTCGCGAGTCACCGATTTTCTCTTCATTGGGGGCGCAGCTGCAGCCAAGGACAAGGACAGCCTTCAACAACATGGCATTACCCACATTATCAATTGCGCGGCGACGATCGCACCGTCGCACTACCCGGACGACTTCATCTATTACAACATCCGACTGCGTGATCACTCCTCGCAGG
This sequence comes from Pythium insidiosum, assembly GCA_022836835.1. NCBI lineage: Eukaryota > Oomycota > Peronosporomycetes > Pythiales > Pythiaceae > Pythium > Pythium insidiosum. The sequence continues at coordinate 764,111 of JAKVDI010000011.1, forward strand.
ACATTGCGCGATACTTTTACAACGTGTTTGACTTCATCGAGAAAGCCCGACGGCGTGGGGGAAAGATCTTTGTTCACTGCGTGAAAGGCATCTCTCGTTCTCCGACGATGGCGATTGCGTACCTCATGTGGTTCAAGCGTATCGATGTCAACAAGGCGCTGGAGCTGGTGCGCCAGGCTCGACCAGTCGTTGACCCGAATGCAGGCTTTATCTTTCAGCTCACAGAGTGGGAACATCTTCGCTCGAGTCGGCGACTGAAGCTCCAGCAACCCGTCTCATTTCGGATAGACGTCCCTGACGGTATGAACGGCAACGGTAATGGTGCTCGCCCGGCTGAGAAGCCTCTCATCGTTGGGCCGTTGACGACGCTGTCGGAGAGCGACTTCCTGCATCCCAGCGCCGAGATGAACTCGTCGTGTTTTGTCGTGTCCAGTGCCGACTATGTGTTTGTGTGGTGTGGCGCAAATGCGAACGCCATTCATATTGAAGCCGCGCAGCACGCAGTGACGTTGCTGCAGCAGTTTGAGTCGTTTCCAGAGTCATGTGAAGTGATCTCGAGTGGTCAAGAGCGGGCGTCGTTCTGGAGTGTCGTTGGCGCGTTGCAGCCCTGAAGATCAAGATGTACCCGGAGTGCTCAGAAAAGAAGAAAGGAAGAAGTGTACACTGCAAGCGTTCGCCCCCCTCTGCAGTGCGTTAGTCTGTGATGTGTAGTCGTGACGCCGCCATGTAGCCAAGCAAAGAGTTCCTACATCCTTATCAAGTTGTTCAATGCATGTTGCTTGTTTGTCACCCACCATGATCGCCCCCGACTTCAACTTGGGGGCGAATAGCGTGGACCCCACCATTCTGGCGGGTGAGACAGCAACCGCCAGGCGGTTTTGATTGGCCAATTGAAGGGGAGAACCCACCCCAGCTGGGAACACGCGCCAACGCTGGCCGTGTATCCTCTCGCGGTCTGTTGGACTTGGCACAGAAAGCAGAAATCCAACGTTGGCATCCGCTTGCCCGAACGCTTGATCGGACGAGTGAGTGAGTGGCTGGTGGCAAAGACGCGAGGGGGGCATTGAGCGATCCGCGCCAGTCTCAAGTTGAGTCGACAGCACCGTCAGTTAAACCGAGTCGTGCATCAGCATCGTCATCGTCATCATGAGTGGAAGCTCTTCGAGTGTCGCGCTGCTCGCGCTCACGAGCCTCATCGGCGTCGGCCTCGCCGTCGGTTACGTGTATTTCCAGGGCAGCGCGCCGTCGCCAGCCGACGGCAGCGGTGGCTGCCCGTTTGGCAAGCTGTCCGCGGAGGAGAAGAAGAAAGGTGGCAAATGCCCAGCGACGGGCACGGTCGTCGCGCCAGAGAAGCGTCAGGAGCACCAAGCTGCCTCCCCGAAAGCAGTGCAGCCGCTTCAACATGAGCCGGTGGTCGCTACTTTAACACCTGAAAAGCCCGCAAGTCCTCCAGCTTCGCCCGTTCAGGCGGCTGTTGCACCTGCGAGTCCACCCGCATCACCCGTGAAGACCATCTCCAAGTCACCACCTGCATCTCCCTCGAAGCCACCGGCATCGCCGGTGAAGGCTGCTTCGTCTCCAGTGGTGAATGCCAAATGTGCGTCGCCGCCAGCTTCGCCTGCCAAATTGTCGCCTCCCGTTGCTTCTTCACCGAAGAAAGAATCGAAGAAGGAGCTTGCGGTCGAGGAGGCGTTGGTCGAGGAGGCTGCGGATGAAGTCGCTGCTTCGTTCGTTAGTCAGGTCGTGATGGAGTCCGTTGAGAACGTGGAGGATGAAGTCGCGGAGAAGGACGAGTACGTTCAGGTTGAGTTAACGCAGTCGACGGAGAACATCCGCGAAAAGGCCGGATGGACGATGCCGATTGAGGAACTCGAGCAACCAGTTGTCGTTGATGAGCCAGTCGCGCTGCTCACGCCGCCTGCTCCAGCGCCTGTGGAGGAAGTGGAGGAGCCGAAAGTTCCGTCCCCTGATTCGACTCCGGTCGCTAGTCCGTCGAAGCCTCGATCGCGGAAAAACTCGTCGTCGTCAGCGAAGAAGCTACCCAAGACACCACCTCCGTCTCCGGTCAAGGCTGAGGTCGTCGACGCTGTGGAGATCACGGAAGTGAAGGCGGAGGAAGCAGAGGTGATTGCTCAATCCACCGCGGACGCATCTGACATGCTGCCGAGTCCAAAGAAGGAGAGCGTCGCCCTCAGCGATGACGGCGATGAGGTCGATCAAGAAGCGGAGGAGAACGACGGTGAAAGCGCGCCATCGTCTAATGACACGGCGCCGCACACACCGAAGAAGTCGAAGAGTAAGAAGAAGAAGGGAAAGAAGCGCCGCTAAGTGTGTTAATTGGCGTAAGCTCTCGTTCATCACGGGAGCAACGATGGATCAAATAGATAATCACTGAGCCACTTTTTTTCCTGTGGTCCTAGACGAAAAACGTCTTGGAGCTTTGGAGCTGCAGAAAGTCTCGGACTGAGGCCTCCTCCGCGACCTTTGGAATGACCAGCAAATCGTGGAGGAACTCTTGAAGCTCCAGTTTGCGACGAGCCAAGTACTCAGGATTCAAGTCACGGCAGCAAAACGTCTTGGGCGGCTGCAGCCATCATGTGTGAGCAAAGACAAACCAACACGCCGATGCATATATGGAGTAGGGATACGCACCAATGGAGGAAGTCGTTTGCCGAACTTGGAGCGCACACTGCGAGACATCAGCATCGAATCAGTCCAGCAATTCCACGAATCTACATGAGATATCCACCGCGTGACGCCTCTCACCGCGAGAGCATCGCGTCAAACTCGCTAAATCGTCGGAGCAGCGTCCAGTGGCGCTTTCCATTTTGGATCAGCAGCTTGTATTGCGCAAAGTCGCCACTGTCATGCACCGCGACGCCGACGATCGCGACCGTGAAGTACTCGGGGCCTGCAGTGTGCCGTGCACAGTCAGCGAAGACATCAGAGCAGTCACATGCCATCCAGCGGCCACGTACCGTAGCGAGTCGACCAGGTCTTCTCTGGGAGATACACGAACGCCATGCTCGACGCCTGGATCGCTTGCTTCGCTTCGTATCTCTTGGCGCCTGATCTTCTCAAACTCGTCGTGAGGTTCGACGTGTCTCATCTCACACATAGTCAGACGGACTCAGATCCGCTCCGATCTGATCGGACCATCACTCGACGGACCACACGATACTCGGTCGAGCGACAAGTGATCAATCGACACCATGGGACACATCGATGACATTGAGGACATGATCGGGGAGGAGGAGCTCAGTCGCAGCGCGATGGAGAGCTCCCGCGCCCCGATGGTCGTGCCCAAGGCGCAGGTTTCTGCCGACGGTCCAGGCGACGGTGGGAGCGACGACGAAGACGAGAGCGGAAGCGCCGCTGATGACGCGGGAATGGCGGGCAACGCGGCCAGTGACGCCACCCGCGCCGGCCATCGTGCGGGCGTCCCCGGCACGCAAAAGATCTGGTAGGATAGGACTGTGCTCCTTGGTTGCACCTGCATTCGGAGGGTCTCTCAATGGCGACGATATGATGTTGTGTGGTAAGGCTCAAGACGTACGGCTGCTCGCACAACGTGAGCGACTCGGAATATATGCAGGGCGTGCTTGCGAGCTACGGCTACCGCTTCACGGACGAGCCTGAGGACGCGCAGCTCTGGTACGAAGCGGTGCCGTGTTGTGCATGAAAGATCAGTGTTTACTTGACAAATATTTGTTCTCGTCCGACAGGCTTTTGAATAGCTGCACGGTGAAGGACCCGTCGCAGGCGGCGTTCATGCACCTCGTTCTCAAGGGAAAAGCTGCGGGCAAGGCGGTCGTGGTCGCTGGGTGTGTGCCGCAGGCCGATCGCCACATCAAAGGACTCGAGGATGTGAGCATGGTCGGCATCCAGCAGGTCGATCGCGTCGTCGAGGTCGTCGAAGAGACGCTCAAGGGCCACACGGTGCGCCTGCTCTCCAAGAACCGCCTGCCAGAGCTCGATCTCCCCAAGATCCGCAAGAACCCGATGGTCGAGATTATCCCGCTGAGCACGGGCTGTCTGGGCGCGTGCACATACTGCAAGACACGCCACGCGCGTGGAAAGCTCGGGAGCTACACGCCGGACGCGATCGTCCACCGCGTGAAGCAAGTCATCGACGAAGGAGTGACGGAGATCTGGTTGTCGAGCGAAGACACGGGCGCATACGGCATCGATATTGGTACGAACCTGCCGACGCTGCTGCGCGCAATCCTCGAGGTGCTGCCGGATGGCGTCATGCTGCGGGTGGGCATGACAAACCCGCCGTATATTCTCGAGCACCTTGACGACATCGCTGAGATTCTGAACCACGAAGCGGTGTTCGCATTTCTTCACGTCCCCGTGCAGTCGGGAAGTGACGACGTGTTACTCGCGATGAACCGCGAGTATACGGTCGCCGATTTCTCGCGTGTCGTTGACGTGTTGCTCGAGAAGGTGCCCGGCGTGACGCTCGCGACCGACATCATCTGTGGCTTCCCTGGTGAGACAGAGGAGGACTTTGACCAGACGATGGCGCTTGTCACCGACAAGTACTGCTTCCACATCATGAACATCTCGCAGTTTTACCCACGGCCGGGCACACCTGCCGCCAAGATGCGCCGCGTGCCAACGCAAGTCGTCAAGAACCGCAGCCGACGTCTCACGAAGGCGTTCGAGGTGCTCGCGCCGTACGTCAAGATGGTCGGGACGACGCAAAAAGTCTGGATCAACACGGAGCTCTCGGATGACCAGCGGTTCACCGTCGGTCACACCAAGAACTACACCAAGGTGTTGCTGCCCCGCGATGACACGCTGATCGGATGCACCGCGATGGTCGAGATCACCACTGCTGCTCGCTTCCACGTCAACGGCGTCGTGCGGTCGCGCTCTGAGCCCGCGACACCCGCTGCTGCCGCCATTCGCGCGACTATCTTACGCGATGGACGCAGCACGAACACGACGACCGCGATGGCTAACGCGCTATCGATGTCGTGCGCTGATGAGAGCTCTTGCGGTTCGAACGCGGAAGGTGGCTGCTGTAGTCAAAGCGACAACGCTCTTGGGTGTGAGGAAGCCAATGATACACCCTCGTCTTGCTGTAGCAAGACAGGAAAGAAGTCCTGCTGCAGCTCTGGAAAGAAGTCTTGTTGTGGGTCCAAGAATGGAGGAGGATGCGGTGGCTCGGGCGGCGGTGGCTGCTGCAGTGAGAAGAAGGCGAAGAAGACGAAGACCACGACCAAGACAAAGCCGAAGCCAACCCCGACGCGCGCCGTCGCGACGCCATCGGGTGCATCGCCGTGGACGCGATTTGTGCAGCAGCTACAGGATGACCCTGTGACGATGATCGCTGCCGTGACGATGGTCGCTTCGGTCGCGCTTATCGTCGCAGGGCTTCGCAAGCGTGTATAAGCCACATCTTGATTAACTCAGGGCAAATAGACGCTAGTTTCGAGTCACCCGAGATGTTGCTCCTGGTCGTTGCTTTCAAGCTTGAGAAGTAGCGTTTGCAGCAGCTTCTTCCGCGCGCTTGTCGCTGGAAGCTGCGCTTCCGTCAGTGCGTTCTGGCCCTCGGCAAGCGTCGTACGCATGGCACAGCTCAAGACGCCTTGCGACGGCACGCGGTCGTCGCTGGTCCACGTCTTCCATTCGTCAGGCTCGACGACGGTCGCGTTGTTCAACACGACGTTGCACAGCTCGCACTCGCCACTTGTAGCGAGTCGCACGAGCAACAGCACGAGCTGCCGTTGATCAAACACACTGAGCTGTAAATTCTCGTAGGTCTCAGCGAGTTGTAGCGGGTGGAAGCAGTGTAGATGACCAAGGCGATCGAGCACGTGCTGCTTTGTCGCGAGGTCCAGCAGCGCGAGCGCTTCACTCAAGTTCCACTCGTCAACGATCCGCGCGAAGAGAATGATGAAGACCTCTGCGCGGAACAACGCACCGGTCTCTCGGTCTCGCTCAAACGTCCCAAAGTGCTCCATCAAGCGCTGCAGCTGGCTGCAGTTGAAGAAGTAGCGCGACGAGATCGACCGCAAGCCGATAAGTTTCACCTCAGCGCTCACGTCGAGCTGCTTGAACTCGCGGAGAAACTTGTCGAAGGCGAGGTCACTGAGCGCCGTGCAACACACATACGGTCGCTTGCTCTGCACAAAGTCAAACTCGAGAATGCCGAGGCGCGGGAACTGCCACGTCGTGTTCATCACGACCGGGAGATGGTTGAGCCGCACGTTGCGGAATCCACCTTGCAGCGGCTGCAACGTTGCGCCGTGCTGTGACGTGTCCAGCAGCTTGTAATGTTGCCGCAGTCGACGGTCATGGCGATTCGTCTCGAGTATCCGCATCAGAATGCGACGGTCGATCGGGTTCGCCATGTTGAGACGGTAGCGGCCCGTCGGATTGCGTACATTGAACGAGATCCACTTGCCGACGCGCGTCTCGACCTGCGCCTGCTCCAAGTCGGAAAGGTTCTTTAGCCCGATAACCATGCAGATGTCGCCACAGACGTCGATCTTGCCGTCTTTGTCCTTGTCTTCGAAGAACTCGTCGGGAATCACCATGGACTCGCAGTCGTATACCTCGTGCGTCGCCGCTGCAGCGTCGCTGCTGGCGTCATGTATCTGTGGGATCAAAATCGCTGCAGCGGACGCTCGTTCGACTTGCGACGTGTGCGAGCGGAACAGTGACAGCAGCGCGTTCGCTTGATCCACCGTCATCATATACTCCTCCGCCAGCAGGCGGATACAAAGGAGTTTTGCAGCATCGTCGCCCTCGCGAAATGCGCCAAACGACCGCTCGAGTAGCTGCAGGATACGACTCAGTCCGGCAGCGGGCAGCATGTCCTCGTGTCGGTCGTAGTTTAGCTGCATCTTGAGTTGGAGAACGCCCTGTGACGACGAGCTGTTGTGGCTGGAGCTGCCAGGCAGCGTGTTCACAAAGCTCTTCTCGTCGCGCCGAACAAACGTGTACGGCTGTCCATTGAACGTGGCCTCGCTGATCTCGCACTTGTTTTTCCACGCGAGCAGCAGCAGCTCGCGAAGCAGCACGACGTCACTGAGGTCTGCGAGGTTCAGCGTGTAGCTCCCACCGCCGTAAATCACCGTTTGCCGGGTGGCGTCCTGTATCTCCACGTTACAGTCGGCGATATCGATTTCGCACTTACTAATCGAGCCATTCGCGACTGACCGCACGATCGCCTCAGTACCGAGACATCCGATGGGATTCCCTCGGAGCACGAGCATGTCAAGCGTCGCGTTTTGCTGCAAGCCATGGACAAACACCAGCACAGACTTGCCGTGAATGTGGTTATTTGCGACATTAAGGTATCGCAGCGACTTGTTCGTCGCGAGACACGCAGCGAGCTCAGCGTCTGCGTTACCGTTGTTCCCCAGCGTGTTGTCCGCGAGGTTCAGCGACGCGAGTGTGAGATTTTCCATCATGCACTTGGCGAGATACTGCGCTGGCTCCCCACGAATGTTGTTCCATGCCAGGTTGAGCGAGCGCAATGGCGTGGTGATCCGTAAAAGCTCACCGATCGCCCTCGCTGCGTGGAATATCTGGTTGCGTTGCAAGTCAAGATGCTCTATCGTGCAGCGATTCACGAGACACTGCATCAACGTCTTTACGGCCTGGTCACCGAGCTGGTTGTTGCCCAGATTCAATGTCTTCAGGTTGACGTGTGGGTCCCGAAGCCCCTTGAAAATCGTGGCGACGCCCTTCGATCCGATGCGATTCTCGCTGAAGTCGAGGTGCTGCAGTTGCGTCAGCGCGACGCCATTGACGATGGCAGAGGATCCCGTGTCCGTGATGCCGACGTTGCGCATCGACAGGTCCTGGATCGGCGTTGTCAAGAGCTGCAGCGCGTCTCCAAGTGCCTCTGCCCGCGCGTCTCCAAAGTAGTAGTTGTCATAGCGCAGCGCCTTTCGATCTTGGTTGTATCGTGACGGCCGCTTGAGGTCCAGCACTGGTAGCACCAACATGGAGGCGTCTTCACAGTGACCGATGTATCGTCCACGCGCCGAGTCGGGCCGTTTGTTCGTCGCTGTTCCTTTGTAGATTGTCCAAAACTCGTCTGAACCACCGATGCCTGTTGGTGGCGTCGCGACCCGCGACTCGGACGACTTCCTGTCTACAGCCGATGGGTTGTCCTTTTGATCATCGTCATCGCAGACATCCTTCCAGAACCGTTCCTGAAGCGTCTGCTCGTCGGCGACTGTGTTGAAGTCATCGATGCCTCCGTCCCACAGCAATCCGCCGCCAGTGCTGCCTGGGGTGCCCAGAGCAGCCGCATCGTTGGCATCACTCTCGCTGAAACCATCCTCCATGCTGTCGCCCAGTTGTCGTGGTGTTCCGTTCGGGGGATCTTTCTCTCGACTCAGTGTCTCGAGCGCTCGTCGGGTCTTGGCAATCAGGCCGCGCGTGCGATGCGCCAGCTTGTAGGTTTTCCACGCGTCCATCTCGCGATTGCTGGACGGCGGAGACAGGTTGCGGGTCGACGCCTTCAAGTTTCCGTGCGTCTCCTTCTTTGCCAAGCGCCGACGTGAGCTACTAGAGGCGGTCGTCGGTGGAGTTGCGCTGTGTGGGGACGATGGCGTGGTCGTGATTGGGGAGAGCGACGGAGAAGGCAACTGGCTGTGAGGAGCATGAGAGTTCACTGAAGGCCCACGCCGTTCACTGTGATGACCGCCACTTGTGCTTGACGGAGATAGCGGTATGACTGGCGGCGCGTAGGAGCTCGCAGCGCATTCACGTAGAACCCGCTCGATTGGATCGAGCGCCAGCGGCCGAGCGCTTGGCGACGACGGTGCCATCGCAGCGGGGTCCCCCGCCAGTGTGGGCGGTGACGTCATCCACGTCCATAGCTTCTCACGGGGAAACGATCCGCCGTTCTTGACTCGACGCCGAAGATTCGGAGAGTGGTGGCTCGCGAGGGGCGACGTCGGTGTCATGCCATCGACCGCGCGCGTCGGCGTCGCGGCTCCGTTCGGTGGTCGCCACGGAGACGTCGGGGGCGCAGGCGTCAGCGGACTCGTGGACACCATCGTGCACGCGAACCTCAAGACAATTCCAACCCGCTCAGCCTCTCAGTCGCTCACGTGCGGCATAACCCAACGCCGCGCGAGTCATCGGGATGGAACGCATCGTCCGTCATGCAGGCGCGCCACTCCTATTTTGGTCCAGTCTAGTTTTCCGACCGACCGAGTGAACTTCCAATCTCCTCTGGAATTATGTACCACCACACTAACTGGCACACAGCATGCTGCTGTCCCCCCCCCCCCCCTGTTCCCTGTTGAGGGTCGAGAGAAGCGCTGACCCTGTGTGAGAATAAAAACGGGACTGTTTCGCGTGGTCCCGAGGGGAACAAGAGAACCCAGCGGCGGCGGCCTGCACAAAGGAAGGAGTTGGTTGTTCCGAGACCGCATCATGACGAGCGTGAACGACGTCGCGCTGGAGGAGATCAAGCCCACGGGCGGCGGCCCCGAGCAGTGGATCGAGCGCCTTCGCGCGGGCAAGCTGCTCTCGGAGCTCGAGCTCAAGCAGGTCTGCGAGATGGTCAAGCAGATCCTCATCGAGGAGTCGAACGTGCAGCCCGTGAGCAGCCCCGTGACGGTCTGTGGCGACATCCACGGCCAGTTTTACGACCTGCTCGAGCTGTTCCGCTGCGGCGGCGACATCCAGACGACCAACTACATCTTCATGGTGAGCGAGCGAGCGAGCGCCGTGTCGTAAAGCCACCACGAACCCCACCATGTCTCATGTTTACGTCGGACGACGCGCTGTGAATGTGTGTGTGTGGCTTGTAGGGAGACTTCGTCGATCGCGGCCACAACAGTGTCGAGACCTTTGAGCTGCTGCTGTGCCTGAAGGCTTGCTACCCTGATCGCATCACGTTGCTGCGTGGCAACCACGAGTGCCGCCAGATCACGCAGGTGTACGGCTTCTACGAGGAGTGCGTCCGCAAGTATGGCAATGCCAACCCGTGGAAGTACTGCACAGACGTCTTCGACTATCTGAACCTGGCAGCGGTGATTGATGGTCGCGTGCTGTGCGTGCACGGCGGCCTCTCGCCAGAGATCCGCACGCTCGACCAGATTCGCACAATTGAACGCCAGCAGGAGATCCCACACGAAGGCGCCTTCTGTGATCTGATGTGGTCGGATCCGGAGGACATTGAGACCTGGGCGATGAGCCCGCGAGGCGCGGGATATCTGTTCGGTGCCAAGGTCACTGCCGAGTTCAACCAGATCAACGGGCTTGAGCTCATCTGCCGTGCACATCAACTTGTCCAAGAAGGATACAAGTACATGTTCCCCGAGCGCAGTTTGGTGACTGTGTGGTCGGCGCCCAACTACTGCTATCGCTGCGGTAATGTCGCGGCGATTCTATCGTTCGACGAGAACCTTGAGCGCGACTTCAAGCTGTTCCGCGAGGTACATATTGTGGATGACGAGGAAACATTTGCAACCAAAGACTGACGCTCTGATGAAATTGTTTGAAAACAGGTTGCAGAGTCGACGGAAACCTTAGGTCAGCGTGCGCTTGTACCCTACTTCCTGTAAGGCTTAGGAGATGTGCAATGGACGACTACGTGCCGCAGCTCGTGGTGGTTGCACCCGCGAAGTTGCGGCCCTGTACGAGTCAACAATAGGTGATAGCACTTTGTTCTTGAGGTATAGTAAGGTTCGAGAAGAACCTTTGTTTCTTCCTGCTTCATCGGTGGGCTCGTTCATGAACATGAAGAAGAGTGAGAAAGATTCACACCACCTTATGTCCAGTTATATCAACGCTACTCCAGTGCCAATGGCCCCACGTCGACGACTGCAGGACCCGGCATCTCCGACGTCTGCACACTGAAGGAAAAATTCCAACCGTGTGCGGCTCCACCGTACTCTCCGAGGCGATTGAGGCAGACCATGGCTCCCTTGAACGCGGGATAAAATCGGGCGATGCGGCTTAACGCACGTTCACAAGCGACACGAGGCTGATCGACGCATCATCGCTCACATCAGCTGGATAAAGCCAAGTACGAGCAGCATCTAACGTACATGCAGTCCAGTGGACATGTCTTGAACAGCATGGAAAGACGGGAGAAACCTCATCATGATGTCGCCATCACCTGTTGCCGCCGCTCCGCCGACGCGAGAATTCACGTACGCGCCAGCCCCTGGAATCGCAGCGTCTCCCACACGACTTCTCAACGACAACACTGTTAGCATGCACTAAGCAGGTACTTGAGGGTCCGTCAGTACCAACGACAGTGAACGTACCCTGCGATCTTGTGATTCGCTCCATTGGAGCTAGCCCCTGCAGCCATTTTCCCCTCGTGATCCAGAGCGACCATGCCGATTGTATCATGATTGTCTTGAGTGATCTGAGCCATCGCTTCCGCGTGTTCCTGGCGATGTAATCGGGGATTTTGCTCAAGAACTATTGGCGTATACGGGGGACACGAGGTGTTTTGGCCCAGAACGTGACGGTAGTAATTGGGCTGACACTGGTGCGTACGCCAGGCATCAAATAGTTCTCGCGAGTATGGCGTCTCAAGCGACTCCTCCTGAAATCCCATCATCTTGGCGAACTCGAGCGCGCCATCACCAGCCAAGATACTGTGCGTCGAGTGCTCCATGACGGCCTTTGCGACATGGATCGCTGCCTTGACCCGTCGTAGCCTCGCGACTGCGCCCATTGACATCGTTTCCCCGTCAATAACCATAGCGTCGAGTGTGGTCTCTCCAGTCGTGTCGGGACTGCCGCCAAAGCCGACGGTGAAATCGCACTGGTCAAGCTCGCATTGATGGCACCCTGCAGCGACCGCGTCGAGGGCGCTGTGCGATCGCAACGCGTCGAACCCCGCAGCAGTCGCCCGCGTGAATGGCCACGTGTTGATTACGACAGCGCACTCCACTGTGACGCTCAGCAGAAGCAGCGAGCGGAGGACCAGCGTCAGCATACTGGATGATCGAATTGAGTGGTCTGGTTGAAGATGAGGAACAGTGCTTCACTTGAGTGCCGATTCGAGTAGTGCCATAGTGACATTGATGTGTAGCCATGACGATGACGGAGCGCTTGCTCAGAGCATTCATCCTCAGCGCCTTGGGTGATATTTTGGGGGCGCGTGTCGGAAACGACTGCACGCTGGGACACGACACGACGCGGCACCAAGAGTCCACGCAAAACGCACTCGAGTCTCGACACCATGGAGAACAGCAACCGGCTGCCGCCCTCGCCGGGTGCGGCAGTGTCGACCCTCATGCAGCAGCTCAAGAGCGGCGAGATCTCCAAGATGCAGCTGTTCCAGCAGATCGCTCAGCTGCAAGCGACCACGGCAACGATGGCCCATCAGGCTACGGCAGCGGCTGCGGCTGTCCACCCTCAGATGATGCGGCACAGCAGTATGCCTGTGACCGCTGGCGACAACCGATCACTTCCAGCGTCGAGCAGTAACTTGACCACAGCTTCGATGGTTTTGGGGGGAGAACGGTCGCGAGCTGGGAGCTCATCGGCAGACCCCTCGCCACTGGCACCTTTCGTGACGTTCGGCTACTCGCCTCCGCGATCTTCCGTGGGCCAATCGAATATCGTGCTTCAGACTAGATCGGCGTCGATGGCCCCGCAGTCGGTGTCGACAGTAACACGACCAGCCGTCCCAATGACTAGAGCCAGCGCGAAACCTGTCGAAAGCGACGCTGACGTGGTGTCTGCTGGGGTCTCACATGACAAGGCTCCGCGACTCAGTGTACAAGAGTGGATCGCGACGAAGATGCGAGCAGCGAGTCCGCCGGACCTATATGCACAGCCTGGCGAGCGTACGGCTTCTCTATTCGAGGCTGCAACAAGCACTTCGACACCTGGTTTGTTTTCGATTCTTCAGCAAGGGAGAGATACTTCAGTCGTTCACCCAGCTAACGATGTGGTCGGTCATGCCCCCCGTGATCCGTCTTCAGCGAACAATCAACCACCTGGAAGTGACGTCGTCGAAGCGCAGCAGAGGCACCAGCAGCAGCAGTCTCAAGCGTATACACAGGCGTGGTCCAGATCACATCATCCATCCAGCGACCAGCTACACAATGATTCTGATGGCCACGGTATACCAGGACCGCATGAGTACATGGAATTCGAGACTTTTCAACCAAATTCTGAGACCAAGGGAGACACGAAAAAAAGATTAATAACCACTGGCCGACAGCGAGGCAACACGCATCGCAACTCGTCAGGCGACGAAGCCAAGTTCCATGCACGCGTGACACGATGGAAGTCGCAGAAGGAAGCTGTCCGAGAGCAGTTAAAGCAGCAGTTGCTGCAGTCTGAGCTGAACGAGTGCACGTTCACTCCCAAAGTGAATCCCAAGTCGACCAAAGTGATCGAGAAGCGCCGTGGTCGGCAGCAGCGGAGCGGAATGGGTGAAGCAGACGCGCAGTCCGTCTCCGAGCGCCTTTATCAGGAGGCAGATAATTACAAGGCTCGAGAAGAGCTTGCAGCACGCCTCAAGGCTGAAGAAGAAGCCGAGCTGCAACGAGAGTGCACGTTCAAACCTCGCATCAACAAAGATCATCCTCTGACCGAGAAGGTTCGACCCAAGTACGCGGAGGTGACACGCAAGGATACACCGACGATCTCCCCGGCTGCATTAGAGGCCGCGGCGAAAGAGCTCAGCGAGTGCACGTTCCAGCCTCGAGTGAACTCAATCAGCCCCGAGATGGTGTCGGCTCAGCTGTATCTCCAACAGAACATCTTTGATCGTCTGAGCCGCCCGAGTGTGGCACAGACTGATAGTGTCGATGGCGACAGAGAGAACGACGAAAGCGATGACGCGAGCGACTATGAGGTGCCACATTCACGACATCGCACGCAAGACGACCTTTGCATTCGCGGCCGTCGACGGCGATCATCTTCGAACGGACCAAGCTCACAACAACGAGGATCTCGTCAACGTCCACGGTCAGCGGGTGGCGTGACAACGGACGAAGAGAAAGCAGAGCGTGCAAAGCAATTTCAGGACTTCCTCGAGCGACAAAAGTTTCATGAGCAGGCACGTCAAAAGCGACTGGAGACAACTCAACAACAGCTCGCACCCCCGCACCGCCCTTCCATCAACAAGAAGTCCCTCATGATGATGGACAATGGTCGGAAAGGCGACTTCCTGGAGCGTATAACCAAGTATGCCATTCGGAAAGAGCAAGACACCGTAAAGAAGAAGACGGTGCGCGTCTCGGTACGTCTATGACGCATAACAATCATGTCATCGCTCTACTAATGTCGAGCTACAGGATCCTCATTGTACGTTCAAGCCCTCTATCAATGTCAATAGCGCTAAGCGGCAGCCTCGCTCAGTGACGGAGCTGAGCCGTGGCGACCTTCTACGCCGAGAGACGACACAACGACTTATGAAGCTGAAAATGGAACAGGAAGAAATGGCGGCACTGACATTCAAGCCACAACTCAATCGGGTCTCCCAGACTGCGGAGGGCCGATTGAAGATTCTGACCAGCCCCGATACGTACTTGCAGCGAATCCAGCAGCACTCCCAGGTCCACACCATGAAGCAACGGCGAGCGATGCAGCAGAAGGAGATGGAAGAATTTGCTGAATGCACGTTCAAGCCCAGGATTATCGATGCACCGGCTTACGTCCAGCGAATCGCTCGAACCATGGCGCTGACTAAGGCGCTGCAAAAGCAACAGCAAGCAGGCGCGAAAGCTAACCAACGGCCCGAATGGAAGTAACAGCGTGAATTAAAGCTAATGTTTGGTTTTGTGGACCAAGTCACATTCGCAGCTCATCCACTCCAAACCTGTTTCAAATAGATAGTATCCTTCTCCTAGTCTCCATGAGCCCTCGCTAAAGTCGGATAAACTCCCGTTTCCCCGCCGTTGTTATCTACTGGCGGAAGAAGGCGCTGACGCTCTCCTTCGGTCGACTCTTGTCCCCAAAACGCAGCGAGGCCACTTTGCGACACTCGTCGAGCGCGTTGTATATGCGGCGTCATAGGATTGAGCAGCCGGCCATGCTTTTGCTCAAGAATACACATCGCAGTACTCGCAACAAGGGCAAAACACCCCACGGCAGCTAGAATCACCTGCACCGTTGGGAGATATGAACCTTGTATTCCAAAGATCCCCGCGACGACGATCGGCATCACGGCAAGACCTAGATTCTAGGGAACCAAAACAATTGGGATACATTGGTAAGTGAGTCGGAGGCGTAGCAGAAACCCGCCGATCGTACCCCGACAGCGATGATGGCTCCGTAGGCGGTCCCAACGTGATGCTCTTCCACGACATCTTTAGATGGCAGTGATCAGTTCATCCGCTGCTGACAAAACTGTTGAGTGTGACCCAAACTAGTACGTACAGGGAATCGAGGGCCAGATCACGGAGAAGAAGAGGCAGGAGGCGATGCCTTGTGCGAGTACCAGCAACCAAATGGATAATCGCGTCACAGCAACCCCTAACTGTGTGACGACAATCACGAGACAAGCACCCGATGCTAAGATACCTCGTTGCGGAGCATTTCCAAATGCATACCCGAGCACAGGAGACGCGACAAGTGTGATCAGAGGGGGAAGCGCCATGACACGAGAGGCTTTTTCCTCGGCGATCACTTTCTTCGAGCAGTATAACGCCGTGATCGGCCCGTTTTTCCACACGGGGTCGTCACAGTTGATCGCGCTGTCTCGAATGTAAGGGGGCGTCGTCGAGCAATACAGTTGATCGATACCTCGCTGAATATCGCACGTCTCCGATAGCTTCGGAATCGGCCACGCGTATGGAGGGAAGGGTGGGCACGATGGGACGATCTCACGGCAGTCGCTGTAGCTTGCGTAGTTTCCTTCGCCACATCTCGTGCATTGAGGTGGTGGGGCGCGGAAGAAGTCGCGCTCCAGCAATAAACTGCCGGCAACGGTGTGGAATGGTACGATGGAGCCCCACACAGCTACACACGCCACCAAGATGAGCCAAAAGACAGTACTAGACAGGAGGCAAAGTGAGTAGACTGAAGGATGACGAAGCCTGATCGCGCCACCCACCCAAACTCGTTCACGTCGCTCAACTTGACCGAGCGATGAGAAGACTTGTTGAGGGGTTGGCCGTTGGGAAGTATGTGTGGCGCTCGAGCACAAGCAGCGCGATCAATCGGAAGAAGCATCAGCGTCGCACCAACGGACATGGCGCAAATGAGCGTCGCAAAGCACAGCGCGAGGGAGACGTTGAATCGATCTGCGAAGTAGGGAGTCAAGATGTTGTTCAAGATACCTCCGAGTCCCGCGAAGCTGCCACTGACACCAAGGGCCAGTGCTGAGTAGTCCAAAGCCAATGATCAGAGAGTTCTCTCATGCTCAATCACCAACCAAGTGCGATAGAGAGGACGTACCAAGCTCTCGCTTCGTGAACCACGTGGCCATAAACGTGGTGCGAGCAACCCCAAGGCTTTCTCCCCCGAGACCGAAGATGACGCGCCCAACCTGAGATAAAGGCAACACTCGGTAGGCACCATGAGGCTGTGAAGACTCCAGGGTGTAAAGCCTATTGCTTTCTGACCAGCATGATCCGAAAGTTGAGCATGGCGCTTCCGATCGCCACGACCGCTTGACCCAACAGCACAAGCGCCGTGAGAGCGAGTAGCATGTCGCGCGCCCCGAGCCTATCCACCAAGTATCCGCCAAAGAGTGGCAGGACGATGTTTGGTGTGGAATAGAGCGTGTACAGTAGGTTCTGCGCACCATCGACGTGAGTCAACGCACATTGTTTCCTCGAGTCGTCTTGAACTGAACGTACAAAAAGCATCTCGAATTCCGCCTTTGGAGTATCGGCATTGAAGTGTTGTTGAAGCTGGTTCTTCAGCGCAGCAGGATTGTGGTAGCAGTAGTTGGATCCAAAGCTCAGCGCGCTGCAGAGCACAAGGACGATGCATTTCTCGAGAAAACGCCTCCCATCGTTCAGCGATGTAGTCTTCGACGCCATGAAGCTGTGGAAGAGCTGTCGCTTGCGTCGTTTCGGCGGTTAGTCGACTACGGTATGTCAACAAGCGCACTTGATGTCATACTCTGAAACTAAGCTAAAAAAAAAAAAAAACACTGCTTTCCGTCGAGGCTGGAATGCGGCCGTGTAAACTCATGGTCACAAATTATGGAGCAGGAAGAGAAAGAGAGAAAGGAACGCTGTGAATATATTTTTTAGGTCGATTAAGCTGCTGTTTGGGGAGTGCCTGACAGGGCTACAGTGATGCCCGGTTGCAGCATGGTCGAGATGTTCAACATGTTGGTGTGGACCACGCGAATAATGGGTGACGAGGCGGTTCGACGACCGAAGGACCGAGCCCGGGGTCTTGGACCGGTCTGTCGCGTTGAAGCTGGGTGCCGCACGCCACGGGGAGAGAGGAAAGATCGCAGCGAAAAGATCGCAGCACGAAGACCGTGCGGAACCGCGGGCAGTCGGCGACTTGAGTCGGAAAGGTGAATAGGTCAAGAGATTACGCCTGGTGTGTTGCGGGTGCGAAGCTACTGGACCAACAGAGTGACCGCGGGCGAGGGACGGCCTGCACGGAGGAGACGGAGACACGTTGCCCTCGCTGGACCCCTGAGGGAGGGTAGAGCAGTGCTGAGGCGAGGGGTCACCGTTGAACAGCAGTTAGGAGCTCGTCTCGCGAAGGCGCGACGCCGAGGGCGCGGAGCGCGGCACCATGCTAAGGGCGCATAGGAGCCTGCATATTGAGCGTCTGGGACGCACGATGCTTAGCTCAATTGGAGCAAAGCATCCGTCTGAATACGGGTTGCATATCGATCTTTGTTGATTCTCGTTATCCTTCCTTCTGCCATCGGTACAGTAGAAGCAACGGACGTCAACGTTCGCACTCGAGCGGCATCCCGGCGTCACTTGGTGGAGAAGCTGGGTAACGCCACAGATGACACTCGTGCGTACAACTGATCCTTGACACCGATCGTAGAAGTCATGGTGACGACGAGCAACACGCCAGCGGCAAAGCGAAGGAATCAGCGCAAAATACTGAGGATCGAGACATCAGCCAATCAAGCAACCAACCAATCAAGTCTGACACCGGCGACTACTCCGGTCGCTTCGGCGGACCGAGAAGGGACAGAAAGCGACGAGGTGGTTGGGACACCTCGCTTCACGATCGTTTGGAGACCAGGGTGGCAGCCATCAAGGACTGGACACGCAATTGTCAAGAGACAGGACTTCGGCGATGAGTGCCCCTCCGCTCACGCCGAAAAGCATGGCGTTCAGTATCTGTAACGTCATACTGCGAGAGTGTTGTCGGGTGCGCGACGGCCTCGTAGATGTCTGGATCCAAACGTGTACGCAAGGCAATCGCAGCTGACGAGGCCAGGATGGGTGGGCGTTGGCCAGTAGCACCGTTGTACCATCTGGCATAGGGAAAGCTGCTTGGCAATGCCGCGACTTGGCTGGGTCAAAACCAGCGAGCGACGGCAATGGAAGAGATGACACTCGATCACTTCTTCTCAGCACAGAAGTCGTCGAGGCGCTCGACGACTTCGATCTCGTCAAATGTGCGTTGATCTCTCTTGTGTCTCAGTGAAGTGTAATGCTCGAACGCAGTGATCTATTCAGGTTGCTCTGCGCTGGTGGGCGACTTCGGAAAGGACATTAAGGAGATGACCTCTTTTGGCGGTAAGTTAGGCTTCGGCCCGACGTTGCAGCTGACGAGGTGTTGTTTCCGTTCTTTCCTTGAGGTGTGGCTCTTGGTGCGTCCGCTTTGGCGCGCAGGACGACTGCCGCTGCTCAACCGGGCTAGCGGCTCGCCGACTCAGCTCGCGATTCGACTTGACACTACTCGAGGTGAACTTCATGACCGTGGCAGCGCGCGTTGGTTGCGAGCCGTCGCCGCTGCCAGACGTGTGGTACTCTCCGGACTTGATATATAGTGTTATGCAATCTGGCGTATGACTCTCACTCACTAAGCCAGCGAAGGGGTAGCGCTAGCCTTGGTGACACTAGCGGAACACAGCTCATAGAGGAAGCTAGCTCCTGCGGTCAAATATCTCACGTTGTGTACCCTTAGTATGTCCTTTCGAGTGCTGGCACTCGTATCCGGACTCACTGTGTGAAAGCCCACGAGATAGAGAGAGACGCGAGGCAAAACGATCTGTATAAATAGAGCCGGCCCTCCGCTTATTCAATTAACAATCGCAACCTTGGGGGCCTTTGCCTCTCTTTTCCTAATATGAAATACGTACGCCACTGCTGGCGAACGTAGATTGACTACTGAATATGAAGTGCAGGGCAGGTATGGGACTTGGCCAATACCTTTCCCACAGTGATGGAGGCGCTTTGCCTCCGAGAAATGCACACGTATACACACTAGCGCAATATACACCAATACAGAGCTGGCAGTGTCCGCACGAGACGTCCGTTTGGGTACCTGAGCACGTAGCTGAATCCGCGGTGGTCGATAACGTAGGACCCCGCGAGATCTCCGTCGAAGCCGGCTTCGGAGGTTGGAGGCAAAACTCGAAGTCTTATTGATGGGGGGCGCTAGCCGCCCCCTTACATGCACGTCACACTGTCGTGTGTGAGGTCGAACTGGACGCTGGTTATTGTGTAGTAGAGTATTGCGGCGCTTTGACGCCTTCGGGTAAAGAGGACGACACTAATTTGGGAACAGAAACTGCGGCTTGCTGCGGATTCTGAACTTGTTCAAATTGGACCTGATATCAGGCAAGACTACCCGCTGAACTTCAGCATATTAATAAGCGGAGGAAAAAAACAAGGATTCCCTTAGTGATTCCCTTAGTGACGGCGAGTGAAGCGGGATGAGCTCAAGATTAAAATCTCTGTGCAGGTTCTGCATGGCGAGCTGTAGTCTATCGAGGCGATGTCAGTGCTGTTGCGCGGTTCCTCGGAAGAGGACGGCAGCGAGGGTGATACTCCCGTATGTGCTTGTGCAGCTGCGCGTACGACACGTTTTCTTTGGGTCGCGTTGTTTGGGAATGCAGCGAGAGTGCACTCGGAACGAAGCTCCACCCTCGACACCAGCCGAGACCAAGCAACCCGTGGAGCAGGCGCCAACGACAGGAAACTAGAGCGGAGTGCGGAGGGGTCCGCTGCGCACTCCGCCAACGTCGTGTAGATCCAGGGTGGTGAGAGGGTGGAGCGAAAGCAACACAGGAGCGGCAGGAAGAATTCGGAGAAAGCCACCGTCGTCAAATCGAGCAAGGAAGAAGACAATGTGAAGAAAGGGGGAGTGTCTAGTGCCATCGAAGATTTGGAGATGCAGGAGGTGGGTTCGGAAGATAAAGCGAGAAAAAGTGAGACGAGAGAGTGAGAACACAACAACGAGTGTCGGCCTGAAGCCAACGAAGAGCGGTTGGCGACGAACGAGGTGAATGTGAACACCGACGGGGCGGTCGTGTCAAGTGATGCTAATGGTCACGCCCACGTTTGCATCGAGGGCTACACGACAAGGACTCTTCAGGTTTCGTCGCATACACTTCAAAATTGTAATGCCCCTGGAACAACGTCTAATGAATTGTATGCTACGAGGCTTAACTTGGGTCTGTTGCCTTGTATACCTCGACGATATCATTGTCTACCCTCGTGGTTCGATGGAGGCACATGTGGTCAGGTTGGCGCTTGTCCTCGCCCGACTGGAACATGCGGGTCTGACCATCAAGCTAAAAAAATGCGTGTTCGGAGCATTTAAGATCGAGTACTTGGGCCATGAGTTAAGCGCTGAAGGCGCCTGTCCGACAGACCGATTGCTATGTGCGATCCGCGACGCACCGGCGCCACAAGAAACTACTGGCGTTCGACGATTTGTGCATCTCGCTCGTTACTAACGACGGTTCATCACGGACTGCGGGCGAAACGCTGAGCCTCTCACCAGACGGCTACGCAAGTCTGTGCCGTGGCAGTGGGGCGACGAGCAGGAAAGGGCTACAACCGGTGGGATACGTAAGTAAGGTGAACAGCAAAGCGCAAGCGAAGTATACCATTACCGAGCTGGAATATCTTGCTGTCATCTGGGCCATCAACCAGTTTCAAACGTATCCCTATGGACGTGCGTTTCAGGTCATCACCACGCGGCACTGAAGTGGCTCATGGCCAACCGAGAATCCAACGCTCGCCTTCTTGGTCTCTCGCCCTCCAAGAATACAATTTCTCGTTCTCGTACCAACCGGGCGGCAGCAACGTTGCTCGTTTCTATAAACCTAATAACCTCAATCTTGAACAGTCGCCTTGCGATGGATCCTATAACGGCTCGTCCGAAGAGTCGCGCGAGAAAGATCTCAAATACCGTACTTATAGCAACCGTTCCTGTGCGGTGTGCTTTCCGGGTATTTACTTTGGCGTACTTAACGCTGGGCAATAATAATGTAATGCCTTGTGTGTCGCACACTAAGTGTGGACTTATGTAATGTACCCCATTACAAGAGACGTACGTGTCTCTGTGATATTGCGTGGTGTACGCTGAGCACCTCGTGCGGGGTCGCACCGGGCTCGATAGGCGCCACACGCTGTATATCCGACCCGGGCCGAGCGAAGGGGTCGCGCTGGCCGGGTCCTCCTGCCGGGTCGACGGCAACTGGTGCCGGGTCCCGGGAGGAGTTGTCCGAGGAAAATATACAGCTAGCGCGGGTCTCACACCGAGTAATCAGTGCAGACACTGGCCAGCAGCTCACGTTGTGTACCCTTTATTGAACGCAGTCCGTTTGAATCGGTCGCAGAAGGGGGTAGTACGATATAGATATCGCCCCAGATGCGTCGATACTAACGATAGTTGGTTCCCACCACTCAACCGGGTCAGAGGGACCCGGGAGTATGAAGGTTTCTTATGGAAAATGAATATACACACCCGGGACGGAGGGTTAATCGGTCCGGGTCAACTAGGGGGGCGGCCACCTTGGCCTTTGCTACTATACGATATCAAGTGTATTACCAGCCACTTGCCGGCTAATACAGGTATATGAAATGCAACACTAACCCGGTAGAGCCGGGAAGCGAGCAGGGGGAGCTGGGGGGTTGTCGCTTACCGACTCACCCGGACCCGGCAGACCAATACAGCTAATGTGCTATGCAATATGCACGCCACAGATACCGCCTAATACACACAGACGTACCCGCAGAGGCGCCACAGACCTGGCAGAACGCGAAGAACCGGAGAGGCTTGAGGGGAACGAGGCAAAACCGGAAGTCTCATTGAGGAGGGACCGCCGGGCGGTACCCTCTTACGTGCGTGTCTACGCTACATGGACCTCTAAAAACCGGTAAGAACCGGTAGCAAGAGTAACTCGGCCCTGTACCCCCGGGTACGTTCTCCGGGTCCGACCGGGTACACTTCCCGGGTCTGGCCGGGTACACCTGGTTACTCCAGGTATACGCCGGGTCCTCCTGACCGGGAGGACCCGGGGGGCCCACACGGGACCCGGTCAACTGACCGGGTCAGCGATCTTCTCTGCTCTTTGCGACTACCGCTCTACTCTAGCTGTCTACCTTCCTGCCGGGTCTGTCTCCATTGACAGCATCTCGCGCAGTCTGCTTCCGTCGATCTTGGCGCCGCACACTACCCCGACAGGTAGGTGCTGGATCCGTCCGGATGCTGCGCAGCCGGCAACGGCTGGCGGCGAGCGACACCGCAGCGGCGGGCGCTTCATCACAACCGCCCCTCATTCTTGTGCGACGTGGTCGTCGCGACGCGGCACCACGGTGCACTGAATGACAACTTGCGACGCGCTGCGGGTCGAGAGAAGCCGGGCGTTGGGTGGATGGCTTCTGGCGTCCGGGACGAGGCGTGCTGGCGTCATCGCCGGGTTTCTCGCTGTCGCTGCCGGGATGCGCCGGCTTCACCGAACATCGTTCGCCGGGAGAGCTCACTCTTCGTTCTTGTTCTTGCCGCGCAGATCACCGATCCCGTTCGCTTCCCTCGCAAGATGTCCGCTCCGCCGTCCGCATCGTCGGTGTTGTCGCCGACACCATCCGTCCCGTCGACACCAGCTCCATCGCCGACACTGGCACCCTCAACGCCTGCTGCTTCGCCGCCGCTCGCGCCTTCGACGCATGCTGCATCTCCAGGCCCGGCGGCTGCAGCGTCTGGAACTGCGCCAGGTCCGGCGTCGGCACCGACGCTCCGGATCCACGCGCCTTCTCCGAGTGTGTCGTCTTCGGTTCCGTCGCCTGCTCGCACCGCTCGCTCCGGGGCATCGTCGCTGCCAGCCGGCTTGGTCGCTCTTCCCGTGTCGTCTGCTGGGTCGGCCGCGCTGGTCAGCCTCTTCGCCGACCTCATCGCGTCGTCCGGGGTCTCGTTGAACCCTCCTAACCTGCGGCTGGCACGGGAGGAGCTCACGCGGCGACTTGTCGACTTCCTCGAGCAACGCGTCGATGTTGACGTCGGCCGGCTTCAGCAAGACTGGCTCGACCCCGTCGGGGAGATGATCGGGTCGGCTCTCGATTCTTCGGCACTTGCTAGCGACGGTGGAGGCTTCGATGTCTCCCGGCTGCTGCTGCTCGATCACCGGGTTGATGCTCCGCCCGGTGGCGGCCTGCGTCAGCGCGCTGTCTTGGACCGGGTGGCCGCTGCCGTTCAGCTGTACGCGACACTCCAGGATCATTACGGCGACTTCGATCTCGAGGCGCGTACGTTGCGCACGCTCCAAGTGACCAGTTGGCTCTCGCACGTGGCGACCACGTTGATCCCCCTGGTCGCAGTGCTTGAAGCCCAGCTTGACTCGGCCGGTCTCGGCCAAGGCGGCTCGCTCGATGCCCAGGGCCTGTATTCTCTGGCGAGGTCGTCAGCGGCTGAGCACCGGCTGGAGCTCGCGCTCGCCGAAATCCGCCGGCTCGAGGACCATGCTGCGCGCTTGGAGGTCGACCTCAGCGATGCTCGCCACGCCTTGACGACAGCGAGCATCCGAGAGCGGAGCTTGGTCGACCGGCTCTCGGAGCTCGCGCTCGATGACTCGCCGGGTAGCGGGGGCCGACGCCCGCTAGCCGAAGCAAGGGCGGAGCTGGAAGCGATGCGTGCTCGGCGGACGCTCAGCAGCGTCCAGCTCGAGCACGTCTATCGTTTCTGCTGGGAACACGCAGCGGCCGTTGGGGATGACGCAGAGACTTGGTGGCGTCTGCTGCGCGCATGCGCATCGGACGACCCGGCGCTCGTGCCCGCTGGCACCCGGCTCAGCGTTTGCCGGCTCGCGAGTGTGCCCTCCGGCCGTCCTGACCCGGCGCCTGCAGTGGACGCGTGGGCGACCGGATCATACTCCGTTGATGCTCTGGATCGACTGGCTATGGCTTCTGCTCCGGCGACCCCCACGTCGACGCCCGCGTCCACGCCGCCACGGTCAAGTCTAAAGCGACCGGGCTCGGCAGCTCGCGGTGCCCGGAAGAAGTTGCGTCTGAGTGCCCCTGGTGACAACGACGACGCTGACGACGAGGTCGAGATTCTCACACCGACAGGCGCCCCTCGACGCAAGGCTGCGCAGGCTGCTCGCGAGTCGATGCACGCGCAACGTGTCGCCGAGGATGACGACGACTCCGGTAGCGGTTCGCGCGATTCTGTGATGGCAGACGAGAGTCAACCGCAATCGAAGGCTGCACGCTCGCCGGCAGCAGAAGCTCGGGCAGCGTTAGTTGAGCTCGTCGC
This sequence comes from Pythium insidiosum, assembly GCA_022836835.1. Classification (NCBI taxonomy): domain Eukaryota; phylum Oomycota; class Peronosporomycetes; order Pythiales; family Pythiaceae; genus Pythium; species Pythium insidiosum. The sequence goes on from JAKVDI010000011.1 coordinate 788,717, forward strand.
GACGCAAGGACGCTCGCCGGCACTGTCGCCAGATCGTCCGATCGACCCGGCAGAGGCGGTGCTTGCTCCGGCAGCCGATGACCCGGCAACGTTCGTGCCTGACCCGGAGCCGGTGCCTGACGCGACCTTGGTGACGACGCCGATGCGACACGGGTTGACTGGTGTGGAGTACCGGAGCACTGTCACCGTGCCTGTTGCTCCTCCCGGCTCTCCGGTCACCGACGTGGTCTTCCGCCAGGTCCCTCATCCACAGCCGCTCGGCTCGATCCGTTCGCAGAGCCGGTTCTTCCCGACTCCTGATGCCGGAGTGAAGCAGCGACTGACAGTGCAGGGGATCGCGACGCAGAAGCTCGGCGGCCAGTCCCTCTTCTTTCCGAACTATGAAGCGTCCAAGAACTTGAGGCACCTGGCAGAGAAGCGGATCGGAGCCGGCCAGGAGGCCTGGCGGAACTACTTCGAGTTGCTCGCCAGCGCCCCCTGGGACGCGATGTGGTTCGGTCGAGTCCGGCACTTCTACCTCGTGGACCCAACCAAGATGTCGAAGGCGCAGGTCGACTGGGTCTTCGACGTGTTCCGATTCATGTACGATCACCGGCAAGCTCTCTGGATTCGCAGCCACTGGCTGTATCTCAGCCGCAGGTTTGAGCTCGTGACGGCTAACACTCGTCGCGCGGCAGTCACCAACGTGTTGATCAAGGCTTGGAAGGCACTCGAGAGTCGGATGCCGGCCGGGATGACGCGCATGATATTCCACGAGCCGGCAATCTGGACCGTCAGCGCGAGACCTTGCGTTTGGGTGCCGGCACCGGTTGCCCCGCGGCGCACTCTCATCGATCAGCTCCAGCAACTCGATCGCGAGGAGCCGATCCGGTGCAACTGGTCCCAGGACGATGAGACGCGTGGCCGTTTTGTTGAGGCACTGATCCCGCCCCTTGCTGCTCGGCTGGACACCTTGGGTGGTCGATGCTGGGAGTTGCCGGATCCGTGGGGCCGGGCGGACTATTGTCCTCGTCCGTTGGACGAGCTGACGGAGGGCACACCCGGCGCCTCGTATCTCTGCCCCGGCTACACTTCGCCGGCGCTGCCGCCCCCGCTCGAAGTCAGTGCTGGCGGGCTCGAAGGCGAGAGCGATGACGATGATCCGGAAGCCGAAGAGAAGAATGACCGTGTTGCGCCCCTGCCGGCTTGACGCACGTGTCTGCCAGTCAGGTCGGCGCCAGCCAGGTGCTGTTTCAGATCCCATTCCATCCGCGTAACCTGAATACACGTTTGCTTCATTGCTTCGATTCTTCTGGTCGTCTCAGCTTCGTGCTCTCTTGGTCTTCACGGCGTCTGCCGGCTTTCGGATGCTCTTTGCTTGCTGTTCCGGCAACGTGCATGCGATTCTTCACAGGTCATTGCTCGAAACGGAGGGCACACCCGGCGCCTCGTATCTCTGCCCCGGCTACACTTCGCCGGCGCTGCCGCCCCCGCTCGAAGTCAGTGCTGGCGGGCTCGAAGGCGAGAGCGATGACGATGATCCGGAAGCCGAAGAGAAGAATGACCGTGTTGCGCCCCTGCCGGCTTGACGCACGTGTCTGCCAGTCAGGTCGGCGCCAGCCAGGTGCTGTTTCAGATCCCATTCCATCCGCGTAACCTGAATACACGTTTGCTTCATTGCTTCGATTCTTCTGGTCGTCTCAGCTTCGTGCTCTCTTGGTCTTCACGGCGTCTGCCGGCTTTCGGATGCTCTTTGCTTGCTGTTCCGGCAACGTGCATGCGATTCTTCACAGGTCATTGCTCGAAACGGAGGGCACACCCGGCGCCTCGTATCTCTGCCCCGGCTACACTTCGCCGGCGCTGCCGCCCCCGCTCGAAGTCAGTGCTGGCGGGCTCGAAGGCGAGAGCGATGACGATGATCCGGAAGCCGAAGAGAAGAATGACCGTGTTGCGCCCCTGCCGGCTTGACGCACGTGTCTGCCAGTCAGGTCGGCGCCAGCCAGGTGCTGTTTCAGATCCCATTCCATCAGCGTAACCTGAATACACGTTTGCTTCATTGCTTCGATGCTTCTGATCGTCTCAGCTTCGTGCTCTTCTTTGTCTTCACAGCGTCTGCCGGCTTTCGGAGCTCTTTGCTTGCTGTTCCGGCAACGTGCATGCGATCCTTCACGGGCCATTGCTCGAAACATCGACGAGAGTTGTCATCGTCGATGGACCAGCCGAGATCGTCTGAGCGCAGGCGAAAGCGACCTGGCGTCTGAAAGTCACCCAGAGGACCCGAGAGAGCAGGCGCGCCCATCAGATCTCGTTCTTGCTCGTCCTCCACTTGTTTTAGAACGCTGGAGGGACGTTCTTCCCCGTCGGTGTTCCGACGGGGTCGGGCGGCGTGCACACGTTGTGCGCAACCACTCGCGCACCCGGTGTTGTTGTGGGGTGGGTTGCTCACCCCGGGTGGTCGACTTATTGCAGGGGTCGACCGGCCCTGTTGGCGAGGGACTAGTTCTCCTCGTCCTCGTCGGCCGTTTGCATAGCTGCAAACCTCGACCGGGCCCGGTGTGCTTGGTCGAACTCGTACTGCAGTCGGCCGCAGCTGAGCTGGTCTTCTCGCACCCAGTCCGGCTCGTCATACCCTTGCCACTTCACGAGATACTCCTTGTGACGACGGCCGGACCGGGTTCCACTGCTCACCCAACGCACATCGCGTAGCTCCTCCACTGCGTACTCGCCGGCTTCTTCATCGGGCAGCCAGCTATCCTCAGGGAGGAGAGCGGCGTCGAGATCGTCATCATCACCGCCTGGGACCGGGGGAATGTCGTCGCCTGGCCGGTCATGCCAGGTCACGCGAGGCTTCAGCCGGCTCACATGGACCCAGGGGTAGATGCGATAGCCCTCGGCATCAGCAGCGAGCTTCACTCGGTAGTCGCCATCGCGCTCGATGATCCGGAATGGCCCGTGCCATTGATGCGCGAGCTTCCTCGTCAGACCTGGCTGGACCCGGGCGAGGTGCAGCCAGACCTGGTTCCCGACTTCAAACCCCGTCTTGAACCTGTCTGCCAGCTCCTCCCAGTCTCTCGTGTGCCGGTCAGCACGCTGCTGTTGGGCTTGGCGCTGGAGGTCACGAGCCCAAGCTTGAACATACTGATGCCGGCGCTGAGCGCGCAGCCGCCAGGCGTACGCATCCAGGGCGCTCCGGCCGCGGGGTGCCGGCGTCAACATCGCGCTCACAGTCGACTTGGGGTCCCAACCGTGGACCAGGAAGAACGGGGACTCATGCCGGGTAGCGTCGAAGCTGGTGTTCAGCGCGAACATCAATCGATGCACGACGTCCTCCCAGTCCGACTGGTCGGACTCGGCCACGTAGGTCTTCACGCTGCGGATCACCGTCTGAACCGAGCGTTCCTGCTGCCCGTTCGCCTGGGGCCGGTAGGCCAGCGTGGCACGCTGCCGGCTCCCGAGCATCCGGCGAAAGCTGGAGAACACTTCGGACATGAACCGGGGGTCCCGGTCGTGACGGATGATGCTGCTCGCGCCGAATCGCTGGAAAACGACCTGGTCGTAGGTCTCGGCGACAGCCTGAGCGGACGTGTCGTTCATCGCGGCGCACATCACATACCCGGAGAAAGCGTCCTGGAACAGTAGGAGCATCGTGTTGCCTTGGGTTGATGCCGGCAGCGGGCCGACAAAATCCATCGAGACGATTTGGAATGGATACTCCGGGTGGATGTTACCCGGCGATGGGCCCGGGTTCGGCGCGCTCCCCTTCGCTGTCGTGCAGTCGGTGCACACCCGGACGAACATCTCTACGTCCCTGAACAAGCGCGGCCAGTAGTACTCGGCTCGCACTCGCTCGAACGTCCGGGTGATGCCCTGGTGGCCGCCCTGGTAGTCGGCATGACATGCGTGCAGGATGTCATGCCGCATACCCGGCGGGACCACCAGGCGTGCTTCGGGGAGGCGCGCTCTCTCCGCTCGCGGGCGCGACTTCGCTCCGACGTAGCGCAGCACGTCGTCGGCGTCCAGCACGAACTGGTCTGCCTCCTTCGCGACGGCGCGCACTTCGTTCTCGTCGAGCTCGTCGAGTCGGCCCGCGAGGAACAGCCGGATGCGACGAGTGTGCTCGTCCGCATCCTGCAAGGCGCGGATGCGGCGCCATCTCTCGTCCGCCGGGCTCGCTCGCTCCGGCGTGGCACCCGTTCGGCGTCACGCTGCAGTGACGTTTCGCCGCGATCTTCCGCCCTTCCGACCGTTAGGTCACCCGATGGCTCGTCGCAGGGAGCCGGAGATCCTTCCCCACCGTTGCCTGACGAGCACGCTGGATCCGGGGTATCTTCCAGCGATCCGGGTGGACCCGGGAGGCGAACGTTCCTTGGTGTTCCACCGTACTGGTCCTGTATCCCGTGATGGGCCTCGAAGGGCTGGTTTGCATCCAACTCGGTAGAAGTTTCCGTCGATGACCGTCGGTTGCCGCGTGCCTCGAGCCAATCAGAATCGGCGAGGGGTCGGGTTGAGTCGCGTCGACTGGATCGGCGAAGCTGATTGGCTGACCGGGTCGTCGGCTCAGGGGATGCTCGGGCTGGTGTCGCACGACGGTTGCCGGGTCCGTGTGACCCGGGACTGAGCGCGGCCGAGTCGCTGGGAAGGGGCGCGTCGGTTGAAGCGCTCCTGCGAGCTTGGCGAGCTCCGCCCGGCGCCGCGGCGTCTTGCTCAGTGCGGGCGCGATCGCCGCCGCCCGCGCTCGTCGCCGTCATGCGCCCCGCTCCGCGCCGGCCGTCGCCGTGCGGCGCGGCGAGCGATGCCATGCGACGCGCTCCGCTGCGCGTCTGCACGACGAAGGCATGCTCGCCGCCGCCCCTGCTTGAGCCGTCGCTCGCAGGGCGCGTCGCGGCCGGCTTCGACGTCGATGCCGGGTTCCGCCGGGTGTCCGCCGCCCCTGCCCGCGTTGCCGTCGCTGGCCGCGGGGTCTTCGACTTGGTCGCCGGCCTTGGCTTGATCACCTTGATCGCCTTGAGCCTTGACCAGCCTCGCAGGGATGCTGTTGAGCTCCCGGAGGACTTGACGCTCCTGCTCGTCGTCAACGACCCAGTCGGACCCGGTACGTAGCGTCTTCGTCGCCAAGTAATCGGCTGACGCATTGAGTTCACGCTTGACGTGTACCAGGTCGACCCGGTCGAAGCCGACTTGCAGATCCCGGAACCGGTTGAGCAGCGTTTGCAAGTGCGCTTGGTTGCACTGCATGCTCCCGGTGCACTGCTCGATGGCGATCCGGGAGTCGCCAACGACGACGAGCTCCCGGATGCCGCGCTCGCGCGCGCGCTCCAACCCGGCGAGGAGCCCCGAGTACTCGGCCTCGTTGACGGTGACCCCGTGTAGGAAGACACCGCCGGCTTCCACCGGGTCCCAGGAGGGTAACGCCCAAAGAATATAGCTGGCGCTTCCGACATTCGTCTTCAGCTTAGCCGATCCATCGAACGTCAACACCCACCCGGACCTGGTCGAACCGAGCACATCGTAGTGCAACGCCGGCTTCACCCGGGTGCGACTGGCCTTGGGCGGGGTCAGCTCGCCGGCAACTTCGTCCAGCTTCTCTCTCGGCGTGATTCCCACCGCACACCAGCGCGCCAGCCAGTCCTCGTCGCGTTCGCACCGGGTCACTTCGAGTGTCCAGGGCGAGAGGAACGTGGCCCACTGCAGGCACCGGCCGCTGAGAGTCCTCGACGTCATCAGCCACCGGAGCACCGAGTGCCGGGTGTAAACCTTGAGCGGCCGGCCGGCGAATCGAGTAGCACCCGGTAAGCACCCGGAGGAGCGCTAACACCTCCTTCTCTGCGATGTGATAGCGAAGTTCCGCATCATGCAGAGTCCGGCCCGTGAACCGAACCGGCCAGAGCTTCCCGGCTTCCTCCTGTGCCAGCACCGCGCTGATGGCCCAGGGGTTCGCGTGCAAGATGACGACGAACGGCCGGGTGCGATCCGGGTGCTTCAAGATCGGCGGCGACGCGATCTTCCTCTTGAGAAGCTCGAACGCTCTCCCGGCTTTCTCCAGGTCCCGGCCGGCTCGTATCTGCTCGTCGGTGAGTTCATACAGGACCGACGCGATGGTTGCGTGGTCCTCAATGAACTTCCCGTAGTAGTTGATACTACCGAGGAACGACTGGAGCGCCTTCAGGTTTGGCGGGAACTGGAGCCGGTCGAGCTCCTTCGCGATCTTGGGCGTCGCTTGGATGCCGAACCGGTCGACCCGGTGGGACAAGTACTCGATCGAGCGCTTCCCGAACGAGCTCTTGAGCAAGTTCACGGAGATCCGCCAGTACCGGAGCCGGTACATCAGCCGATCCAGCATCTCGACCATCTCCTCCCAGGTCTCGCCTCCGCCAGCTACGTCGTCGATGTACGAGCTGCGGCCCAGCACCGGCCCCATGCGTTTTGGAGCCGGCCGGTTCATCTCGAACACCGTGCGACCAGGGAGTGGCCGGGAAGCTTCGTCGGGTCGCGATTGCCGGCTTCGTCTGGGTCCAAGCCAAGCGCTGACAGCACCTCCGGCTCCACTTCCGCCTCAAGTTCCGGGGGCAGGCGCACGAACCCCCACAGGCAGTTGTCCAGCATTTGCTGGTACACCAGTGGGGCGTTCTTCAGCCCGAAGGGCATGCGCACCCATTGGAAGTGGCCGAGTGGGCAGGTGAACGCGCTGATCCGGCGCGCTCTGGGCGTCATCGAGACGGCCCAGAACCCGCTCGCCATATCCAAGCTCAAGAACCACATGACCCGGTCGAAGTTATCGAGCAGGTCGTCGATCAGTGGGAGCGGATAGGTCATGAGAGTAATGAGCTGGTTCACCAGTCTGTAATCAATACAGAGTCTGATGTCCTTCCCATTCTTTTTCATGACCACGACGATCGGGCTTGCCCACTCCGAATCGGAGTACTCGATCAAGCCTTGCTGGAGCAGTCGCTTGATCAGTCGTAGACCTTGGGCAGCAGGTGACCCGGGATCCGCCGGGGCTTCTGCGCGATGGGCTTCGTCCCGTCGGGCACCTCGATGTCGCAGTGCACGCCCCTAGCGGCGGCGGCAGGGCGTTGCCGGACCCCAGGAAGGCGGATCGGTGCCGGCGCAAGCTGGCATACACCTGCTCGCGCTGCTCGGCGGTCGTCTCACCCGGCTCGCCGACGTCAGCGGCCTCGATGTCCGGGCCTTGGTCATCAACCACGAGTTCCGGGAGCTCCGTGAGCTGCAACCGGAGTTCTTCGAGCATGAGCCGGTCATCGCCTTCGCAGTAGTACGCTCTAGCGCCGGAGTCGTCGTAGACGACTTGCTCCGGGCTCTGCTGGATCACCTTGAACGTCGATGCCAGCTTCGTTAGGCGATCGCTGGCCTTGGTCGTGGTTGTCGTTCCCGGTGCAACCCGGGTGACCATCACGCTTGCGCTCTCGACGTCAGCACTTGGGCGACGGAGGATGCTTGTTGGCGCTGGGTAGTCTCGACGCTCAACGACCGGCGGCAACGACTGCTCGTACGCTTCGTACGCATCTTGCTCGCGCCGGATGAACTCGCGCGAGTGGGACGCCTCGTGCGCGAGGGTCTGCCACTCCTTGTACTTGACCGTGCCGGGTCGCACGCACCTGGGAGTGCTTGGGAGATGCCCGTCCTCGACCAGGTGAGCGACCGGTGTCCGCGCCAAAAGCGTCACTGTCGACGGCGAGATGTTGACGACGCGGACGGCACTCGGCGCACCCTGCTTGTTCGTGATCAGTGTCGTGACCCACTTGGTCGACCGGCACAGCCACAGAACAAGCTGGTCAGCAAGGTGCTTGCCGTACACGATCGGTACGACCGCACTCATGCCGGGTGCGACTGTCAACGCGTGTGGCGAGGCGACCTCGATCTTCCTTGCGCGAGGTCGGCTCGACCCAGCGGACACCAGCGGTATTCGCTCCTCATCCGGGAGGCGTACGCTTCCTTCGTACGCGCTCAACCGGACCCCGGCAGCCACCATGAAATCCATCCCGAGGAGGCATTCGATGCCGTCCCCGATGTTCCCGCACCACAGGTCGACGTAATAGACCACGCTCATTCCGAGTGTGATCTTTACGGACGCCCGGGCGGTCACATAGGTGGTGACGTCCCCGATCCCCTTGACCTTCAGCTTCTCGTCGAAGCGAAGCCGGAGACCGAGGCGTCGTGCCAGGTCGAGGCTGAGGATACTTGTCGTGGACCCGGAGTCCAAGAGGATGTCGACCCGGTGGTTGCACACTGCACCGTGCACGAGGGCAATGCCGACGCGCTGTGCCGGTTCAGGGCAATGCGACCACCAGCCCCGGCGCTCCCCAGGGCGCAACTGCATTGTGGTCCGCCAGCCGGCCTCATCGACAGGGGCTTGGTCGACGTCACCAGAGGTATGAGTAGTCAAGAACGAACGCGCTTCGTAATCGACAAATGTATCTGGATTCTTGACGTCGTTACTCTGTCCTGATCCGACGAATGCATACACATGCAGAACTTGAGCATCTTGAGCAGCCTTGACTGGGTCTTCCTTGGTCTTGGCCGGGTCCGGCGATGCTGGGACCGGTCCTTGTTCGGGTGCACGCTCGGCGCGTACCGGGGCCCGTTTCCCCGGCGAGCTTAGCAGTTTAAATGCTGCTGCACCGCAACGGGAAGCTTGCTCGCTGCTGCGGCGTTCTCTTCGGCTGTCGTCCACGCCTTGAGTGACTCGAGTGCCTTGGCCACTGCGCACTCACCAACCGGGTGAACCTTCTTGCACGCCGGGCACTGCTTGGGACAAGCATCTGCAGTGTGCCCGGGTGCCTTGCACAGAGCGCACGTGACCCGGGAGGGACACTCTGCCGCCCAGTGGCCGGTGCCACCGCACTCGTAGCACCTGGTGGGGTCACGGCGCGGTGCCGGACTGACGTCTCTCTGCCGGGGGCGCTCACCGGCGTGGTCCTTCTTCTGGTCCGAGCGATACCCGTTGGTACGCTGGCCTGCCGGGGGACCCGGTGGAGCGCTGCGCCAATCGCGGCGGTCGCGCTCGCGGTCACGCGCGCGATCACTGACGACTTGAAACACGACTTCAGTGTCGGAGCCGGCTTCTTCGTCGTCGGACTCGACGTGGTCGCGGTCTTCGACCTGGAACCGGACCGACTTGCCTTCGCTGGCTCCCCGGGTGTCTTCGTCACTGTCATAGGTGTAATACACCTGGGCGGACCGGGGAGTCGAGCGGTCCCGGTCTCTCGGCGCACTGCGATCGCGCTCCCTGTCACGCGAGGACCCGGCACGACGATCTTCATAGTAGCTGGCATGTTCCTCGTAGGCCTTGAGCGTACTCTCGAGCTCATGGATTGACGCGAACCGGCGTCCGATGAGCGCGGTACGTATGTCCGAGTCGGACAACGTCTTGATGAAGCGCCCAACGTGGTGCTTCATATCGCTTGACGTGGTCAGCCGGATCCGGGCCTTCTTCGCTGCGGCGTTGAGACGCCACAAGTGCTGGCGCGGGGTCTCGCCGCGACGCTGCCGGATCGAGAAGTACCTCTCGATCGCGGACTCGGTCGGCGCGCAGAACTCGGCTTGGAAGGCTTCTGCCAGCCTGGGCCAGCTCTTGCTTGCATCGCCGAGCTGCTGGAACCAGGTTTCGGCGATACCCCGGAGATACATCTCCAGATTCCGGCACTTCTCCGGCTCCGACCAGGCTCCACTGTACCCGAGGTACTGGAACTCTTTCCACCAGGCCCGGCGGTCAGCCAGCGAGCCCTTCCCATCGAACAGCTCGAGGGAGCGATGCGGGATAAACGGCCGGATAGGCAGCGCGTAGCCAGCGGATGCCGGCATCGCTGCCATCACGGTCGCTTGCGCTGGTAGACCCGGCGACGGTGGGTGGAACCCGGGGTCGCTCATCATCGGCTCGTCGAAGCCTGACGATGGTGGGGCCGGAGCCGTTGCGTACATCGGTTGCTGGGCCGGAGGAGGCTGCTGCGCATAAGGCTGCTGGCCCGGGGCTTGCGGGTGATATACCCCTGGGGTACTTGAAACGCGGCTGCTTGCTGCTGGAACGGATACGCCGCCGTCGGGGCAAACGTATGCTGGGGCATCACGCTCGCTTGCCAGTTCGGAACCGACGCTTGGTGAGCCTGAGCCGGTTCAGGGGCTGGATGCGATATGCCAGCAGCCCTGTTCAGGTGTTCCGCAATGCTTGCGCCGGAAGAGCTGATCACCGACGGCGGAGACCTCATCGCACGCGGGTCGACCGGTGCTTGTTGAGTCTCCTGCCGGGTGTCAGCTCTCGGAGGCTGCGCCGTGCGACCCGGCGAGGTCAAGCCTTGGGCTTTGAGCCACTCGGTGACTTCGACACCGAGGTACCACATCGCCCAGAACACTTCGTGCTCAACCTGCAGTGGGAGCAGCTGGGCGAGTGGGGGCGCACCGTTTGCGAACGCGTGCACCAGGTTGAGAAACGCGTAGCCGGCCTCGTGAAGGGCAGTTTGCAGAACTGCAATCTTCTGCACTACATCCAATCGGTCCAGATGGACCTCATAGATGTTCGTGCGAGGGTCAACCGGGTCGGACGTACGACAGACATCAAACTGCCGGAGCCATGAGTCCTTATGAAAGTGCTCGATGACGTCCGCAGCCGGTCCGCTGACGAAGTCCGACCGGGCCGTCGAGGAACTTGATCCGACAGGGTAGACCCGGGTGGCCGGGGTACGACTCCACATCTCGACACACTCTTGCACGAGGTACTTCTCGAGTGCCGCAGCTGGGTGTCATCACCTTCACGCCGGGGTCCCAATGCCATTGCTGGCATGCGAGGGCCGGCAGCTTCGAACTTTCCTTCCGGGAGGACTTCACTTCCGGCTCGGGATCGGGGTCGGTGCTGTCGGTGTGGCTGGAGTCTTGATGTGTGCGAGGCTCTTGCCGGCTACGACCAGACCCACGCCGGGTCGGCTTAGCACGGTTAGAGCTCGAGCGCTCCTCGGCTTGGCCCTGCGACTTGTGCTTGCTTCCTGCCGGCTTGAGGGCCGGCTGACTTGCACGCTTCTCTTTCTTCTGCCGGCCGCGGCTTCGACTGCGGCCGGCTCCGGGGCTGCTGTAACTCGAGCTACTACCTCCCGACGCGGAGTAGAAGCTGTCGTCATCGCCGCCCCTGGTCTTGGGAGAACGACGCACCGGGTCTTCCGCGTCGTGCTCCTTTTCTTCTTCCTCGTCCCAGCATAGCTAGACGAGAGGAACCGGGACCCGGCCGGTTCCGATCGCTGCCGCCAGAGCGGCGTGGGACCCGGGCCACTGGCCCTGGGTCCGAGAAACCTTCATCTTCGTGCACAAACTTGACCGGCTTGGGCACGGTCTGGTTAGTATCAGACGAATCCATGGCGTTCATACTACCACGGCCTTTGGCCGATCCTGGCATACGCACCAGTTGTGATATTGCGTGGTGTACGCTGAGCACCTCGTGCGGGGTCGCACCGGGCTCGATAGGCGCCACACGCTGTATATCCGACCCGGGCCGAGCGAAGGGGTCGCGCTGGCCGGGTCCTCCTGCCGGGTCGACGGCAACTGGTGCCGGGTCCCGGTAGGAGTTTTCCGAGGAAAATATACAGCTAGCGCGGGTCTACACCGAGTATCAGTGCAGACACTGGCCAGCAGCTCACGTTGTGTACCCTTTATTGAACGCAGTCCGTTTGAATCGGTCGCAGAAGGGGGTAGTACGATATAGATATCGCCCCAGACGCGTCGATACTAACGATAGTTGGTTCCCACCACTCAACCGGGTCAGAGGGACCCGGGAGTATGAAGGTTTCTTAGGGAAAATGAATATACACACCCGGGACGGAGGGTTAATCGGTCCGGGTCAACTAGGGGGCGGCCACCTTGGCCTTTGCTACTATACGATATCAAGTGTATTACCAGCCACTGCCGGCTAATACAGGTATATGAAATGCAACACTAACCCGGTAGAGCCGGGAAGCGAGCAGGGGGAGCTGGGGGGTTGTCGCTTACCGACTCACCCGGACCCGGCAGACCAATACAGCTAATGCGCTATGCAATATGCACGCCACAGATACCGCCTAATACACACAGACGTACCCGCAGAGGCGCCACAGACCTGGCAGAGAGCGAAGAACCGGAGAGGCTTGAGGGGAACGAGGCAAAACCGGAAGTCTGATTGAGGAGGGACCGCCGGGCGGTACCCTCTTACGTGCGTGTCTACGCTACATGGACCTCTAAAAACCGGTAAGAACCGGTAGCAAGAGTAACTCGGCCCTGTACCCCCGGGTACGTTCTCCGGATCCGACCGGGTACACTTCCCGGGTCTGGCCGGGTACACCTGGTTACTCCAGGTATACGCCGGGTCCTCCTGACCGGGAGGACCCGGGGGGCCCACACGGGACCCGGTCAACTGACCGGGTCAGCGATCTTCTCTGCTCTTTGCGACTACCGCTCTACTCTAGCTGTCTACCTTCCTGCCGGGTCTGTCTCCATTGACAGCATCTCGCGCAGTCTGCTTCCGTCGATCTTGGCGCCGCACACTACCCCGACAGGTAGGTGCTGGATCCGTCCGGATGCTGCGCAGCCGGCAACGGCTGGCGGCGAGCGACACCGCAGCGGCGGGCGCTTCATCACAACACGAAGCCAGTCTCTCGAGAAGCGTCCCAACCTTCACTCGAACACGGAGGGTATAGTCGCGCTTGATGACTTTGTTGAACTGCCCCACCGGATTGTTTGTCTTGGAGACCCTGTAGGTGTATGGAAGCACTGCCTGCGCATGAACTTTCCGCGCAACCACTGGCGATAAAAGTACTCGCCAAACCGTACAGTTTCTGGGTTTGTTGTCCATGAGAGCCAAACGCTAGAGAACGTGGCTTCAAGCTCGTGCTGTGATCGCGCGAAGTGCATGTCGTAGACGTCGTCGAATAGTTGCTTCCGCGTTGATCTTGGGAGGCCGCGGACACGTTCGGCTACCTTGGCAAAGACGTGGTAAAAGCACATCAGGTAAAGCACGCCGCTATCTTAACCGATGACGGACTTCACGGCGTTGTACTGCGCATCATCGCCATCCCCCATAACAAATTTGACGCGAAGCCGGCGGTCGAAAAATTGGTAGAACAGCGAGCGTAAACTCTGCAGCAGCCGCGAAATGATTGCCTCGGTACGCTGCGAGACGATGAAGAACGCCACTGGCCGGAATGAGCGATCTTGCTGTGTGACGCCGCACACGATGACGGGATATCCAGATTGGTTTAGCTTGAACGTTGCGTCGATGTGCAGAACGTACGACATCGAGTCCTTGTCAAGTAGCCCCATTGTATTCTTTGTCGCGAGGCCGAAAATGAACGGGTTGCCGTCAGTCCCGTCGCCGACATCGGGTAAGCCGTACGCATCTCGATCGAATCCAAACGCGACAGCGTCGTCATTAGTGATAGTCGACGACGGCAGAAAGCGCTGGGCGAGCTGGTTCAAAGATTCCAATGAATAAGTGTTGCTCATGTGCTTTCTTCGATAGTTGGCAACGCAGTTCTGAACCTGGACAAGATTGGGGGCGCTCAAACTGTCAAGATCCATGCTCTCGATAATGGCATTTCGTATCTGCGCGGGCTTCATTTCGTTTTTTCGCCATCTCCCGCGCGAACATCCGCATTGGACGTGAGCTGATTCGCCCTCGGCGACGCTACTGCTGTCGCGTGACTTGAAAGCTCGTAAACACTGCAAGTGCCGTACTTCATGCACACGTCGATACGAGCCCGCCAATGACAAGGCGTCAACGTCGCCACCTTCGCGCATTCGTCTGACTTGCACCACGATAGATGATACGTCATCAAGTGGGCATCCTCGGAGTGCGAGCAAAGCGTGCAGGATGTCTTCTTTGTCGTCTTGGACACCATCGCCTTCGCATCGGTCAGGTAGCTGTCCAAGCGGCTCCGCTGCTCCTTGATGAACACAGGTTGCCAGGGGAGCAACTTCGGCATTTCAATGTCGCAGGCTGGGAAAAGTGTGCGCGTTGAACAGTCTGTGGTGAATTCGATATGCAGAGAATCTCCGCTCTTGAGACCGCTAGACGCGTTTCTTGGTCGTTGGGATTATTGACGAATAAAACCGTTAGCAACTGGTTGGTTGATAGCACAAAGTATATTGCCGGTTGTATGACGATTTTTTCGAGAAAAGATTTCCAACCGGTCTTTCTCGGCGCGGTTGCCACGAGCGATGCGCGATCGTCTCGCAATAGGTCGAGTCGGAAGTAGCATTAAACATACGCGTCGCTGAACGGATTTGTTGAAGGCTTTCGAGAGACCTGTAACATACAACGCAATCCGTAAAGCACGTGAGCTTTGGTAGATTCCGGAGACGAACTCGCTTCCCACCTGTGAAGATTGCTTCTTGACACACGATTGCACTTGACGGTAGGGTTCTTCGTTGATCTTGTTTTCTATCATGCGCATCGCAAGTATATCTAGCCACATAGAGCTGCGGGAGATCTATCATAAACGGCATGTGTCATGCTTCCCTTACCTTGATTTCACATGAGCTCTGTCGGCCTTAGCATGTCCACGATCGATGCGGGTTATGGCGTCAGAACGCTGCGCGAGATGGAGATCGAAACTCGTGCACCTGCTGACGGACGCGCGGCGCGCGTAGGTGCCGCGTTCAGAGCAAGCAGTCGACAGCGTCGTCTCGCGGCTCTTGTACCAGGGGGGGGTCAAGTCTTGGTTGATGGTAGGCGGCTGCGGCTTGGTCTTTTTATCTTGACGGTGTTTCTGGAAATGATCTATTTGATTGCTTGCGCAGCAAGGGGTGGGCAAACGTTCAGGTGGCATGAGCCGCCTTGACTCTTTCGGAAATGCGTCCGTTACGTCGTTTCAAATGGGCGCTATTTTGACCAATGATTGTTCTGCTTATCTTGTTTTATGTGTTTCCAGCGTAGTGTTCTTTGTTTGCAACGACCGTTGTTTGTTTGGTCGTTTCGTTCTGTGGAAGGGCTTTTGTTTTCTTTGAGATGGCGGGTCAATATTTAATCTTACAGTGACTTCTTTGCAATTCATGTTTTTACTGTGCAATCTATGTGTTCTCTCCGTTTCCTGGCGATGTCACTGAGATCGTCAGGAAACGGGACGGCTAAACTCCATAAATAGACATGTCCACATATTTAAGGCAAAACATGCCCGTCTCCTTTACGCAGTAAAGGAGCTGCAGTTGATACGAACCCGATAACTGCAAGCCCTGTTTTTTAATTTTTTGGGGATCGTGCGGCAATTGAAGAGGGGAGCTGCCAGTTCACCCTGCGTCGTGCCACGAAGCCACCGCTCGCTGCATCCTGATCCTGAAAGCCGCTGCGCTCGACGTCATCGAGTCCCTACGCCATGGCGAAAGACAAGTACCCCGGCGCGTAAGTTTCTGAAGTGGTCATCACGGTCTCAGTCATGCGATCTAATAGCTCTCCTAGCGCCTTCTTGACGACGCACAAGAGTAACATCGCTCTGTGGTCGGGATTCTTCGTCGCTGTGCTCTTCTGCTACCACCTTTTCAGTGATGGAGACTTCTCGTTTCTTATGGTAAAGAGCGCGGGGTGTCTGCGTCTAATGATGGGACGCATACTAACTCTAGCTTGTTGATCAGACTTTCGGCTCCTTCGTCCGCGCGTTTGGCTTTGGAGTCCTTATCTTCAAGGCATTCTCTCAGAAGTCGGTCTCAGGTGCGTTGCTGGCAGACTATTTCTCGCCATTGGTGGGTCTACTTACTATGAATGCCCCAAGGATTGTCGTTGAAGACGCTGGAGCTGTATGCCTTTGTCTTCTTCTTCCGTTTGAGTTCCATCCTTCGGTATCAGGGCTACCTGCCGTACGATCGAAGTGGGGACTGGCTGTATTCGTTCCTCGAGATCAGCGCGTTTGCAATGTGCTGCGTGGTGATTTATTTGGTGGTTGGTCGATTCAACTCGACCTATGAACTCCGCTACGACACATTCGGTTGGTTGCACGTCCCAACTGAACTTGGCGCTCTTTACATCTTGGTGCCATGCATCTTGATCGGAATGGTACGTACCAAGATTGTCTGAACTACATACTGCAGATTGCGTTACCCACGCCGCCTCTTGTAGATCATCCACCCGAACCTCAACCGAAACTGGCTTGCCGACGTGGCTTGGACTATCGCGCTGTACATTGAGGTGGGTTGAATTGTGTCTGAGGTTCACTGGTGGATACTTGACGCTTCTCGTCCTACGCTCGCATAGGCTGTTGCTATTCTTCCTCAGCTCTTCATGTTCCAGAAGCGGGTACGGATATAACTGGATGATCAGCTCGGCTGTCGTGATCTGATCGCTTTCTGTGCTTTCTTTCGCAGGGTGGTGGCGCCGTCGAATCTTGCATCTCCCATTTCGTATACGCGCTTGCGTTTGGAAGCTTCCTTCACCTTGTGTTTTGGTTCTCGTCGTACCACGAACTGGGCGAAAAAGACGCTGGTCAGCACGTTGGGTACACGGTCATCTTTGTTCAGATCGGTCACATGCTGATGATGGCAGACTTCCTGTACTACTACTTCAAGAGGTTAGTCTTGATACCTTGATATGCAGCCGCCTCGGATTGATATTGACGTTATGGTCATGAAATCTGCACAGCATGAAGGATGGTGGCCCGATGATGTTGCCCACCCATGGAGCGTATCAGGCGTGAGTTGGTCGGCGTGAGAAGATGAGCCTGAAGAGCTCACGTGGAACCAGAAGCGTGGAGCGTAGGACATGTGTTGCACATGCTCCTCATTAATGCACTTCTCGTTGAAGACAACAAACACAGAAATTGAATTGATCGGACCCTCGGTGTTAATCAACATGGACGTGACTCGCAATCAGTGCGTCTACTTGGTCGTTCGCCAACTCGATTTCGTCGTCGGTGATGGAGCGAACAGTGATGCAAGTGCTGCAAACCCTGACCAGTAGTTGTGCAGGCCGTGTATCCTTCGTCCGGAACTCGAAAAATGGTAGTCGCCTCTTGAACTTCGAGCACGGTGCACAGCACACTCGCCCACAGAGGCGGCAGTGGTGCCGGCGCACCAGCAAGGAGAAGTTCCGCTCGCACACCATGCACGATCGTTGGTCGGAGGCAGGTACCCACTCTGGTGGGTGTACGATAAACTTGGCCAGCCACATCAATTGGCGTGGACCGAGCATGTTGAGCACCATGACGCCGTCGCTATTCCGGATGGACATGCTGGCGCTTTCGCGAACCAGCACCGACGCGATGTTCCAGAGGCCCTGGGAGACGGCAATGTGAAGAACCGTGTTACCTGAGACGTCGATTGTGTTGGGATCACTGCCGTACTTCAGCAAAAGTTGCACGATCTCAGGCTCATCTCGTTGCGCCGTCAACACGTGAGCGATAATAGGAAATACGCCGTGATTGCTTTTGATTGTTGGATCCGCTCCTCGCAGCAGCAACAGCGCGACGGTTGACGCCGCAGAATCGGCGGCGGAGGTTGCAGCAAAGTGGAGTGGCGTGTTTCCGTTCCGATCGTGCTGGTTGATCATGCCACGAAACTCGGTTGTCGACAACAACTGCACGGCGTCGACGTTGCCGAACTTGGCAGCGATATGGAGTGCGATCTGCTCTTGCTTCACTGACTTCATTGCCGCGAGGTCGTAAGGACGACCGTCGTACATGGCCAGCAGAGACGAAATCACCGAAGCGTCTCCTCGCTTCGCCGCGCGATGCAGCGCAGTGTAGCCGCCCGCGTCTGGCTTGTACGGATGATAGCCCATCTTCTTCCACTTGGACGCAGTGACCATGCTGAACCGCACGGTCTCACTCTCTCGAATCGAGGCCATGCTCATGAGAGTCTGGGATACCTTGGACGAGACCCTCTCGCTGCGCCAGCACCGCAGCGACTGCAGCGCCATGGGGATCTCGTAGTCCGAGTCCATCGTCGACGACGACGAGAAGGACGATTCGTCGTCACTGCGGTGGCTGAGCATGGCGTCTGCCTTCCCAAAGGTCATGCTTCCGGCAGTCGCGGGTCGTCGACAGACAAACAGGCAGGCAGGCAGGCAGTCGATCACTCGGCTCAGGACGTGGCGTCGATCCTCAAGTCTGCGAGTGCGGAAGCCATGGAGTGTGCGCGGCAGCGTTGAGACGGAGAACTTGGCTGTCGACTTCCGGGTAGAGGCGGAGAACAGTGTCGACTATTGCCACAGACCGCGAGCTCCATATGGTGGTCGCAGCAGAGGCAGCGCAACAAGGCGCCAGAGAGAACGAGGTGCCAGTCTGACGACTGCGACTGACCCCAGGTGGTGCCAACCTCGCTGCCACCATCTGACTAGCGACTACCGCGTCGCTTCTACAAAGTACGAAAGAAGAAGATCGGCATTGCATGGCAAGCTCTGGTACGCTCGCGGGTGAGAGATGGTGTCGGTCTTCGTCCGCTCGCTCGCGCTGTCGGCCGGCGGGGACGCCAGATGCGTCACGAGCGCCTCGCGCACGACCACCGACGGAACCTTCGCGGTCGCGAGCGGTCGCGATGGCGTGATCCGTGTGTACGCCGCCTCTTGCGCGGCTCTTCTGCACGAGTTCGCGACGATCCACACGCGCGTGCATGCGCTGCACTACACGAGCTTCTCGGACTCTCTCGTCACTCTGGAGAGCAACGGCGCGCGACGTTCCATCGATTTTGACGACAATGACAGCGATGAAGAGACATTTCTTTGTGTCTACCACGATTGGCGTGAGCGGAAGATGGTGCGCGGATACACGCTTCCGCTTGGAGTGCTCGACGCGCCGTCGTTTACGAGCAAGGCAAACTGTGTCGCTGTCTGTAGCTTCACTGGGCGCGTAGCAGTCGTCATGGGGTCGGTGCTCAACATTTGGCAATGCAGCCAAGGCTTCTTTGAGCACGTGATGGAGCTGAAAGTCGACATGACGCAACGTGGTGCGTTCCATGAACTCGAGTTCGTCGCCATCCATGGAGTGTACGTCGCGCTGGGCTCATCCACGGAAGTCCGCGTCATGGAAATCCACGTTCAACATGAGGCGGCTGGTGATAGAGCTGTGCCCTCAATCCCGGTAACTTTTCCTCGCAATCGGGCTCGAAAGACTCTCAAGTCACCCACCGCGAGTAATCAATCGCCCGAAGACGACTCGGATTGTATTCATTTCCGACCTCATGAAGACATGGACATGTTTGAGTCCATCCCCATTCCGCTCGCATCGTACGGAGAGGGACCGGATGACAGAGACCACCAGCAGGTCCACGAAAGGAGCATGGTGTCTGAATACGAGGGTGCTCCGCTCATCTTGGACCGAAACGAAGCGCTTCAAGAAGAATGCTTGCTCGCTGGCCTCGTTCGAGGTCAAGACATGCGCGTCAACCGAGCGCTGCATTACTCGGTCGATGAGGGAGACGTCAAAGTTCTCTTGCGTCGTTTTCTTCCACCCAACCAACGTATCAAGAAGCTGTCATTTCTCCCAGAGACCATCGATAACCTGATGTCGCTCGACTCGCGTCGCTATACTCGACTTCTCATTGGGACGCACAACCAAGCATTCTTGTACTTCTTCCTCTCGGATCAAACGGACGTGACGCGGAAGAAAATGGCCAAGAAGGTGTTTGGTGGAGGCAGTTGGAGAGGAACACACGGCGATAGCTCGTCGTATCGAGCGCCTCGGTTCGATTCAGTGCCAACAGGGACCGCCTCTGCTGGTCATGGTGCCGATTCAAGTGATGCAGACTCGAGGCGCGTCGTGATGCATTACAGTTTCAGCGCGCCGATCTCAGCGATTACAGCCAACAGCTCTTTCCTGTTCGTAGCGACGTGTTCAACAATCCAGGTCTGGTCAATCTGGAGTCCGTGTCATCAAATGGCGGCAACCCGTGCTCTGACATCCGACTCACTGCCAGAGCCAGCCCGGCCTCAACTCATCAGCGTTCAATCGCTGAAGTGGCCTATTCGTTCGCTTGCAGCACTTGACTCGTATGTTGTCGTGCTTCCACACAACCAGTTGTTTCACGGAGAGGTCGACTCGAGGGAATTCGTTCGAATGACCAGTTTTGCTGCAAATCACCTACTGCCGACTGCTGAAATCGAACTACGTGGGATCAACGCGCCGCTCACGGATTCTTCAGTCAATGTTGGCACGCTGATCTTGCAGCAGAGTCCGGCTTCCTCGATTCTGGCAAGTGTGCGAGCAGCATCAAACCTGTCTGTTGAAGACCGAGTCGAGCTTCTATTGACGCTGTTTGCGGTGTATCGCTATCGAGCAGATGTTGGTTGGAGTCTCCTGAATTTGCCAGGCCAAAGAGGTGACTCGAACGATGGAGATCGTAGAGAGCAAATCGCTCTGAAGCTTGAAACGGAACTCTATGATGCACTGGCGGGCGAATGCGCTGCGGACCTTGCTAACGAATTTCTCAGCTCCACCTCTCGTGATCTCTCACGTGCGGCGTTGTTTTTCGCCGCGTCACGGGTCTTACCGAGCACGGTCATTCAGTCATTCTACGACATCGTAGACGAAGAAGGGCGCGCACAAGTTCTTGATGCAATCCAAAGGTATCTGGATGCCAGCTTGTTCGCGACAACAACGTCATCAAACCCTCAGCGTATATCAAATCGAGCTCAAAATCACCCGGGCTTCACTCGCATGGCTCTTCAACACTTTCTTGAGCACGTCCCAGCGCAATTCACTCGGCTTCTGATCGACTCGTCGTTGCCCTGGACTCTCGAAGACTTACAGTTTGGTTTGCAGGCACTATCCGTGTCGGCGGCATCTGATCAATTGTTGTTGAAGATTGCACACATTGTGCTCATACTGCGAACAGCGTCCCTTCTCAAAAGCCACCGGGATCAACATCAGCAAGCGGGAAGCAATGAGTTCGCGACGCTGCGAGATGAATGCTCGCATGTGGTCGTCGAACGTTTAGTAGACGAAGTTATGGCAGCGGAAGATGGAGCAAAGGAGTTGATACGTCTCTGTGTCGAGCATCCGGATCTACTCGAACTATCTGACGACAGTGAAGGAACCACATCACCAACTTTATTGGCTCAAGCTATGTTCTCTCGTGCTCCGACGACATTCACGCGCATTTTGATGTCTTTATTCAAGCGAGGCGTTGCAAATCGAGCGTCTGTGATGTCCACATCCGCCTTTTGTATCCGTTTGATTGGTGATGTTGGTCGTGGAGCATCTGAGAGGGTGACATCTCTATGCACTAGTGAGCAGCTACAAGATCCCAGTTGTTGGTTCGCTGAAGAAAGTTTTGGCGCAGACCATTGTATTTTTACGCGATTTCTCAGCTTTCTTCTGGATGAAACACCACGTTTGCACCAGCTCGCAGAAAAGGACGAGATCAACGAAGACGACATCGCGTTAGAGAAATTTCATGGTGCCATCGCCGCTGAGTTCGTGAGGGAATGTGTCATTCTGGTTTCATCGGCTGAGAAATGGATTCTCTTCGACTCGCTGGCGTCACTATTCACAGATGCGCAAGGCGAGCGAGATATCCTGGACAAGTTGCCATCCTGGGAGACTGATTTTATCGACCAGAAGATTCTCCCTCTGTTTGTTGACACGGGAAGAAGCTCTCTCGCGCGTTCGCTGCTCTGCCGAGGCGTACATCTTGTAGATCGAACCGGAACCGATGTGCCAAATTGGGTTGTGAGGACATTCGAAAGCCGAGTCTCGAAGATACGTGGAGAAGTACGATGGAAGGCGTGCAATCATTACGCGAACTTGCTCATTTTGTTGTCATTGGCGAAACTCGATCGGTATGTTGTGAGTCACTCGTCTGTCGTTGTGGAGCTAATCTCGTGCTGATTCGACATGTCTTCCAGGACGGTCGAAGGGCTCCAACTCATTTCCGACACACCAGACTTCGTGGACCTATTTCTTCCTTACGGAAAAGCCTTCTGCGTGAAGCTGGAAGAGTGGCGCTTCCTCATTGAGACGCTCTCAGCCAAGAGCGACAGTATGGAGGTAGGGACGTTTGATAAGGGATATGCGCATTCACTGCTGATGCTCACCGAGTGGCACTGGCTGACAACAGGAGAGTAGTGGGCGGCCAACGGATGAAATCGGAGTGCTGGAAAGTGTTCTCCAGTACATCTGCGCGACGCTCGGACCAGAGGAGCTGCTTCAGGTTCTGCCTGACGACGGAGATCTCGCTCTGTTCATGTCGACAATCGAAGCAAGTGTGCGCATGGAAGACGCACGCCTCAGCGCTCTCGCCGGAGCGGCTGCGGTGGCCTCACCATCTCGGTGAGCACCGGCTCATGGTCCTGGCATGCAAGACGGACTAATCTTCGTGCGCGCGGTCTTTTCGTCAGCGCCGCCCGAGAAATGCAGTGGCGGACTAATCCCCCGAGTGTCTGTCATCTCTGGCGTGATGGCTGCGCATCGGCGCCAAAGCCGATGTCGCAGGTTGTATCTCACCCGCGGACAGAAATGAGACCACGCGTCCGTCATCCACTCTCGGCGGATCGGTGACGACAATGTTTTTTCAGCCAATCACATTGCTTTCAGCTTTTATTGTAGCCAATAGCATGGAATCTTGGTGGAGATGAGATTGCGCTGGGTTCGGTGGAGAAGAAAGCATGGATGCAACCATTGAGATTGGCTGATCCGATATGATAACGGCGCCATTCCCACCAAGAACCAAACGAAAGACAATCGATCCTGGTGCTGAGAAGATAGCACCTCTTCCACGCCTTATCGAGAGGCACACACACACACACACACACACACCTTTGAATGGTGCAGGGACATGACGGATCACGGCGACATGCCGTCGCAGTTCAAGGAAGGCCACAAGTCGGCGTCAACGTCCCAGCCGAATTAGGTCCGGTGGGTGGCGTGTTGACTCAACAGTCACGCCGTCCACTGTTACAGCGACCGGGGTAGGTATTCTAGAACGGAATCCACCAATCCGTTTCGCCAACGAGCGGACGCCTCGTCGGATTCCGGCGGATCCGCCACGATCATGCGACGGCCGGCTTGGTGATCGAAGGCGGAGCGATCGGAGGAAGTGGGGACTTCGAGGAACGGCTCACTCCGGAAAAGGAACGGAACGGCGCGAGTCTCCCCTTCACTCCAGTGCATCGCCATGGCGCTTCACACAGCCAAGACCCCAATCTTAGTGGACGAGGTCCCGATGCTGTCGCTGCTGTATCCGTCGGAATGGGAGCGCAAGTGGGTACGTGTTGGTTTGACAGTAGTGCTTTGGCCGAGGCGCTGAGGTGAGCTCATGTGACCTCGCACAGGAAATCACCTGGGAGATCGACTTCTGTCTGCGCACGATTCCTCAAGCTCTCGCACTCTGCGCAGCGTACCTTGTCGTCTGCTTCGGCGGTCGATGGGTGATGCAGAACCGCCAGCCCTTCGACCTTCGCATGTACGTAGTTCTATCTGGCCTTCACGGACTGATTGAAGATCTGGTGCTCACTCATCGATCTTGACGGCACAGCCCACTGGCGATGTGGAACCTCGGGCTCGCGACTTTCAGCTTCATGGGTGCCGTGCGCACCGTTCCTTTCTTGTTAAACACTATCTACCGTCGTGGCATCTATAACTCGGTCTGCGCGTCGCCACGCCCGCATTATGGACACGGACCAGTGGGCCTTTGGGTCACGCTGTTCATCTTCTCCAAGGTGCCCGAGCTCGTGGACACGGTGTTCATCGTTCTTCGCAAGAAGCCGCTGATCTTCCTGCATTGGTATCACCACATCACCGTGCTGCTTTTCTGCTGGCACGCGTTCGCTACTGAATCCGCGAGGTGAGTCTGCATTGGAAGCGAACAAACATAGGAAAGCCTGCATCTGAGGCCTGACGATCCGTTCTTGCAGCGGTCTCTACTTCGTCGCGATGAACTACTCGGTGCACGCGATCATGTATTTCTACTACTTTCTCACGGCCGTTGGCTTCCGTCCTCGCTGGGCTCAATTTGTCACAGTCTTCCAGCTCAGTCAGGTTGGTCCCCGTGCAATCATCGGAGATCACAGTGCTTAGTGTGCTCAAACTGACACGTTCGTTGTCCATTGGCGCAGATGGTCGTCGGCGTCATCGTCTGCTTCTTGAACGTGAACTACATGAGCCAGGGCGTGACGTGTAACGTCGACCGCGAGAACCTCAAGTGGGGTATCATCATGTACTCGAGCTACTTCGCGCTCTTCCTCAAGTTCTTCATCGAGCGCTACTTCTTCAAGGCGCCCAAGGCCGCCCCCAAGAAGAAGGCTGCTTGAGAGTGCCAGCAAAACAGCAAATGGGTTCACTTTCGGGGCGAAATCGTAAATAAAAGAGTGTATACAGTAACGCCACTCGACCGTTAAACGGTCACAGTGCACCCACCTGACTTCACTGAGAGACTGACCAAGTGACTCAGTCACTGTGACTGCGCATTCCATCCAATCGAGTGCCACGTCATGGGCGTCGGAGGAGGCGGAGCCGAGTATGTCGACGAGCAAGGCGTCGCCCACATAAAGCTCGCGGACCCAGAGGAGGCGACGTATGCGGGGCGCGTGCGCAAGACGTTCCGCATGCTGGACTTCCGCACGGCGTTCACGACGGAGAGCGAACTCGACGCCGCCCGTGCCGTCGTGGCCCGTTACCGTGCGTTGCGCGTGTCCCTCTCATTCTGGTGGTTGTCAAACGGAGATTGACGTTTTGCTTATGGCGCTTGGCGACAGAGGCCGGTCAGCAGGTGGATCCCGAGGAATACGAACATGCGCTAAAGATCAAGAACGCCATCGTCCACCCGGACACAGGTGCGTGACAGTAGCAGCAGCAGAGCAAGCAGAAGCACACTCGACGCTGACACGTGTCGCCGCAGGAGAAGCCGTGTTCACGCCGCTGCGAGTGTCCATGATCGTACCAATGAATGTTGGTCTCGATTGCGCTATGATCCTCGCCAACACCACCAAGACGACCATCTTTGCGCAGTGGATGAACCAGACATACAACGCGCTTCACTATTACGCCAACCGCAACGCGTCGAATGAGGACACAACCGAGCAGCGCATCGCGGCGTACGCTGGTGCTACTGCCAGCTCTGTTGCAGCGTCGCTCGGCATTCGCCGCTGGGCCAAGCACATGCGCAGCGCGACGTGGGCCCCCGTGATCGCCCGCATGGGTCCTTTCGCCGCAGTCGCGGCCGCCGACCTCCTGAACCTCGCGATCATGCGGCAGAGTGAGTATCTGAAGGGCGTGCACGTGTATGACGAGAACGGCGACTACGTCGGCAAGAGCAAGCGGTGTGGCGCGCTCGCAGTCGCGTCGTGCATCGCCGGACGCATCTTCGCGGCGGCGCCGATCCTCGTGCTTCCTCCGCTCATCATCCAGCGCTTCGAGCAGCGCCCGTGGATGACCCGTCGCCCGTGGCTCAAGCTGCCGATCCTCCTCACGCTGGTCGGCACTGCGATCCAGTTCTCGGTGCCGCTGACGTTCGGTCTCTTCCGACAGACCGCCCAACTGCCAGTGCAGTACCTCGAGCCAGAGTTGGCGGGTGTCCGTCGCCGAGATGGCGAGCTCGTGCAGGTTGTGACCTACAACAAGGGCATCTAAGCCACGTGACAAATTTAGGCGAGCGATTCTCCCCATGCTGGTTTAGCAGTTTGTTCTGTTCCTGTCAATCACTCGCTCTCCGCTGTCCTCAATCCATGCATCGCTGGCCGACATGGAAGAGTCCTCGAGTGAGCGTCGACGAAGCAGCATCGTGCCAGGCTCAAATGACGCAGCAGCCGCAGCGGTGCCTTCGTCCTCCGGGGCAAGCGCGACGTCAAAGGACGTGTATCCTCCGACCGCCAGCGACTTGTTCAATCGCCAGGTTGACCAACAGAAGATCGAGTCGCTGAACCAGCGCGTCTTCCATCTCACCGCAGAAAACGATGCACTAAGAGAGCGACACGAGAAGCGGGAGCAAGAGACACACGAGTTTGTCGCCTACTTCCAGAAGGAGATTCAGACCCGAGACAAGCAGATCACACGACTGACAGAGGAGCTCGCGGCTCTCAAACTCAGTCACGCACTCGAGATTGAGAGCTGTCAGCAAGCGAAGGAGACCGAGTCGCAGCAACTACAGCAGCACTTCTCGTCAAAAGAAGAGAAGCTCACCGAGCAGGTTTTTTTCCTGAGAGAGGAGCTGCACCAACTCGAATCCTTCAAGGAGATGAAAGATGTCATCCACAACAAGATGAAGGAGCTGGAGGTGTTGTTGTCAAAAGAGCGAGAGCAGTCAAAAGAGAACATGGGCGCCATGGAGCGTAAATTCCTCGAGGAGAAGGCGCGTCTCCAGAAGGAGCACGAAAAGAAGGTGGAGATCGTGAAGCAACAGGCCAAGGAAGACGCTCGCAACGGACTGGACGCGGACACACGCAAGATCGTGACGGACAACCGCCGTATGGGAGAAGAGTTGCGCTTCCAGTTGCAGATGACCGAGGAGCTGCAGAAGGAGAAGGAAATATTCGAGGCCAAGTCGAAGAAGTACCACATGGAGATGCAGATCGCCAAGGCCAAAGAGGAGGAATACGCTGCTGCCGCCCAGAAACAGGCACGCGAGATCCGCCAACTGCGTGCCACGATCAAGGACCTCGAGAAGAGAATGGGCGAAGGCCTGGCGGAGCTCGAGCGAGAGAAGTACGTCGCTGAGAATCGCAACGGCAGGGAGCTGGAGGAAATGTCGCTAGATGTGGAGGGACTCCGGCGGCTGGTTCGTTTGAAGAACAAGGAGTTGCGGAACTTGCGTCGACTGGCTCAAACGATTCTGGATCAGCGAACGGAAGTCGAGGTGTTCTTCCTTGACGCCCTCGAGTTCGTCAAGCGCGAGATCGAGGAGAGTCGACGGAAGCAGCGAGAGCAGGAGATGGAGAGGTACCACACCGAGCTGCATCGCGCCAATGGCATGAAGGGAAATCCTCTGCGGTTTCCTCGACTCGGGACGACTGCGAACGGATCTGAGAACGCACCCGAGACACGGCATTTCACGGAGAAAGTGGACATTCGCGAGTTGTCGTGGGAAAACAAGGAGCGTGTCTTGCGTCTGTTGTTCGCGAAGATCAACGGCATTCAAAGTGCGATGGATCCTGGTGTCGAGGGTGCAAACCCAACGCTAATGGAGCCGAATGCCCCTGTTGCCAAGCGTCGATCGGTGAACCAGGTGGACCCGCAACCCACATCGACAGTTTACTTCGCCACGGAACCAGACACACTGTCGTCAGCCTCGATCTCCTCCACCGCAGGCGCCACCTCTGGGAGCATCACCGCAGGAGCACTCAGCATGTCACTTAGTGGTCTTCCCATCGGACCATCACCTCCGTCGACACGAACGACACGCAAACGCTAATGACTGCGATCAATGACGAATTAGTGTACACAACTTTATCAATTGAATTTCCTACTTGTCTTCAGCGTCGTCAAACGGGCGCGAATGACGATACCAACGACGACCGCCGCTCGTAAGACGCGGCAGTCGTGCTGCTGGCATCGCTGTTGAAGCTGTCAGGGAAATGCCGAGGTGACGGACCAGCACCGTCATCGGAGTCGTAACGCAGAGGGTCGAGAAAGAGATCTCCGCCGTGCGTCCAGCGTGGGGCTTCGTGTGCATGGAAGCGCGCTCCACACGGATGTAGCATCGAGGAGGAGGACGCCGTGCCGTACGAGCTGTTGAGAGGACTCGCGAGCAGCTTTCCTTCCGCCTTGTCCCCACCAACATTGATAATGTGGAATATCCCGAAGTCGGGAAGCTTGTGACCGCCGGAAGACGCATGCCGAGGTGCTGTGAACGACCAAGAGTGAGCCCGACGTGTACCAACTGCGCGCCTATTGTTGTGGCCTACCTCCGACACCACCAGCCTTCGTGGTGATGAGGCAGAGCAACAGAATCGTTGGGAGAAACTCCCAAAAGCAGAAGAACACGAAGTAGGCGAACGTCGTGACGCGGCCATTCATGTCGAGCTGGTTCCAGATACTGAGGAACCAGTTCTGCGAGGTAGCGAGGTCTCGCATGGAGCGCGTGAAGAAGATGAGGAAGAGAAGCGCGTTGATGATTGCGAGACTCTACGGAATCCACATGAGTCACAGGCTTTGGCACAGCAACGTCCATCAGTAAAGCTCTCACCCGTGGGCGCGAGATGAGCAGACGACGTCGCTTCCAACTGGCGACCTGGACGCATGGCACAGTCGCACGCTCAGACTCTACTCGTCCACAACAACAGTCTTAGCGATTGACGTACATTAGCCATCTTCCAGCCAAAGAACCCAAAGAGAAAGCTGAGCATGAAGAACGAGATCGCCGAATACTCGAGTTGCACGCTGACGTACGACACCTTGTAGAACTCTTCGTCGTACTCGTCGCCGTACTCGTACGCATACAGAATGTCGTTGGACGAGTTAAACGCCCATACTGCCGTGAACGTCGCCATGGACATCGTGAGAAGAAAGTAGAGCGGCAAGCAAATGTTGCGCCAGCGCGAGCGCCACTTCTTGCCCGTGATGACCTGGATGTAGAACAGGATGAGCAGCGAGAAATTGGCGAACTGGATGGGCGTAGGGAACCAGTAGAGCAAGTAAAGCTCCAGGTACGTCATGCTCTCGCGCGTCTGGATCATGATCCAATACGCCGACCGCACGACGGTCCACATGAGGCAGAGCACGTAGAAGCACGTGGACCAGGAGAGCAGCTTGTTCTTGTTGCGCATGGAGAGCAGCAGCCGCGTGAGCGTGAAGACCAGCAGCGCGAGACACGCGATCGTGAGCAGCAGAGTGTAGATCGTCGGGTCATGATTGCTCATGGCGCTGGAGACTCGGGCGGCGGCGCCACGCACGGGAGAACCGACACTGTCGAATCTCCATTCGCAGTTTCATGGAAGGTCGGCGACGAGTGTGATCGTTCTCAGTGGTGATGTGGTCAACGCCAGAGGAACAACGGTGTCCGAGTTTTATGTGGTACCCATTAGAATAGAGCTTGCAAGATGGCTACACCTCCACACCGCCTCACTTGCGGCCACGCTGGATCTGCCGAATGACGTCGAGCAGCGGACGAAGGCGTTTACGCGCATCGATGTCTTCCGCTGCTTCATCCAGATAATCGTCTGCAGACGAAAAGACACTGCGGTTGGAAACTTTTGCTACGGTGCCAACACTCGAGAATACGAACCCTTGAGAGAAAGCAGAGCCGTCTCGGTCTCGAGCGAGTCGATGTAATGCTCCGTATGAGTCTGAAAGTCCTCGGTGCCGCAAAGCAGCGCAAGGGCTTCGATACCCGCGCCAATATCTTGACTCTGTAGATGCAAACACCGACCGCTGTGAGCCTGCCTGTCTTGACAAAGAGGGAGCAACCGAGCAGTGCGCTTTCCTGGTTGCTTACCGGAAGCCGAGACATGTTCATACTGAGATGCATAGCGAGAAGCGAAAAAATGCGCTTCTCGGCGAGAAGAGGCATGACTCTGAGCACGACGCGCTGTTAGATGGACGGCAAGGAAGATCAGGCGGTTCTACTCACCTGGATTCGTCCATCGTGTCGAGCTGCTTGCACAAGCCCAATAGGAAATGAATGACCGTGACTTCCTGGCAGTGTTCAAGCTTCTTGCCGGAAAGATACTGGGTCGCAGACATGGTTTTATCAGTCAATTGTGAAAGCGTGGGTGTTTCAGGCATTACGTACACCGGGATTCTCTAGGCAGTACTCGAAGACGTCGTGGATGTACTGAACGAGAAGAGGTAGATCTGTCGTCTACACAAGGCAACCATTAGAAACAAAAGAAGCACATTCAAAGCATCACCAGTTCTCGTTTGTGGCCACCTTACCTGAACAGCTTCAGCATGAAGCCACGCATTCTTGAGGGTGAGGCCCATTCCCCTCTCGAACTTTTCCATCACTGCCAATGTCGACTCCTGGAGGACGCGACATTTTGAGCTGCACTGCAGTCAGCAACATAACGGTTGTGCGTACCTTGACTGAGCCACGATCAATCATCTTTTTGAGATAGTCGTTGTAGTCGACGAGGTTGCGTAGGCACCTGGAGCTCAAATTCATCAGTTCCAGTCTCTCTAGCGCTTCATCATTTGCGAATTACGCACAGGTTGAGCTTGCCGTCCTCCAGCAAGTAGCTAGTAGTATCGTTCTAACGTCAGATTCAATGTGTAACAACTTGTAGCAAAACCAAAAGCCTACCGAAGTGCGACTTCTTCACATTCCCACAATGTCGCATCTTTCGCTTTCGGCAATTGGCGTTCCTAAAAGGACAGTTCTGCGTGGTGAGAGTTGCGCTGTAAGCCGCTTGTGTGCTCTATGAAGCGTACCATCTCCGTGATCTCGCCAATTCGACCGATCTGCTCTGCCATCTGCATCCAGTCGTCTGAAAGCACGGGGTAGTCTGCCTGTGACACGACAGTGCTCGCCTCATCTCTGCTGCAGATACAAAACCCATCATCTCCGCTGTCCTCACCATAAAGCGAACGTGGTTGCGCAGGTCCGCCGTCAGCTTGGCCGACAGCTCCTCAAAGCTGTCCGTCTCGCAACGAGACGCATAGTTACTCCGTCGTCCGCTCGCCATGTTGCTGCGCCCGCGTGCTCGTGTCCTTGGTTGCACTTGGTCTGTCCGTTGCACGGCGTGATGCGACCTTTGGCATCCGCAGATCTGTAATTTCAAAACGCCAGGTGCCTATTCTGCGTATTCAGGCACCATACGGTGGCACCAGCCTTCTGGGCGCTAGTCCGTGGCGTCGGCTGTGCCGATCGCGCCACGAGCCTGCCCGCCGCCCCCGCGCACCCACGCTCCTCCCTCCCCCTGCGCTCTCACTCCCTCCTCGAAGAAAGAAAGCCCCTCCGCTCCTCCCGCAGCAAGCAAGCAGCATGGACTCGCGAGGCGAAATGAAGGCGCTGGACGCGCAGATCGACCGCCTGCGCCGCGCAGAGAACCTCAGCGAGACCGAGATCTACGAGCTCTGCCAGAAGGGCAAGGAGATCCTCGCTGCCGAGTCCAACGTCCAGCCCGTGCGGTGCCCCGTGACGGTCTGCGGCGACATCCACGGCCAGTTTTACGACCTGCTCGAGCTTTTCAGAATAGGCGGAAGCTGCCCCGACACCAACTACCTCTTCATGGGTGACTACGTCGACCGCGGCTACTACTCGCTCGAGAGCGTCACGCTGCTCGTCGCGCTCAAGGTGCGCCATCCCGAGCGGATCACGATTCTCCGTGGCAACCACGAGAGCCGTCAGATCACGCAGGTGTATGGCTTCTACGACGAGTGTCTGCGCAAGTACGGCAACGCCAACGTGTGGAAGTATTTCACGGACCTCTTTGATCATCTCCCGATGACTGCGTTGATCGAGAACCGCGTGTTCTGCATGCACGGCGGCCTCTCCCCGTCGATCGACACGCTGGACCACGCGCGTGCGCTCGACCGTGTGCAGGAGGTCCCGCATGAGGGCCCGATGTGCGACCTCGTGTGGTCGGACCCCGACGACCGCTGTGGATGGGGCATTTCGCCGCGTGGCGCCGGCTACACGTTCGGCCAGGACATCACGGAGCAGTTCAAGCGCAGCAACGGCCTCACGTTCATCGCACGCGCACATCAGCTGGTCATGGAAGGGTACCAGTGGACGCATAACCGCGGCGTCGTGACGATCTTCAGCGCGCCCAACTACTGCTACCGCTGCGGAAACCAGGCGGCGCTCATGGAGATTGACGAGGTCATGTGCGACCGCACCGGAGACAAGGTCTACGACACGTGCAAGTTCATTCAGTTTGACCCAGCGCCGCGCGACAGCTCCTTCAACGAGAAGAAGCGCACGCCTGACTACTTCTTGTAGTCGACTTCGCCCGCTCCGACGCTGCGCTCTCCCCATAGTAGTGGTAGTTATATTCGCATTGCTTCTGTTCATGTATCGCTCCACGTGTCCGCTTCTCGCTCTCTGTCTCGTCATCACATCATCGTGAGGAAATGCTGCAACTGTTTGCGCAGCTCCATCGAGTCGCTGTGCGTCGGATACGTCGCCAGCGCCTTGTTGACCTTGATAAAGGCGTCATGGAAGTCGCCGACCTTGTACGCGAGCAGCGCTGCGAACACAATATTGAGACAGCAATCGGCTGCGAGTGCCACGAGCATGTGACGTACCTCGATTGAAACTGGGCTCAAACATAAAGTCGGCGAGCGACTCAGCGAGCTGGAAGTTGGCTCGAGCCTGGTCCAAGTTACCCTTGCGCAGCTCCAGCACCCCGAGATTGTTGTAGGACTCGGCGTGGTTGCTGTCGACCGAGACCGCGATCTTGAACGCCTGGTACGCGAGCCCGAGGTCACCGATGCCGATCGCGACCTGCCCGACGTTGTACCAGACGTCGGCCATGCAGTCGTCGGACGCCATCGCGAGTGCGCGCTCGAAGCACGAGAGCGTCATGTCGTATTGCGACGCGTAGAAGCAGCACAGACCGATGTTGCACCAGAGTTCGGCGTTGTTCACGTCCATCTGCAGCAGCCGTCGGTAGTAGCGCAGCGCGACTTCCGGGTGGTCCGAGTAAAAGTAGTTGGACGCCAGGCACGCGATTGCTTCGATGTTGGACGCATCCAGCTGCAGAACCTCCTTGTAGCACTCGATGCTCTTCTCCGTGTCATTGAGCATATCGTGGACGCGCGCGACGCCAAGCAGCAGGTGAATGTCACCTGGGAACTTCGGTTTCGCCTTCTCGTAGCGGTCGATGGCCGTGTTGGGCTGATCAAGGCGAAGGTAGACTTTTCCGAGCTCCAGCACTGTGATGACCATCTCTTGATTGCGAAGCGACGACTCAAACTGCTTCTCAGCATCCCGAAAGAGCCCCAACTGATAGTAGCACTTGCCCAGCCGCGCCTTCCACCACCAGTCCTTGTAGTCGGCGGCGACTGTGGCCTCTGCTGCCAGCTCAAGCGCCTTACGAGGATTGTGCTCGTGATACAACAAGTAGTCGACAAGGACCTTTGCAATCGCTGGTCTAGCTGCGTAGCGTTTGAGGTCGAGTCGATTCACGTCGATGAACACGCCGTTGTCGCCCGACTGCATGGACGCTGTGCCCAGTCGAACTTGACGGCCGAGTGTCGTCGCTGGGCGAGACGTGCCAGGTCGGTTCCCTTGAAGAGCCCGATCCACCGACATGCTGCCAGTCCCTGGTCGAGAGCTCGTGCCAGGCCGGGCGAATCCACTGAGCGGTCGGCCCGACGCCGACATGGGGCGCAGACCCGGATCGCCGCCAGCGCTCGTCCCTGCGCGTGTGTTGGGGCGATTGAGGGACGTTCCTGGTCTCGGCATCGATGCCATGACGTTGTCGTCCAGAAGCAGGTCGGCTGCACCGTCCTCCTCGAGCTCCGAGTCGTCAATGTAGGTCTCCTGCGTCAGCGCCTTGGTCTTGGTCACCCATGCTGCCTTCACGTATCGCGTTAGCACTCACAGAAACAAACACACAGAATCTCAAACGAGCGTACCTGATCGTAGGGGTTCTGCGCCAAGATCTCGGTGCAGATGTCGATGCACTCGGTGAAACGCCGCTGGCGGGCGCGCAGCAACGCCATGTAGAACGGATCCACCTCGTCCAGCACCGGTGCGCGGCGTGGGACGTCGCCATCGTCGTCGTCTATGCGAGGCATCGCGTGTGCGAGCGATGAGTCTCCGCGTGTGTGGGTCGTGCGGCGGTCCTGCTCGTGCTCGCGTCGTGGCTCTTCGTAACACGTTGAAGCTGGTGGTCTCCTGAAGTAACGCCACGGAAGTAGCGTCAGCGTGGGAGGGAAAGATGCAACGTCAACCAAACTTCGAACCCAACGCCAGCGCCAACGCCAGCGCCAGCGCCATCAACGCACAAGCATGAGCGACCGAAGCGCCGCGCGCATGACGCCGACGCTGCTGCCGCAGGACTCGATGCGGGGCCTGCGCAAGCCCCGTCGCGTATCCGCCACTGTGCCGGGGCTGCTCTCCACGGGGCTGCCGCGGTCCTCCACGACGACGGCGACAGCGCCGCCACCGCCGCCAGCGCCAACGGCCAAGACGCCCAACGTCAAGCTGCTCGCGGCCGCTGGTCTCGATCTCTTCCGCCAGGGACTCGCGTTCGACGGCGTGCTGCCGTCCAGACAGGAGCCACGTCATCCTGCAGTGTCGCCCAACCTGCTGAGCATCCCCGAGGACGGCGACGTCGCTGTGCAGGGCGGCCCAAGCGACAGTCAGATCATCGTGATCATCGGCGGACCGCTCAACAACCGCGGGGAGCCGGGCGTCTGGGTCTCCAACCGTATTGCCAAGGCGATTCAGATCTACTGGCAGGTCATCCAGGCGTTCAACGAGACAGGTGAAGACGACGAGGACGCAGACGACGGCCACGCTGCACGCATGGCTGCGTCGCTCTGCTACGTGGCTCCAACAGGTGGCGAGTCGGGCGACGAAGGCATCGTCGAGACGGAAGCCATGCGCAACGCGCTCGTCGGTATGGGCGTGTCGCCGCACCGCATTCTCATGGACTGCTCTGCGGTGAGTGACCGTTCGCCTCTGTGGCCTCCAGCTGATGGTTTTGTCGTTGATCTCACCTTTGTTTATTGCCACAGACGAGCGTCGTGCAGAACGCCATGCAACTCGTGCACGTGATTCGTCACCTGCGCATCCAGACAGTGCATGTCGTCACCTCCGAGTTCCATCTGCCACGTGTGCAGCGCTGTTACGAGAGCGTGTTCTCTGCTGCCGCGTCAGACCTGTCCACTCGGCTCGTGTTCCACAGCGCACCTGACGGGCTGAGCCCATCGGAACGAGCAGAGCGACGCAAGTCCGAGGAGCAGCTTGTGGTCGCCGCGCAGGCCGAGATCGATGCGGCACTCGGTCGCGTGCAGACACAGCATCGTCGAGTGTCTTCATATCGCCGCCACCCCACGCCGTCGCAAGCGAGATATGAGTCCGCAGTATAGATGGCGAGGTAAACAAGCCCAAGGGCGATCAAGTAGACATGCGTGTCACTCAAAATCGTTATATTCATCTTCTATTCGTCGTCAAACGAGAGACCCGTCTCGCGTTGAGCGAGCTCTCGCACTTTAGGGACAGCATCGCGGCACGAGAAGCGCGTCAGCACATCGATCATCGCATCGTAGACCTCAGGAACGAAGCGAGGCTCCGCCGCCTCGTCGCGTCGGCCCTGGTGTAGCATCAGGAAGGTCCGTAGCAGTTCAGAGACTTCGGCGTTGGCTTCGACGCGGTGAATGATGTCCAGCAATTGATCCGACGAGAGCGGGAATCCGTCGCACTCCATGTTGTACGCCACGTGTAGCGTACGCTCGATGAGCCCCACCTTCGTGCCGGTACGGATGAGGGACGAGTACATGGCCTTGGGGATCGCCAGCCCTGCGAGCCGCGTCTCACGAAACAGCGCGAAGCAGAGGTCGATACCGTG
This sequence comes from Pythium insidiosum, assembly GCA_022836835.1. Taxonomy (NCBI): domain Eukaryota; phylum Oomycota; class Peronosporomycetes; order Pythiales; family Pythiaceae; genus Pythium; species Pythium insidiosum. The sequence goes on from JAKVDI010000011.1 coordinate 824,043, forward strand.
CGTTGCCGTGATACCATCAAGCACCACGTTGAAGAACGTCTCGTCGGGCTCGAGCTGGCGGCGCTGCAAGTCTCGCAGCACGTCGAGGATGCCGTGGAGATGGCCTTGGGTGGCGTACACGAAGCACAGAGCAGTGCCGGCCTTGACATCAGTCATGGCGCCGTGGTCGAGCATAGCGTCTGCGATGGCCATCGCGTCGTTCATCAGGCGGTGGCGCCCGCACGCTGCGAGCAACGACGTGAACACGTGCGTGTTGGGCGGCACACCGAGCTCGATGAAAACTTCAACCAGCGCGAACACTTCGGACAGCGGTGCCTCGCTGTAGCTCTCCACCATCTCCACCATCGTGATGTGGTCGGGCTTGATCGTCGGGTTCTGCAGCAGCCGAGCAAAGAGGTCTTTCGCGAGGTCGAAACACTTGGTCTCGGCAAAGCAGCCGAGCGCGTCGTTGTACTGCTCGATCGGTAGCATCCATCGGCCACTGTCTGCCTCTTCGACTGCGAACGCGTCCTCGAGAACCTCCTCAAGGAAGTCGACGTCGTGGAGCTCATGGCACAGACGGATCGCCATTCCGAATCCCGCACTACGCGCGACATTGTCAGCCACCATTCGCCGATACACGTCCTTAAAGAGCCCAGTGTCTTGCATCGCTCGACACGACTTGAGCGCGTTGACGTAGAGGTTCTCGTCCAGCTTCATATCAGAGGGAAGCGCGTCGAAGAGGCGAAGTGCCAAGCGCTCGTGGCGACCGGTCACGCAGCACTGGATAGCAGCACCAAACACTCGCTCAAAGTGAGAACGAGGCGCGTCTGCTTCGCCAGCGCGGTCTTGCTGTTGGAGCTGGAACCAGTCGATCAATGCGTCCACGTGAGTCGACGGGTTTGCTCTCTCTCGCAGCGTGCTCTGGAAAAGAGCGATCCAAAACTGCGGCTGCAGCTTGTGACGCGGAAACAGCGCCAGCATCTCTTCGCAGAATACCAGAGCATCCCCGAAGCGGCGCTTCTTGTGCAACGTCGAAGCGAAAAGACCTATCAGCTGGGGCGGCAGCGCTGTGCCGTGGTCCTTGTCGAGGCGAATGTGGTACCGAACGAGAAAACGCGCTTCCTTGAACATGCGAATGTTGACGCAGCCATTGATCAACGAGGAGACGGCCTCCGCCACAAACGCTGGGCTGTAACGCTGCTCCAAGTTGCTGAGCAGCTCTGCAATAGCCTTTGACGATGATAAAGCGCCGTCTCGTTGACGCAGCATGGTGAACATGACGTCTGTCCAAAGCTGCGGCCGCGCATTGTGAGGCGCACACTGCAATAGCAGCTCCAGCAGTTCGCGTGCACCGTCCGTGTCTCGCTGAAGCAGTCGATTCTGCAGCGCGAGGCTCCACGTCTTGGTAGGCGTCACGCTGATCGCGCCAGCCAGATCCGACGCTCGCAGCTCCTCACACAGCTGTTGGAAGTCTAGGGGCGTCGTGTCAATCGATGTGAGGCGAGAGAGCGCAGCAGTGGTGCTCTTGTCCAGTTGCACAGCCTGGGTTCGACCGCCGCGCGTCTTGAGTCGCCGTGGCCAGCGCGGGCGTGGGGTGGGCTGCGCAGCGGAGGCATTTGATTGCTCGACTGCTGCCGGACTCAGCAGCGATAGCGCGGCGCTCTCGCCTCGCGGCCGACTAGAGACGATCGTGCGGATGTGCGCGCAGCGCTCACGCGGCAACCGCAGTCCTGTGGACGCGGAGACGCGCGTCGCGACCGCCGGAATCGCTCGCCGCATCTTTGTGTGAGCGTGACTTCCCGTCCCGTCGGGTCGGAAATGCTGGGCGACACACGGCTGGTTGGCCCGAAGAGCTACCGCATAGATCCCACAAAGTACGATCCGATCGTCCCATTAGGTGCGGTTACGGTTACACCGCGCACCTAACAAGTTGAAAGCGAATCAATCCATGTGGTGTCACGTGTGACTGACTGACTGATTGACCGACGGACGGACTCACGGATCGGCCACACCACACCCTTCATCACGATGGCGCCGCGGCTTCCTTTCCACGTGAGGTACAGTAGACGCGTCGCCCTTCATCTCGCTATGACTGATCTGATAGCGACCGACTGTACCCCGTGTGCTGATCGCTTTGTCTGTCTATGTTGCAGCAAGTTCCGCAACATCGAGTGCAAGCCGCTCCCTCGAGAGCAGTGCTACGACCAGCTCCAGGTCACGACGGCTGCGGTCGACGGCAACGCGCTGGCCGCGACGCTCGACCGCTTTGCGTATCCGCACCAGATCAATGGTTCTGTCGTCCCTCAACCTGCAATGCGTTGGCTGTGGAGCTGACAATCTCTGCGCCAGGGGGAGCAGCCATCCAGGTCCTGCGGCTCGAAGACACTGGCAAGCGAACAGGCTCCAATGACGTGCGCAGACGTCCGCGTGAGGCTCTTTCCCATCGATGTGACGACTGATCATGTGGCTGGTTATGGCAGAGCGCGTCTCTGCTGACGGGTCATCACGCCCGCGTGAACGCGCTCGAGTTCTCGCCCTTCGACTCGCGCGTTCTCCTCTCTGCGAGCGCCGACGCGACCGTCAAGGTACGAGGGCCAACTGAGATACCGTCGTCTCTCTAGTCGCAGCAGCTCACTCACTGGTGATTCGCCCAGCTCTGGAAACTGCCGTCGCCTGAAGCCGAGTGGGACGACGCCCATCGCTCGCCTCTCGCGTCCTTCAGCGCGACGGACGGGGCGCCTGCGAACTCGTTCTCCGCTGTGCGGTGGCACCCGTCGGCGCAGGACATCGCGGCCGCGCTGGATCACCGCCACGTCTCCGTCTTGGACGTACACGAGGCTCGCGCCATCCTCCAAGTCGCGCCCGAGGCCGAAGACACAGCGCCGCTGTCTGCGCTGGCGTGGAGCTACGACGGCCGCCGCCTCGCGGTAGCGTCCCAAAGCCAGCGCGTGCATGTCGCGGACCCGCGTTCGAGCGGCGTCGTCAGCTCATTCGACGCCCACGCGGGTCGCCGTCGCCCCGCGAGCGTCGTTTGGGGCGCGCGAGACGATGACGTGCTGGTCACCGCAGGCAGCGACGCCGTGAGCGACCGCGAGCTGCGCGTGTGGGATGCGCGCAATCTATCGTCCAGCGTCGCCCGTGTGCGGCTCGACAGCGGCGTCGGACCGCTGTTCCTGCTGCTCGACACGGACGTGAATCTGCTCTACGTGCTCGGCCGCGGCGACCGCAGCGTGCGCTGCCTGGAGCTGGACATGGCGCACACGCCGTTCCTTCACGCGCTGGAGCACAGCGCGCTGGCGCACATGACGCTGGCGACGGCGTTGCTGCCAAAGCAACGTTGCGACACGCGTGAGTGCGAGGTCGCGCGCGTGCTCAACCTCAGCGGCGCGAACGGCGGACTCTGCGACGTGCTGTCGTTCCGCGTGCCGCGACGCGACGCGCACGTGACGTTCCAGAGCGATCTCTACCCGCAGACGCGGGCGTTCAGCGCGGCGCTGTCGGCGGAGCAGTGGCGTCAAGGGGGCGATGCGTTACCGACGCTGGAGTCTGTGCGGCCGACGACGGCTGTCGACGCGAGTCTCTCGTCCGTCTTCAGTCGTCCGCAGTCGGTCGTCGCGCAATGGTCGGTGCCGGCGGCTGCAGCAGTGGAGACGACGCCGCCAGCGACCACGACGACAGTGAATGGCTGGGGAGCGAACGTGTGGACCGCGACTGCAACGACGTCCGCTTCTGCATCGGGGGCTGCGTCAGGCTCCAGTGGATGGAACTCGAAAGCGACGGCGTGGAATGCTGCGCCGCAGCCAGTGACGACGTCTGCAGCGGATCCACCGCCGACTCCGCTTCAGTGGGCGACCGCGGTAGCACCAGCGGAGGAGCCAGCGACACCAGCGGAACAACCAGCGCAGCCGACGTTTTCGGAGAAAGCCAAGCGTTTGGGTTCAGTCTACGGCCACAAGGTGCGTCGGGTCTTGATAGTAGATCTTTGCAGCTTCTCTTGACGCATGTGCGTGTGCGGGTGTGGGTGGGTGCCTGTTGTAGCTCAAGTATATCAAGGGGAAGGCGAGTACGCGAGGCGAGGCCTTTCACTTGGGCGACCGCACACCGCTCAGCGGGAGCACGGCTATCCTCACGGGGCTGCAGGCCAGCTCCACTCACTGGGCCGTGCCGTTGGCTGGAGCGGGCGGCCCCGTGCTGGTCGCTCCGCTCGACGCGGCAGGGAAGGCAGCTCCGGAGCACCCTGTGCTCAACGGCCACAAGGCGGCGGTGACGGACCTGGCGTTCCACTCGTTCCAGCCGGACGTCCTCGCGACGGCCTCGGGCGACAGCACCATCGCTCTCTGGCGCGTGGACGACGTTGGAGCCCCGCGCACAGTGCTGCACGGCCACACAAAGGGCGTCCGCAGCGTGCTCTTCCACCCGTGCGCAGCGGACGTGCTCTGCTCCACGGCGCAGGACCTGAGCATCAGGTTGTGGGACGTCGAGACCGGCGCCGAGCGCTGCTGTCTCGCCGACAAGCTCGAGGACACGGTCTGGAACACAGCGTTCAGTTGCGACGGCGCTCTGCTCGCGACGTCGAGCCGTGCACGCATCCTCCGCGTCTTCGACCCGCGCGCGACCGAGCACGCACTCGTGGCCATGGGCTGCGGACTGGACTCGCCGCGACCGCAGCTCGTGTCATGGCTGTCGTCGTCGCAGCTTTTCACGGTCGGGACGAACCCGCAGAACCTCGAGACGCAGCTCCGACTCTGGGACGCGCGCAACCTTGTGGAGCCTGTGGCGATCGCCGCCCTCGCGGCTGCTGACGCCGGCTCCACACCGCTGCCGTTCTACGACGAGAGCTCGCGCGCGCTCTTTGTCGTGGGCATGGGCGGTCGCCACATCTGGAGCTACGAGGTCGACGCCGCAAGTGACGCTGTTGTGCACGCGAACCTGCCGTTTGTCGCCGACGGAACGGCGCCCATCAGTGGAGCCGCGATGCTGCCCAAGTCGCTCTGTAACGTGCGAGACGTCGAGATCGACAGGTTCCTCGTGCTGCGCGGCGGCGCCGTCGAGCGCGTGTCCTTCTCCTTGCCTCGCGCTGAGAGACTTAAGCAGTTTTTCCAGGACGACGTCTTCGGCCCCGTGCGGTCGACGACGCGGCCGTCGCTCTCGGCCGGCGAGTGGTTTGATGGAGGTGACGTCGTTGTGCAATACGACTCGCTGTGCCCCGACGCCATGACGCCGCTATCCGAGGCGCCGACGGAGGACGAGGGCCGCTCGCAAGCGGCAGCGAAGAGCCTCTTCTACCGAGCCAAGTGGGAACAGGAGGAGAGAGAGAAGCAGCTGAAGGCTGAGCGCCTCGATCGCCTGCAAGCACTGGCTGAGCAGCCGTCTCTGCACTCTCAGTATCAGCCTCGAAACACGGAGAGACGAGGAGATGATAGCGACGACGATTGGGACGACTGAGACACGAGAGATGGAGGAGAAAAGGGGGGAGACACATCTTGCTAAAATGTTTGGACGTTAGTGTACAGCACAACGAGTCGACCCGCAATAGATAACAAACAGAGTCACCGTCACCATCAGCCGTCAAGGAACACACGGCGAAGATGCCTACACGCCAGCGGCCAGAACGAGGTCGTGCCTCCTGCAGTCTGCTGGTGAGAGGTCTCGATCTGTTGCAAGATCTTCTCTTTAGTAACCTGCATATTCCATCAAACGCCTGTCAGAAAACAGAAGCCTGCACAGCTGATCATGGACATATCGACGAAGACGCACCGTGCCGTAGCTGATGTCGACGCTCACGTCCGAGCTCGTGTAGGGCCACGAGGATGCAACGAGCCCTGATACTTGGAACTTGAGACCATCCACCACCTTGTTCGTATCGCTGATCGACCGCTTGGGAAATCGAACGAATTCAAGATGAAGGCGCCCTTCAGACGAGTCAAAACGCAGCCCGCACACTAGAGACACACTCCGCAAGTCCCGCAGAAACTGGAAGAGCCGCCCGACTGATGTCTCGGCAGCCTGCACCAGATCAACGACTGAGCTGTCAGCTGTGTAGGGACTGCTTGACCGGAGCGTCTCCATTAACCTGGCCGCCACGACGAACACTGCGTCTTCTTCGTGTCGACGAACCTTCTTTCTCGTCAAGCGCGGCTCCACGTCAATCGATCCCGGTGTTGAGGTTGAATGGATACGCACGCTCACACGGAAGTGCAGCGTGAACAATACATCTTCGTGAGTCGTCGACAACTCCACATGCGATGGAGTGGCCGAGTTGACACGCCAGAGGCTCAAACTCTCGCGCACAGCGATGGTCTCTTCCGCCTCCAGTACTTCGGCACGAAGTTCAGCCTCTGTGGTCTCCGAAACCTCGGGTGCGGTGATGGAATCGGACTGAAGCACAGTGAGGCGCTCTGCTAACACTGAATCTTCAAGCGATAGTGCAGAGCACTCGCTCTCCAGCTGCTCAACCGAGGACTGGAACTCCCGCTGGACGCTTTGCTGTTCTTCGATCCCATCAAGGAGTCCAGACATCTGCCTCTCTCGCTCGATCAACTCTCGCATCGCGTTCAACTCGCTTTCGCGCCGCGCGAGATCGTTCGTGACGGCAGAACGGACCTGTCGAATATCGGCCCGGAGCATGTTCTGACTGGTCTTGAGACCTTCGCAGAGCTTGACCTCCAACTTGCGTCTCCACTGCGAGAATCCGCTTTGAACGCTTGTGCATTCCAGAGAGAACAGCTGGCGAATGCTCTCGAGACGAGATTCGTCAAGCATCGAGTCTGAAAAGACTGGTGGGGCCGTTTCAGTTGATAGCGATGATAGCACCGCGAGACTGGCTGACCACGCAGCCAGTTCCGATAAATGCGAACGAATAACCGGCGCAGCAACATCGGCAAGACACAGCTGCGTCGTTTTACTGTCACCGACTGATGCTGCAACATCATCGGATAGAACACTCGGTTCGGTTTCAATGGCTTCGACATCAGCGCGTTCGAGCACTTGGGCAACTTCGAGAAGCACAAGCGGCGGAGCCTCCTTCGGAGGTGATGGAGTCGGTTGCGATGCTGCCACCAGAGTTTGACTAGGTGATGCACGGGGGTCCTTCTTTGGGCTTGGTCTCGGTCTCTTGGGACTGGATCCTTGGGATGAAGATCGGGATCGCTTCTTTGTTTCTTCGGGTGACGCCACGGACCCGATACGATCGAACTTGGAGGACAGGTTGACGACAAGCGACTTGCGCTTCTCTTCGTATTCCGTATCACTGTCGTCCATGTCAAGACTCATCATGCTCATCGCTGAGACACTGGATCGCTTGTCTTCGTCGTCCTCTACGATGGGCTCTAGCATCGGAGGTCGGGGGTCGCTCACGTCGTCAGCCTCACGGGCGAGATCGCTGAGAGACCCGAGACTTCGTTCTCCAGCTGTCTCTTCTTCCACCTCCATTTCCTCTTCTTCGCTTGCTGGTTGCTCCTCATAAATGACAGACTCGGACAGCAAGTCACCAAGCGTTCCCAGCTCGACAGTGTTGTCGGCGAGGGGAGAGTCTACGAACAGCGAGTCACCTGATGACTGCTTCAATGTACTCGGGCTCCGTGTGGGAGAATTCGTCTTGTCTTGCTGGGACAGACTGCCGTGGTGAAGCGATGTAGCAGTGATGGCTTGATTGGAGTAGTCGGCAGTGATTTCCATATCTTCGCCTTCATCGGAAGAAGCTGAAGAATCTGCGTACGCCAGTCGACCCTGCGGAAGGACGGCGTCAGCACTGAGAAACGACGACCGTGCAGTCGCTTTCTCCGCTGCGGTCGCAGCAGCAGCAGCAGCCGCTTTCTCTCGGTTCCGAGCTGAAACGAGTGGAGAAGCCTGGCTGGCGGCCAAGCTTTGCCGTCTTTGTCGCCGGGCATTCGCTTGATTGTCAAGCGGACTCACCCCACGAAGGCTGTACCGACGGCGGTTGCGATTGCTGAAGGTGGGTCCAGTACTGAGTTTTCGCGCGTCGACTTCGATCTCCATATCGACGTCATCATTGCCATCCTTCTCCTCCTCGTCGAGAGCGTCCGCTTCGTCCAAGAGTGACGTGTTGAGTGACGTCTCATCGTCATCCTCTTCTTGATTCTGCGGTTTCTCTTCCAGTGGGAACATGGCTTTCGCCTCTCTCGCGCACATGGGCGTCATCGACGTCGACGGCGACCCTCGATTAAACTGCGCGCCCTGTGGAGGCCCAAAGTTGACGGATTTATTTGGTGTCGTCACACCCTTGGCTTTCTTCTTCGCGCTGAGGCAGCTCTTGAGTGGCGTTTTTCCCTGCGCGGGGCCTGGTGGCGGTGATAGGAAAGTCTGGTCTTCCGCGGGTTCCACACGCTGGCGGCGTTTCATCGGTGTAATCTTGATTGAGCGAGGTGACACGACTGAACTGCTCCGAGTATTGCTGTCCACTGCATCCTCAGCGATCGTGATCACAACGTCATTGTCGTCGAAGCGTGTGCGCTTTGCCACGTCGGGCGATGCAGACTGCTGTCGGCGCGGACTTCTTCGACGGGGCGGAGACTCGCGACCACCACCGATTTCTCGCTGAAGTTCGTCCAATTCTGTCTCGCCGATCGTCTCACGGCGACGTGCGGGGGAGTCGTCAATCGCGGAGCCGTCACGAATCGCGAGTAGCTCATCGGGATCGAGCGTCGTGCGTCGCCGCCGACTACGCGTAAGTGGCGATCTCGACGTGGCGGCAGGCGAGCTGCGTGCAGGAGACGTTCGGCGGGTATCCGCGCCACCTTCTCGGAGCTCGGCGAAGATCAGTTCGGCGTCCATGGGCTCCAGCGTCGAGCGTCGTGTCGGTAGTGCCGCAGCGTCGCCTTCCTGCTCGTGGTTGCTCTCGTCCTTGCGGTTCAAGAGCTTGGTCGAGAAGAACGCGTCTGTGAAGCTGTCCTGCTCACGCTCATCGCCGTCACGGTCACGGTCGCGGTCGCTGTGTCGCGTGCTCCTTGTCTTCTTCTTCTGTGATGATCCGCTGCTGCGTCGTCGGCGCGAACGCTCGGGCGTCTGCTGCTCTTGCTGGAGCAGTCCCTTCGAGGACGCAACGTACTCCTTCGTGCGCGCGACGCCCTGCAGCGCAGTCTCCAACGTCGCGCGATCGTCGCCGGCAGCACCTGCCAGCTCGCTGTCCTGCGATCGAGCGGGCGCTGCGCGTCGACCATCACTGTCACCGCCGCCGAGATCGCGCAGCAGCGCGCGGATGGCTTCGGGCGAGACCGTCTCGCGCCGCGTGGACGCCGTGACCTCGCGCGCGACGTCGTCTGCGAGTCGGTCGTCGTCCGCGTCGCTCTCGTCGCCCTCCGCCGCCGACCCGAAGAAGAGCAGCGCCTTTGTCGGCGACAGCGTGTGGCGCCGGGACTCGGACTGCGACAGCGACTCGGGCGTCGCGATCTCGATCTCGTCCGCTCGCCGGCGGCGGCGGCGCGCCTCGGTCTCTGCGTCCGGCTCGCGCGCGAGATGATGCTGCTCGTGCGGATCCGTTGGGGTGCTCGGAGCTGCCGAGTGTTGGCGGCGATCGTTGGGCTCGATGTTGGTGCGGACTGTTGGAAGATCGTCCGAGTTGGCGTTGGCGTGGGATTGAAGCGAATCCGCGTCCGGGTCGGCGTTCGGGTCGTCCGCGAGGTGGTCGACCGCGAAGTCGCCGAGGATCTCGCGCTGCAGCTGGCTCGTGATGGACTCTCCGCGCGGCAGACTCGCGGGCGCGCGCAGCAGGTCGTACGGCGCGTCGTCGGCGTCGCCGGCGGCCATGGTTCGTTCGCTTCCTCGCGGTGGTGATGATGGCGTCACGCGAAAGTTGGCGGGGCGGGGACTTCCAACACAAAACGCAAAACACAAAACACGTTGGGGTGGGAGCGCGGTTTTCAAAATTCAAAAACCCCAATTGCCGTGGGATAAAACCTCGACCGCGTTTCAACTGGTACAAATACGTGGGGGGGGGATTTGTGACACCCGAAAGCAGCTCGAGTGAGACGGCCGACGACGATTGGCTGTGCTTGCAACGTCTTCGCTTAAGTGCGAGTGGACCCTGAAACGATGTCAAGCGCTTGGTGACAATTGAACCATGAGCGCCGCCGACATGGACGCCAAGCAGCAGCGCAAGCAGGAGAAGAAGCTCAAGAAGGCGCTGCGCAAGCAGAAGGAGGAGCAGGAGGCTGCTGCTGCTGCCGTGGCGGAAGAGCAGCCGGAGGTCGAGGAGCTCAGCAAGGAGGAGCGCAAGAAGCTCAAGAAGGCCAAGAAGGAGGCCAAGAAGCGCGCCCGCGAGGAGACGGAGCCCGAGGCGGCGGCCGACGCGGAGGCGGAGGTCAAGCAGAGCAAGAAGCAGAAGAAGGCCAAGAAGGACAAGAAGGGCGATGTCGAGATGGAGCAGCCAGCGACGGACTTTGGCAGCGGCCCGTACCAGCAGCCACCGGCGACGGACGGCAGCTTCAAGAAGTCGTTCTACGTGGAGCACAAGGCGACCGCTGCGATGACCAACGACGAGGTCAACGCGTTCCACCAGAAGCACGAGATGACCATCAGCGGCGACAACTGCCTGTACCGCCCAGTGCGCACGTTCGAGGAGGTGACGTTCGCCAAGCAGCTCATGTCGGTCTGCGCGGGCTTCCCCGCGCCGACGCCGATTCAGAGCCAGTGCTGGCCGATCCTCGCGTCGGGTCGCGACATCATCGGCATCGCCGAGACGGGTTCGGGCAAGACGCTCGCGTTCTCGATCCCCGGTCTCGTGCACGTCGCGGCACAGCCCGCGATCTCGGCCAAGATGCCTGGTCCGCGCATGCTTGTGGTCGCGCCGACGCGCGAGCTCGCAATGCAGAGCGCTGATGTGATTGCGCAGGTCGGCAAGCTCTGCGGACTCAAGAGCACGTGCCTGTACGGCGGCACGCCCAAGCACGAGCAGCGCAGCACGCTGCGCAAGGGCGTGCATGTGGTCGTGGCGACGCCCGGACGCCTCAAGGATCTGGTCGAGGAGGGCTCGTGCAACCTGTCGCGCGTGTCGTTCGTCGTGCTCGATGAGGCCGATCGCATGCTCGACGAGGGCTTCGAGAAGGACATCCGCATGATCATCGGCGCCACGCACCCCGAGCGCCAGATCGCCATGTTCAGCGCGACCTGGCCGCAGTCGATTCAGGCGCTCGCGCACGAGTTCCTGACGGAGCCCGTCAAGGTCACGATCGGCTCGGACGACCTCGCTGCGAGTCAGAACGTGACGCAGATCGTCGAGGTCGTGGACGACCGTGCGCGTGACGCCCGCGTGCACTCGCTCCTGAGCAAGTACCACAAGGACCGCAAGAACCTCATCCTGATCTTCGTGCTCTACAAGAAGGAGGCGGACCGCGTCGAGCGCATGCTCAAGCAGAAGGGCTGGAACTGCGCAGCGATCCACGGCGATCGCAACCAGCAGCAGCGCACAGAGGCGGTCGAGAAGTTCAAGAATGGCCAGATCCCGCTGCTCATCGCGACGGACGTGGCGGCGCGTGGCCTCGACATCCGCGGCGTCGAGTACGTGCTCAACTACTCGTTCCCGCTGACGATCGAGGACTACGTGCACCGCATCGGTCGTACGGGTCGCGGTGGCAAGAAGGGCACGGCGCACACGTTCTTCACGGCGAACGACAAGCCGCGCGCTGGAGAGCTGGTGAATGTGCTGCGCGAGGCGAACCAGACGGTGCCGGACGACCTTCTCAAGTTTGGCACGCACGTCAAGAAGAAGGAGCACAAGCTGTACGGCGCCTTCGCCAAGAACATCGACGCCAGCAAGAAGGCGACCAAGATCACGTTCGACAACAGCGACGACGACGAATAGATAGACAGATAGATGATGGTTTTGAAATGAATCAATGTATGTATGGAGAACGACTTGCCTCACTCGTCGCCCCCGTCCGAGTCGTCACTACTGCTGCTGGAGTACGCGATCAACCGCGTCTTGGGGTCGCTCACAGTCACCACCGTCTTCTTCTCTTTCTCCTTCGCCTGGTCTTTCTCTACTTTTGCTGCGGCGTTGGTGGTGGCTGGTGGTGCATCAGAAGATGCCGCTGTCGCACGACGCCGCTTAGGCTTAGCAGCCACTGGTGCCTCGGATGAACTGCGTCGCTTGGGTTTGACCGACACGATCTTGACTGGATCGGGGTCGATCCGAAGCGAACCGGGCCGAGGCAAAGACTCGGTCGCTGCCAGCAACGTGGACTGCGCCTTCTGGGCCTGTACCTTGAGCGCTGTAGAGCGGAACTTCCGTAGTTCTGATGGTTCAATTGCAATGGCCGTCATGAGACTGCAGGTAAGAGCTATAGACATGCACGAGTGGCGAACCGACCTGCTTGGGTCTCGGCTTGCTGCTGCGTCGCTCGCTCCTCCTCCAGCCGCTTCTGCTCCAGCAGATAAAGTCTGCGTCAAGCGAGCGCCCAATGGAGTGAGACAGCATACACCATTTTCAGAGGCGCCATCGTGACACACCTATCGGACGAATCGAAGAAGCCGCGACCCTCGAGCGCCGCGCTGCTGTTGTGACCCAGCTCGCTCATGAGCACGCGACCAGCCTCCGTGGACGTGTCGGGGCTGGAGCCAGGCATGACCTTGAACTCGGTCCGCTTGGCGCTCGCCTCGGCGCGAGCCAGAGCCAGTCGCGCCGAGTCGGCATCCTCGTTCGCCGGATGCCATGTCGGGACGTCCATGTTCGATTGGTGACGAGTTGCAACACGCAATTTTGACGGTGGAATTGCTGTTTTAAGACGCAATAATATTGTGTGTTTTGCCCTCATGGTCGGTGTTGAAAATACAATGTTATTGGTGAAAACGAATGATTTGTGTCATCCGAAAGCGAAATGGGTACACTACTGTTGTCTAACCGACACGAAGACTAACTTAATCGTAGAGACTCGTAGTGCCGAAGAGGTAGTTGGCCATGTACCTGTCGCCGTGGAAGTCGAGCGGATACGTGTTGCCCACGCAGTCGGTGTTCACCTCCGCAACCTTCCCGTTGGCGCGCACATAGGACGCGAGGATCTGGACGCCACACGTCCGCGACGGGGCGTCGGTCATCGTTGGCGTTGTGAACGTCGTGCAATGACCCGCGTAGTCGAAGTGCACGAGCATACGGTCGCCTTTCATCAGGTCGTATTCCAGGCTTCCGTACATGCGGCGCGTCTGCGGGTCCAGACCGCCGGACATCAGCAGCGCTGATGTGCCTGGAGGGAGCTCAGCTGTGCTGTTCCAGAATTGGTCGCGCTCATAAACCATCGGCTTCGAAGGAGGCAGGTTCTTGAGTGCCTTGCATGCGGCCTCACGACTACCCGTGAAGAGGCAGTAGTACGGCAGCGAGTAGTAATTGTCGGACGCCATGACCGCTCCCTCGTACCACTGCACAAGCGTCTCCTTGGATGGCGTCGGGTACTCCCACATCTCCGAAAAGACGATGAGATAGTACAACATCTCAGACGTGAACAGCACTTCATCGACATCGAGTTCGCCCTCACCGTCGTCACCAGACATGAGCTCCACGAACGTTCGCAGTGCGTGCGCATCGCGGCTATTGCATCGCGCCGCACGAAAGATGACTGCTGGGATGGTCGTGCGCCACTCTTCTGATGTCAAATACTGCGCCAGTGTGGACCGCATGAAGTATGAGGGCTTCCTGCCAGTCGACCCCAAGACGTCAGCGCAGGCGTTGGTACCAGGTCGATTTGCCGCGTCCTCGTCTAAGCGTCGGTACAACTGGAGAGTGAAGTCAGCGAGGTCCTTGACGTTTGGAAACTTGGACTGGCAGAATGGGTCCTTCATGCAATGACTCAGCAGTCGAGCCCCGACGACGCCCACGTCGAAATCCCAGTTCGAGAACGTCGATCGCTCCTCCACAGTTGCGCCGCTCTCGGACACGATACCGTCGATCGCAAATCCCTTGACGTTGGGCGGCGCAAAGTGGATGAGACGCTCTACCAGATACGTGCCATAGCTCAAACCGTAGACGTAGACGTCGTTTTCGGGTTCCGCGAACTCGATGATCGTCCGCAAGTCCATAGCTGCGCTCGTGACTGAAAATGCTGACGTTTGGTTGTCCATCTTGAACAGCAGATCGTTGATACAGTTGGGCACTTCACTGACGATGATGTTGGTACCGCCGGGGCTTCCGGGGGTCTGCGCCTCTGCAGCCTGGCACTCAAGGCGGTGGCTTCGCGCCGTTCCACGATGGTCCATCGTGTACAGCGTCACCTGGCCCTCGAGCTCCTGATACATGCTTACCATGAGGTCTTCCATAGCCGTCGACGATGCACCAGGACCGCCTTGCAGAACCCACAACGACTTTTTCTTTCCGTCTGGCGCCGGTGCTCGGGCGAGTGCGCGCTTCACGAAAACGTCGATTGTTCGGTTACTCGTGCAGATGCCCTCGTGGCACAGTGGCACACGAAACTCGGCACACTCATAGACGGGATTCGAGAGGCTTGAGCCGCCGCCCCACGACTTACGTGAATCCTTCGACGCCGAGTGCCGCGGTGCAGAGCTCCACGCGCTGCTGCGGTGAGCACTGAACTCCATCGACTGTTCCAGAAACGGCACGTGAAGCGCAGAAGCTCCATCGACTCCACCACGAGGCGGCGGTGCTCGACGCGACGCACGATGTCCGCGGCGGGCAGCCTTGGTCTCGAGGTAGAAGTCCTCCGGCGGCTCCTCCAGATTGTGGCTCTCGCTCGCATACAGCGTGCTCGCGCTGCAGCGATACCAGCCGTTGATCTGCACCGCGTGGCTTGAGGAGGGGACGGAGGCGCTGGCGCCGGCGAGAGGCAGCGCAACCGCGGCGAGCACGGCCGCGAGTCGCATGGTGATGATCGCGGAGGGAGGTGGTGGTGACTCGGGCGATCCGGAACTGGGGCAGTTAGACCAATGTGTCCGTCCGTCTTTCTTTCCGTCTATCCTGGGTGGGTGCAACCAACTCAGTCCCAGGCGCTGTGAGTCAGACGAGGTTTTATTCACGGTGCCTGATTTGTTATTTTCTCTCTACTCGTATATGTGTTATCACACTGGATAGAAAATGGAGGTCCTTCCATCATGATGATCATCCGTCACGCAGCAGCGGCGTCAGTTCGTTGCGACTGTAGTGCAGCGCCGAGCGGCGGCGCAGCACGAGTACTGCGACGACGGCTGCGAAGACCACGGGCGCCAGCACCGATGACACGAGCAGGTTCGATAGCAACGACCACAGGGTCGCGTGCGGCAGGACCTCGGGCGGCGGCGGCGGCGGCGCGGGCGTCGCTGGAAGCACCGGCATGCACTTGCTCTTGGCCAGTTCCTTGTACCAGGTCGCGGCAATGCGAGGCACGCGCGCGAGATCCGTTGGTGCAGGCGTCCAGTCCGTCTTGGAGCCAGTGTGCGACGTGAAATTGACGAAATAGAGCCCGAAGCGCGGCTTGAAGGAGCCCCACTCGTAGTTGTCCACGAAAGACCACGCCGTGTAGCCGATGATCGGGATCTTCTCCTCAGCCATGGCTAGATGTACCTGCTCCACGTACCGCTGGTAGTACCAGAGCTGGTCCTCGTTTGCGATCGTCTCGTTGCCGCACCATCCATTCTCCGTCAGCAGGATATCAGTCGACGGGTCCTGCTGGTGCATCCACCGGATCGTGTCGATGTATCCCTGCGGATATCCCGTGAACCACGTACACAGTCGCTTGCCATGGCCATCTGTGCTCGACGGCCGAGCGCCGGGAGGCATGCGCGACTCGTCGACGCCCAGATCGCGCTCCCAGCCGATGGTCTGCTTGGAGCACTTCACCTTGGAGTACGGAGAGCGACAGTCGGTCACGGTCTTGGACGAGTAGTGGTTGAGCATGAGCAGGTCGTATGAGCCCTTAACGACCGCGACCTCGGCTGGTGAAAACTGAGGTAGACTGTCGCCCGCGCGCTCGCGCATGATGTCGGGGTACTTGCCGCTCACGATCGGTGTGAGGAACCACCCGAGCACGAATTGGATCTTGCGTTCAGCGGCCGCGACGTCGAGTGGCTCAGAGGCATTGAGCGGGTATGAGAAATCGGCGTTGAGCACGATTCCGATGCGAGCGTTCGAGTGGATGACGCCGTCTTCCTTCAGCTGGCGAAAGCGATGCACCGCTTGTCCGTGCGAGAGCAACACGTTGTGCGCGACGGTGTAGGCGTTCGTTCGGGACTTTTTGAGCCCTGGCGCGGCGTTGCCATTGCCGTAACCCTGCGTCGTGAAGGTCCATGGCTCGTTGAAAGTCGACCAATAATCGACCTTGGCGCCGAACTCGCGGAACATGAGGTCGGCGTAGTCGACAAAGTGCGTCACGATGTCCTCGTTGAGCCAGCCTTGCGGTGAGAGCTTCTCGTGCAGCTCGGACGGCAGGTCCCAGTGGTAGAGCGTGACGATTGGCACGATGTTGTTGCGACGCAACTCGTCGACGACGGCGTGGTAGAACGCGAGGCCGGGTGCGTTGGGCTTCATGCGCTTCGCGTCGGGGTCCCAGTTCATGGCGCGCGACCACGACACGGAGAACCGAAACGAGTTGAGGCCCGTGTCCACCATGAGCGCAATATCGTCTCGGTAGCGATGCAGGAAATCATCGGCGACGTTAGCGCACTGCAGCCCCGCGCGGTTGCGACAAAAGTCGTCCCAGATGCTGGGCGTTCGGCCCGTGGCGTTCCATCCGCCTTCCACCTGGTACGCGGCGGTGGCGGAGCCGAAGAGGAACTGGTCTGGGAAGCAGCGGTGCGTCGCGTTGGTGGTGGCGACGCTCTGCGCCTGCGTCTGCACACACGACGCTAGAGCGAGTAGCGAAAGAAGAGCGCGGCGCATGTTCGTATTGCGCTTGGCGCAAGGAAGATCGGGGAGTGAGCTGCGCGTGGCGCCCGTTTCTCAGGTTGAACTGCCGGGCGTTCACACAACCTTCGGCACACATTCAGGTGGGTCGTTTCAACAGCGATGTAGCCATCCAAGACAGAGAGACCTGCCAAGAGCTGCAGGGAACTAAATGAACGTCAAGCATGGTACGCCCTGCTTGCGACTAGTGACTTGTTGTTTCGCTGTTTGCTGCTCACTATCAAGTTGGAGCTGGTATTCATGCGAGGTTGTGTGCCTCAGCAGTTGTGTCTGTAAGGCTGCGGTTCTCACACCCGCACGAAGACAATGACGACGTTAGTGTTCTGCAAGACGGAGGTAGAGGAGGGTTCAAATTGTCTGTGTTTACCACGATTAGTGATACAATGGCTGCAGCGAGAAGGATGCGAGACCTGGGACCATTTCGGTCCGAGTGCCAAGTCGATGCGCCTGGATGAAGGCTGACGATCCCGAGCCCTCAAGAGAGATGAACGAGACTTCGCCACCAAAGTACCGTGCGAAGAGTCTCGCGATCGGTAGGCCGTAGCCTCCGCCACTGAAGTGCTCCCGAAACGAATGATATCCGTACGACTCCTGGGGAGGATACGATGGGCTGGTCGTGTACCCGTAGTGCCATAGCTTGTGCCAATTGCTCCGAGGTACTCCACCACCATCATCAGAGACTTTGATGGTCAGATCTAGCATACAACCGGTCAGTCTTTGGCTCTAGTTCCCACGCGCACCATTTGTACGCACCCTCATGGCCCTGACACAAGACGATTTGCACTGGCGGTAGCTCTCCCGGTCGACGATACTTGCGAATGTCTGGGTAAACGGTAACTCCGCCAATGTCTTCAAGCTGTAGTGCACCTCGTGATCAGTACCGACGACGAGAGCAGTGAGTATTGTGAAGAACAAACTTACCGCGGGCATAACGAAGCCCAAGGACCGGCAATGCGGGTCCATCACCTGCCGCACCTTGTTGATGCGGCCAGGTTTCTTGTGTTGGAGGTCTTCGTGGAACTCGACGGTCGCTCGCATCGCATTCTTGACGAGCTCAAAGACCATGTGATGAAGGTGGGACTCCACGTATGTGAACGGAGCCTCGACGCTCGTAGTATTCACAATCTCCACTTCTGGCGCCACGCCACAGTACGTCTTGCACAGATGGGCGGCACGATCGCACGCACTTCGCACAGTTTCCTCGACATTCACAATCTCAACGCGGCCGCCAATGCGCACGAGGGATTCCACGTGCTGCCCGATCAGCATGCGAATGCCAATGCGCGCGAGGAAAAACTTGTCGAGTGACTCCTTGATGTCTTCTTGAACATTGTCCATCGCCAAGACATGGTGACCCATGTCAGTCTCGCTGAGCTCCCGCAGTCCACCACATATCAGCGGCACGAGGTTGGTGCCGCTCGCTTTGGATTGTCGGAGCACCTCTGTGAACTCGAGGTCGTCGGTCGCCGTGGACGGTGATTTGAGCGCCCGAATGGATGTGATTGCATTCGCGTAGACTCGCATCGCTCGCTGCACAGACTCTGTCTCGCTCAAGCCAACGGGGAGCTCGGACAGCTGAGTAATCGCGCTGCACAGGGACGCCAGTGTTAAGAGCCGATTCGCCAACGCGCGTCACTTGCGAGCGTTCCAAACGTACTGTGCAAACCGAATGGGGAGCTCTTTGTGCAGAAAACTCGCTGCAATCAATCTCGTCTTGTGGGTTCCGTCTGCAAAGATCTTCATCTGCTGCAGCGACATGGGCGTGGGCGGCGTCTTGGCCATCTCGCGGATCTCGTCCATCGATATTCGGTATTCGTGTCTACCACAACGCAACAGCAACAGCGTCAACAGCGTCCCGTCAATCACAGTACAATGGCAGGCAGCACTCACAGAATGGCATCGCTCTGCGTTTGATCCGTCTTGACCGAGCTCGACAACGGCGAGAGCCATCGCCGTCGCACGCTCGCTCGGGTCGCCGCCGACAGCGAGCTCGGTCCTGGGGTGCGTCTCGCCAGCATCGAAGGCAGCATCGTGTGTTGTCGCGAGAATGCGCAGTGACGACAGCTGCGGCTCTTTAGTCGCTGCGTTGCTTGGAGACGGAGGTGGCTGCAGTCTGCAGCCGTCGCGGACGGCGCTTCTCTACACCTTTGGCGCGTGACGCTGCGCCGGACGTGTGCGCTGGAACACAACAGGGAGGGATGCGCCGAGTCTCTGCCACTGCACTGGAGCTGACGCTGGAGCGATCTGGATAGACGCCCCGACAGCGATACAGCGAGAGAGAGAGAGAGAGAGAGGAAGAGCGACAGAGACTGATGAATGACGGAACGAAATGAGCTCTTCACATGCTCACTGCACTGGTGCAGTCAGTGTCTCACTCCTGCACGGTCCGGAAGGAGGACGAGATACGACCCTGTCAGAAGTGATCGCGCCTCCTGATTGTGCAACCATCGCGGGAGTTGAAGTCGGCGCTTGACTGCGTTTCGACCAATCAGCGTCCAGATCGACATCAAGAGCCGCCTCTGTGACATGGGCGCATTGCCAGTGGCACCTGACGCGAGTCCAATGGAACGAATGGAACGAATGGAAGCACACGACCTCTTCTTGCGCTAGTGACAGCCACTGCGACCAACGCAAGGCAACTCAAAAGCACACACGAGCCACTTCTACAGAGGCGTTGGACTGACTGTGTTTGGGCCGTGGCGCTATTCCTGGTCCCGAGTTCCGCCGGAGTCATCAAAGATGGACCTCTTCATTCATCCGACGATCCCTTGCGTCGCATTGGACTGAGTCGCTGCCGTCAGCCGAGAGGGCACGAGGACGAGCGCGATGCTCATGCTGTCGTCTCTGCCTCCGGATGTAGTGAGCCATGTGCAGTCCTTCCTGACGTTCCAAGGGGTCACCGCTCTCGCCTCCTGCGTGGCGCCGAGTCAAGTTGATTGGCTCGGGCACTTGCTGCCGCGGTCGACGTGCTGGACGCTCATATCCGAGATAGTCCGCTCGCTCTGCGTCACGTCAAACGCACCAGACGCTGCCATCCAACCCCCAGATCAAGCCGCCACTGCGCTTACCATCACGCCCAACTTCGTCACCTTCTACTGAGCCACGCCTCGTACGCGAGCATCGTGGCACGCAAGCTCAATCCAACGGCAGCGCTCGTACACTTGAGCAAGGACGATGACGGTCCGAAGACAGAGCGCATTGTGCTTCAGATACTTGTCGCATTATCGAGGCAGCGCCAGCTCAATCGGATCGAATGCGCCCGAGCTCTCTGCCTCGCTCTGCGCCTCCACTATCAGCGCGTCGTCTCGCACATTCTCAGCATCGCGGACGACCATGGATCGAGTCTGGCTCAGTGGCTTCCGAAACGATGGCAGTATGAGGTTCTACGAAGTGTTTGCGGCTTCGTGAACGAGGCCACGGCGCTGCGAGTCGTGCAGGCGCTCAAGGCGTGTGCCGTATCTAAGAGAAGCGTTCATGTCGACTGCCCGGTGTTGCCGGATGAGCCGCTGGTCATCAGCGCGTCTGTGGGTCGTCTCGACCTCGTGAAGCAGCTTCTCGAGTGTGATGTGCCGCCTGACGTTCTATGGAGAGCGATCGAGGCAGCCGCATCGGGAGGACGCACGTGTGTGGTATCGTGGCTTCTTGAACTCGACGCCACCAAGTGCAGTGTCACGGTCGACCGAGCTGTCGGCGCGTTACGCTCATGCTGTGAATCTGGTGAAGAAGCCGCAGTCGTGTTGCTGATGAATGCACTGCCTCCAGGGAGCGACAGACACGTTCGAAGCGTCCTTCTGGCGGCAGCAGCGAGGCCCACCCGCGCGGACCAGTCACTGGTGTCGATCGTCATGGCCGACGACCGCGTGAATGGTTGGGACGGACTTGCAGTCCATCGAGCAGCTCGAAATGGCGATGTATACGCGCTTGAAGCGCTGTGCCGCCACCCTCAATGCCGATTGACCGACTTGGAGGGCGCCATCCGCACTGCCGCGCGCTCTGCTCTCAGCCCTTTAACATCTCAAGCGATCGCGTGGTTGCTGGGCACTGTTTCCTATCCTTCATCGTCACTCCCTCTTTGGGAGCTTCTCGATCTACTGAGTGGATACGGAGATGAGACGCTCGTGCGGCGGATCGCCAGCAGCATGACGACTCGGTCGTGCTCGACGGATCCCCGATACTGGCGCCCTCTGATCTCGGCAGCTCGTCACGGTCATGCGGCTGTCGTGGCGTTTTTGCTGTCACCCGAGTCGCCCCGACGTCACCTCGCGCTCGACGAAGCCGAAGCTGAAGCAGCGGAGGCACTCGTGACTGCCTGTCACCTTGACCACGTGGCGATCGCGACTCAGCTCATCCGATTCGTCCCGTTGCTGACGATGCGGCGCCTCCGCATCCTCGAAGCCGCGGCCGCGGCTGCGCACCCGACGGTCTTGACGCAGCTCCTCAAGTATCATCCCGACATCGTCGCGTCCTGTGACGTTGACGCTGCGCTTCAGTACGCGTGTGCGCATGGCCGCACAGACGCTGTTCGTCTGTTGCTCAAGCGCCGAGACGCGTGGCTGTCGGATGGACTCGCGTTGCAATTCGCTGCGGCCTCTGGACGCCCCGATCTCATGTCACTTCTTCTCCAGGACTCACGAGTCAATCGCAGCGTTGACTTGGCAGCCGCGCTCGCTGAGGCGAGTCGCTGTGGTCACTGCGAGGTCGTTGACGTGTTGCTGCGAGACGAGCGTCTGGTGCTCTCAACCGGGGAAGCGCTTCAAGCGGCTGCTGCACACGGACACGCCGCAACAGTGGAGCGACTGCTGACTGCGATGCCGACTCATCTGGTCGCAATGGATGGGGGAACAGCCTTCCAGCTTGCCTGTGCGAAAGGACATTACGCTGTCGTTTGGCTGCTGCTGAGGGACGCGCGTGTCGAGCTGCCCAGGAGAGGGAGCGTCACTCGAGTGGCTAATGTACCCAGACCCCACGGCGACACCAATTGGCAAAGGTTTGCTCGGCGATTCCTCAGTTCGACTCGCATCAATGCGTGTGCCGACGACCACGCGCTGCTGCTCGACGCGTGCTCTCAGGCGCAGCGCTGTATCGTGCGCCA
Organism: Pythium insidiosum; assembly: GCA_022836835.1. Taxonomy (NCBI): domain Eukaryota; phylum Oomycota; class Peronosporomycetes; order Pythiales; family Pythiaceae; genus Pythium; species Pythium insidiosum. The sequence continues at coordinate 845,954 of JAKVDI010000011.1, forward strand.
CCTGCTGAGGTGCTCGTGCCATTGCGCGCCCAGTAGTGTTATGGAGGCAGTACTTCGGGCGTTGGATCTGGTGAATGGTTTGTTGGCGACTTCAGCCAGTAGCACTTGCGGCAGAGGACGGAGATCTGGATCTCGTCGGGAACGACTCGATAGAATTCGTTGTGATTTGACCGCGTGGCTAGCCAGTCAGGCTGCTGTACAGGTCTCCTAGAAACATACAAACATAATGGCGCAATTACGACTCGACAGGGTCGATCACCCGTTGTGACGACTCGGTGGTTGCTTGTGACTTTGGCTCAATGACCGGTCTCGTCGCTGTTGTACAACATGCACACGAAGACAAGTTAGTGTGTATCTCGATGGAGAGATGAATACACAAAGTACGAACCATCTCTGCTGGTCTTCTGCCGCTCAGTGGTGCCACTGGAGCTTGGACGTCGAGATGGCACGCGTTTGCTCGCAGGACGCTGCAGCTCCGAGTCACTCAGAACTTCCTGTGGCCCGACAGTGTCCTTGCCCTCCGTCTTGTCGTCGGCTTCCAGCGGCAAAGATACTCTCTCCACCTCGAGCTCTGTCTGGTCGATCATCGCGAAATACTAGCGAGGGAACCATTGAGAAAACAAGCACAGCACAGGTCACTATCAGGAACACGTCAGTGACGTACCGCACTCAGCTGCTGAAGCTGTGCTTCGGCTTTCGCCTCTGACGTCCGTTTCTTGCGCGCATGGCGGTCCTCGTCCGCGAGGAGCTCATGCAGCGACAGGTTTCGCTCGATCGCGGACGGCAGCGAGCGACGGGAGCGACGTCTTGTCGGATCACGCGGCATTACACTCTCCCGAAGAAATGGCGGGAACACGGAGCTGTTCGAAGCAAGGGATTAAGTCGTAAACTATGTGCACCACACTAAATGTCGATCACTGGCTGATTCAATTGAACCCATACGGATTATCAGATCGCATTCGATTACAGAGGTTTGCGTGCTCGATCAACTTCACCAAAATCGCTTCGCCATCGTCACCAAGAGGTCCTGCTGCCGATAGAAGAGCGACGTTTTGTAGTCACCGATCGCAGCAGACAGGGTACCGTTGACTTTCATCAAGAGACCCGTCGTGGCAGTCCGAAAGAGCGCTGCGATTGCCTCAGCGCTGATAAAGCCTTGGACATCCGCACTCATGCAGCTGCCGATGGACGCACGTGGACACATTGTCATCTTCGTTTCGCAATGGGAGCCTTCACAACACGAATGGCATCCACTGGAGTTCGCGGGAATGAAGATTGGGTCGAAGTGTGTCGGATTGAAGCGTGCCAACGGGTCTGTGTAGTAGGCCTCACAAGTCAAGGAGCCATTGACTGCGCAGACACTTGTCAGCTCGACATTGTCAGACGAGTTATTGGAAGACTCATGCACTCACCTTTCGACTGGGTTTTACATGGATACAGCAACAGATCGACACCTAGCACGGTGATGTGTTCGCTGAACGGATTTCGAAGCTCCAGAGATGTTGGAATTTGGTTGAGATGGGTGATCCAAGGCGAATACAGCTGAGAGGAGGTGACAAGAGTCGGAGTCGAGGGGAAGAGATCAGCAAGTGTTGGGAGCGAAGACGGAATGCGCAGCGCGCTCAATGCCGGCTGGAGTAAATCCAAGGCTGTGCTCGTCTCAGACCCAGCGATAGTAATCTGCGATTGCTCAAAAGGTGTCTGTTAGTGGGAGGCGTAAGAGGAGGTCAGATAGACATAGACTTACGTGCTGAGGCTGTCCATCAGTGAAGTAACCAGACACAAAATTGGATAGGAACCTGATTGCTTCTTCAGAATCCGCTTCACTCGGTGCCAGCTGAAATGCGCCAGTCAACACCGTTGGTCTGCCACAGCAATCCAGTCGGAAATCTGACACAGTTGCTACTCCCATGACAGCACCACCATCGGACAAGACCTTCAATTCCAATGTCCCCAGCGCTGTCTTCACGATCGAGGGATTCGTGATCATGAACTTCATTGACAGACTCATGAATTGAGATGTGCCATGCTGGATGTTGACGCCCAAAACACGTACAGGGGGGTCCTCAAATGAATTCATCGCAGGAAGCGTGGGTGCACCATCAACAGGGATATCTGAAAGCGCCAGCATTCCCATTCGAGTTACCACGTTAGGAAATGCACCCCGTCCCGGTTTGCCCGAAGACAAGAGGCGCATCGTGACATTTCCACTCTTCGTAAGGAGATCCGAGACGAAGGATGCCATGTGAATCGATGCATCGCTGGCTGATTGGAAGTCGATGCCATAGGATCGGGTCATATTGAGACGAAAGTATCCGTCGCGTTGTTGATCGAAATCACAGGCTTCGCGGTCAGATCGCAATCCTCCAATTAATCGATGCGATGCGTCCTCAAGAAGCAAATCAACACTGACGTTTGTGATTTGAATGGGGATCGCGATGGTTGGCGGCATTTTAACTCTCGCTTCCAAATCAGTTCGAACCTTCATAAAGGTGTTCGTTTTTGTCGACGTTCGCTCTTCATGTGACTCCATCACAACATCCAGTTCGCGCATTTCAAATCCCGAAATGAGCTGGAATCCCTTGAATACGCCAGGGAATGAGGATGAGATGCGGAGTCCAAGTAGTGCTTCTGTCATCCATCGACATTCGGCATGTTCAATCTTGGATATTGTAACTACTACACGAGAAGTTTCGCCGCGCAAGTACTTCGAGAAAAACTGCGCCACGTTGTTGCTGACACGGCCACTTTGGTCCGTCTTTGGCGTGATTTGACCACCAAGCGACAACTTGTTAGATCCCATACCGAGATCCATAAAACCACTCATAGTACCCAATACATCATCACCGGAATCGAGGGCAAGTTCCATGCCCACAGTGCCAATAGACACAGAAAACAGAGAGGGGTTCCAGATAGTGATGTTGGTATCAAGAACTTCTCCGTAAGGAGCCGCAGCAGTGCCCGGTAGTGCAAATCCATCAACGGTAACGTTCGCGAAGTTATTCATTCCGTGGAGCACCGCTGATATATCCATCGGTAATGACTTCAGATTCAGTATCCCTGTGCACGTCATCCATCAGTCCCATACTACATTCAGTCACTAGAAAAGAAAGCAAAACCTTACCCAGAGCGCCCTTCGCGACAACATCCATGCTTCCCTTGAGTGTGAGCTGAACATCCCTCGCAACAACGGATTGCCGAACAAATGTCCCAAAAGGTGTTCCTTGCGATGAAAGCAAAAGTCGGGCATCACAATCGACCGAGACGTTGCTTATCTCGACAAGCGTTCCATTCAATACCCTGACACGATCGGTGACAAGATCCCCGAGGTATACCTCTTGCGTTGTCTGAGGATTTAGAGCATACAATCCAACAGACATTGAAATATCCTGGAGTTCCAAGACAGACAGCGGACCAAGAGGACTCGATGCCTCTACCGTGACTTGTGTTGAGATACCGACGAACTCATTTTCTCGACCCTTGATTGGGGGCGCTAGTGTAATACTGTTGAAAAACAAGTTGTCAATCAGAGGATCGGCGCGCGGTGGGAGTGTCACAGGGATTGTCAGTCCTTGCATAGCTCCGTTATAGATTTCCACACTAGTCGCCTCCGGTTCGCACGCAGTCACAATCATGTGGGCAGGTTTACCGCTGAGATAGAGTGAAATCAACTGGCTTACTGCGTCAGTGTTTGAACCGAGCATTTCACCTGAGAGCTCCAGCATATTGTATCCGAACCTCATGTCTCGAGCGGTCGAACTGAGGCCTGCACACACCGGATGCGACGGGTCTCGGCTCCCAACGGGAAGACTGGCGACTGTTGTGGTCTTCAAATCCGCCACCAATGAAGTGTCACCTATAGTCGGGTAATAGCTCTTCATACAGAGTCGCCCGACGGGCTGAAGAGTGACGGCAGACGGATTGAGCAAACACGTCTGGATCGCCATTCGAACACTCGTGGCAGTGGAGTGGGTCATATCAAGCGCGACGATCGCCATTTCCTTCAGACCGTTCATTCCGTTCGACGTCAGTGTCTTCATCAAGAGAATGTCGTTTGCGTGCAAGTGCACGAGTCCAGCGAGAAGTCTGACCGACACACTCACGCGACCCTCGATTTCGTACTCCATAGCTGGAGCTTGCATCAATGCGCTCGCAAACGAATCCCATGCAGTCCGGTTCTGGATCTTCAGTGTAGAGTTCGACACGGTCTGCGTGTTGTTGCCGTGGTGTACAGTCATCTCCGGCGATGCGAAGACTCCGACACTCGTGTTGCGATAACGAATCGTGAACTCGGTTGGAGCGATAGTCGCGGCGAACACAGACGGCGAGCGCATTTGAATTTCCACGGACAACACAACGTGGTCTGCGGCAGGAGACGTCAGCTCCATCTTGGCAATGGTCATTTCGGTGCCGGCGATCGCAGCTGAGGCAATGCGGTGCATCTGGGACGGGACCACGACGGCGAGCACAATTGTCATCACGACCGCGACACCAGTGCATCCCAGAAGCAGACGCTGCCAGCGTGGGCGCCCTGTCTTGCGCGGGGCGTGTCGCCCGGCGGCGCCACCCAGAAGCGGCTCCTCCACATCGAGCGAATGGTCCTCGAGGTCTTCTTTCATCTTGGTGTCGGTCATCGAGACTTCAACTGGCAGGCGGAAGAAGTCCCGAAGTCTCTGAGACGCTATGTATTCTTTGTATCGTTTGTAGCAGTATATTCGAAACTACAGTCTACTTGAAGATGAATAATTTCATAAATAGACGTATTCTCTGTCTATTTCTGTAGTTTGCACTTCTCGGTGCCAGTTCAGCAGTTCTCATCAGCCTGCGAGAACTCGATGGATCAAGCATTGTGCCACCACCAAGGAAACGATGGAGCTTGTGGACAACATCGCTCGCTCTGTGGACAAAATGCTTCGTCACGCGCAGAAGAGACCGCGCGACGACGATGCTCAGCGTCCCGTCGAAGCCAAGCGTCAGTGTCGCCATCTGCAAAGTCGAGGAGGCATACCGAGTCACCAAGAGCGCGTGGAAACGCTGGCGCGGTTCGTGCGATTGCGCGAGGAGCTCGTCACTAGAAGGCGGATTCAATCGCAGTCTCCAGCTCGAGTGGACCTCATCGTTAGCGACACAGATGAAGACGTCGTTTGCATCATTTGCTTGGACCCATGCGCCTGTGCAGATCAGACGACGCTCCTGTGTGGTCACACGTTTCATCTCACATGCATTCGCCAGTGGTCGCGATACAGTGCGTGCTGTCCAATCGACCGATCGCCTTACGGTTGAACAAGTGTGGAGAGCCATGGAAGATTGCTCAGTCAACCTCAAGGGTGACATGGTGTCTTGTCGACCATGCCAAAGAAAACGCCCGAGTCGCATCGCACACCGTGTTCCTCTATGATTTCTCGTCAAAACTGTGCGAAGGGATCGTTCTCTTCTACGTCATCGCGCAGTGCTGCAGCTGGCAGTTCTCGAATTCCACAAGCAGCAATGAAGTGGCATTCGTGTGGTAGCGCGTCGCTCTCGAACTCTTCAATGTAGAAACCGCTCGCGACAGTGTCTGCTGTCGCGCGCGTCGTCGACGGTTGGAGACGCTTAGAAAGGGAGATGCCGTCGCTGGCGTGCGTCGACACCATCCTGTCGGTCGAAATCTCGCGTACGTTGCGACTCGCGCACAAGAGGCACACGTAAACCATAATTGACGCCGCACTGATCGGTCGCGTATCCGTTGCGTCCCTCGCCAAATGAGATAGTCCGCTGCAGTTGGCGCAGACGTACACAATGGGTGTGCTTGATGGTCCGACTGCAAACATGTGTGACAACAGTGGTCCAAGAATGCGGCTAAACGTCGTGGCGTCGTCGACCTGGTAGGTCACTTCACCGAACGAATGCGCATCCGCCTTGCGAAGTCGAAGCAGCATGATGCGGCTTGAGCGGTTCGGACTTGCTGACGTTCCAATAGAGATGATATCAGGTATTCGGCGGCAAAAGGAAATCGGAGTGTCACGGTCGGGGGCGTACAACACTTCCATGATCTCATGAGACTGAAGTGGCATTCCATATCTGTCAGAGAATAACTCAGCAGAAAAGCAGGTTCCGACGTCGCGTACCTTGATCGTAACCACTGCTGGGAGACCATCAATACCGAAAGCCAGGTCGTACACGGATGCGTCTTCAGAACTGAGGAGGACCCGTACACGCAGCTCTTTGTTCGCGGGACTCTGCACTTCGAGTTAACGAAACTGCGAGACATGAACAGCCCAACCACCACGAAACTCACCTGCTTTGAATTCCTCTTTCCTGTAATTGATACATCAATGGTGTTGATTGAACCATCTTTGATCAACGTTTGCTCCTCTTCAAAATCGCGCATAAAGTCGGTCTCTGTGTACTTTCGACTTCGACGACCGAGTTCCGAAGACGACGATGTGTCGCTATCGCTGTCACTGAATGGGATCAACACATCTCCTACAAACTCACGACACAACAGAATACATTAGACACATCTTCCACCATCTCCACGCGTTGTCGGAACTTACGATCAGTGCCATCACCCTGTGAGTCGACCGTGCAGTTTCTCCGACGGGTCGAGTCCTCCAGGTTAAAGAAATCGCCCACTGTCCGAACAATCGTGCCATCCGGGAGTTCTTCTCCTTCAACTTCTTCCCGCTGGTTGGGAGTCTCATCATCTTCTGTGAGCTCTGTGGTGCTACCTCCAGCACTGAATCGTGTTGATATTCGCCGAAGCGGCTTTGGATCTTCCATTTGGGCATCATTCGCACGCAATCCATCACTTTGCAAGGAAGACATAGACGATGTCTGCAGATGACGCGCTCTCCATCTCTGTGGGGAGTAGAATCGCTGTGCTGGACGAATGTCGGCAACGTTAAGCTGCTGGTGGAGAAGGGGCTCTAGCGACGGATACGAAAGACTCGTCGATCGTGACGAAGCTCGAGTGATTTTTGCATGAGCAATTTGGGGGGCGAATTGCGCAGGTTCGGCCCATGGGAGCAGATTCCGAGTGTTTGTTGGCTCGTTTCTTCCAGTTGGATGCAGTTGTCGTCTGTACCTCATACTTGAGAGCTCGGGCTGAGTCCACGTAACATCATCCACAACGACCTGCTTACCAAGAAAGAAAAGCACTTCTCGCCGATGATCAGGGCGACGAGCAAGCGGGTTCTCCTTCAGCCTCAACCGCCGTAGATTGTGCAGAGCTCTGAGTAACTCGATTTCGTTGATATTGTCGAGTACATTCTGGGACACATCCAGCTCTTCAAGTGCGACCAATTCTTCAACTCCACGTATTGATTGGATTTGGTTCATTGAAATGTCAAGCCGCGTGAGAGACCGTAGAGACGCCACGGGTGGAAAGTGCTTCAACTTATTGCGGCAAAGCACCAATGACTGCAAAGTCGGAACCGTGATTGGGCATTCAATCTTCGAGATGTCGTTCCAACCAAGATCAATTTCTCGAGTCGTCTGCAGCAAAGAAATCGATGAATCGATTGCTTGCAGCGCGCAGCATCCTATTCGCAGCGTTTTCAGTCGCGCCCACACCACCCTTTTCTCGCTGTCACAGCCAGTTGGTGCTAAAACCTCACGAAGTGTCGTCATCGTCGAGTGCTCAATCTGCAGAAACCGTAGCTGACGAGCGAAAAAGTGCACATTTCGCAGCAGTGAAACATCGATACTGGCGACAGCAATACTCTGAAGCGATGGAAAGATCTCGATCTCGATCGCAGAACGCAACTGTGAGACTTGAAAGATGCGTAACCGTTGGACCTCTCGGAGGATCGTTGACAGCTTCAGCACCTGGATATGGCTACTCATCTTCACCTTGAGCTGAGACTGTGGCTGAATAGTCCACGCGTGGATGAGATTCGTATCCGGATCACGCTTGGGCTCCAGCGCCTCGTGCAGCCGAAAGGCGAGATAGTTGATCTGTCTGGCGCCGAGGACGAGCACCACATCGTCGAGATCTTCGATGTGCTGTTGAAGGCGCTCTTCAAGCGTCTTCAGGAACGCGTCTTCCTCCAACGCATCCACGACGATCTCGCGCCGAGCCGCTATTGCTGGTTGCTGTCGAGCAGTCATGGCGCGCCGTCTGGGCGACAGCAAGACCGCGACTTCAATTCGCTCCATGTCTGTCAGTCGTCCCGCTCGTTTTCTCAGCGGTGTCCCGAACGCATTGCTCCTACTTCCCTGTTTTACTCCCACAAGGGACAAAGATTTGGGTGCTGTCCCTCGTGTTGTGGAGAACTTGGGGACGTTGACTTTCTCCCCCCTCGGTTGAACCTTCCTTGATCGCATCGCTGCGAGGTTCCATCCAAGCTCACCACCATCTCGCGTTCTCTCGCTCGCTGCAACCGAGCGCGAGGGCGGCGCTGCATCTGAGAGACAGAGAGAGGGACAGAGAACGAGGTCGACGACACGGGAGGCCGCTTGCAGCAGGAGGCGGCCGCCGCGACGAGCGACAGAGTGACGCGCACGACGGCCCCACGACGCCAGGGACCGCCGAGGAGCGAGGCGGACGGCGGACCCAGCACCACCGCGCGCGAAGATAGCGTGGAAAGCAACAGCCACCACGAGAAGAAGCTGCATCACATGGAGCGCTTTCCAGCGGAGAACCAAAAGCGACGCAAGAAGTCGCAAGCGGACGCCAGTCACAGTGCGTGCACTCGATAGGCGCATACGAATCTGGAACGGCGGAGCTCACAATTTCTCGTTTTGCGGATGATATGCAACAGTTGATGACATGGAGGACGAGGAGATCGAGCTGTTCCACCTCGTAGTGGAAGATTTGCGCGTCAAATCGACTGTAGGATGGCAAAACGCAGTCAAGACGCTGAACTCGGCACTGACTCACTTTGAGCGGGACGAAAGTCAGCGCTTTCTCGAGCATGCGTTTTACAAGATTGTCAACATTATGCTTGACCAGCAGTACGTCACACTTTCCATGATCTCCTCATAGGGTTGAATGGCTCATTACTCGGCGTGAACTGTGACAGCTCTAGCAAGATTGGTCACTTCGAGAAGTCATGTGTGACACAAACGCTCATGGTGGCGATTCCATTGGTAGTGGCCCAACTAAAGAGTGGGCGCTACTCGCAAGGACTACCCGTGCTTGTGATGGTGTTCAACAAGAAACGTACCTTCTACAAGGATCTTCGCACGTCTGCGATGATGGGAAACTATTGGAACAAAGTTAGCGGGGCGCCCGAGGTCCGGACGCAGTGTATTGCAGCATTTGCTGAAGCACAGGGTTTTCAGTTGCTACTCGACACGCTGGAAGGGATCGTCAAATCGTTGAGCGTTACCAAGGACCAACTCTCGAGCGGTGAGGCGGTGGTGTCTCCAGCTGAAGGCGAGAGAGGTACCCCGAACGATGCAAGTGACATCATGGAAGCAGACGACATCAGAATTCTTCTTCAGGCAATGCTGGAGTTCCGCTCATCTGTTCCCGACGCAGTCGCGTATCGCATTTGTGAACTGGTGATGACATATTATGTCAATATTCCCGAATCCGTGCTGAAGCGTGAATCCACGGATGCTGTGGGCGCTGTTGTGGCAGCGATTCGGCGGTTTATTGAGGCAGGTGGTGCTGGCCCAGCAAGTATCAACGCGCTTTGGCTGGAGATGACTTTGAGATATGTCGAATCCTCATCTCTTCCTCTTCGGTTATTCGGGTTGGAGCAAGTCAGCCAAATTGTGAACTCGGCACGGGCGGCGCGTCCTTTCCCATCTCGGTATCTCGTTAGAAATGCGGGTACTCAGTCTGTCAATGGCGTGTATGTGTTGAAGCCTGATGCGAACAATGCCACCTACGTCTTACGCCGAGATGAAACTGGTCAAGTGTTCACACTTTTTTGTTGTACAATGAAGAGTGGGTTAAAGTGGTGGTTTATATCAGAAGCGGACAAAATGCAGCCAGGCTCTGATCAGGATATCGACTACTACCAGCACCAATCTCAATTCGAAGAATTTGTTCCGCCGACACAGAACTGGGTTCCAATTGGAAGAGGTGAGGCTCCGGCCCCCGAGCTAATCCCAGAACCCGTGAAGGAAGATGTTGGCGAGATGGATCCAGCTCGACTGGATGTGGTTCTCAGCAAATGGGTACAGTCGAAGCAAATTATCGAAGCAATCTTCGGTGATCGAATCCACCGAGAGGGTGTTTCTCGCAGTGTGACTCTCGTGAAGTTTTTGGCTGAGGCAAACATGCTCACAACATCATCTATTGATGTGATCTGGAATTCCTGTCTTCAGAAGGACCCAACATTGTGTGATGAGATTCACGCTCTACTGATTGCAGCTGTACCCTTCATGTCCGACGCATTACTGCTTCATCTTGTTGATGAAGTCCACTCATCTCATCGCGATCGACAAACCCGAGGCGAGCCCTACCCTGAACTGATAACATTTCTACAGAGGCTAGCTGCTAACTCACCCAGCTTTTTCGTCGAAAGAAGTGTTGAAGTCACCAATGCACTACTGAGGCTGTTGTGGTCGATCCAGGTGTCCAATGGATCTAACAACTCACGCTTACGACGGAACCTTGGCGACTTTTTCCAGGAAGGCCTTCGAAGTGCTCATGGCGATAGTCTTCGCCGAATTTTCTTGGATGAGTGTCTGCAAGGAATCAAGGACTCGTGCTACCTAGGGAAAACCGTCAATGGGAACCCAGCTGACACAGACGCGGTTGCCTCAAAATCACTAGAGCTGCTCAAGTTCTTGATGGATTCGTATGGTTCAGACCTTGCAAATGTGATTGAAACATTGAACGATGATCACTCCATGGTCGGGTTACTCTTCGACGAGCTTGCAGCATTCGTCTGCCGTACAGCTGACAAAGCATCGGGGGCGTATCGTTCAGGAATTGGTCACCGCTTGGACTTGATTCACTACATCCACGTCAAATCGCCAAAGCTGATGTTATCAGTCGACCAAATCGAACGATTATGGAACACGTTGTCATCTTGCCCGAGCGAAAGGGAGTGCTGCTTCTCATTTTTCAGCCAGCCCAATGGCCGAGGAGCGGAGCATCAGGGTGGTGTAGCTCAAGCCAGTGGCAGCTTTCTTCCGGTTATTTCTCCTGCATTTCCACCAGACGTTCGATCATTTATATTCCACGAGCTTTTGTGTCGCCAAACTGACTTCAGGAGTCTCGGTGTCATGGGGTACAAATGCTTCAACTCGTTCTTTGTAAGTATGAATTGGGGCTGCCTCAACGTAGAGGACTCGGCAATTGACGTCAGAGAGCTTGTTGGACTTGACGCTTTGTGGCGGATAGCGTTTGAAGCCCCCCTCAACGTTTCGGAATTGGCATCAGTCGAGCTCCTTCGCGTGTACGGAAGCAGCCTCGACCGAGCTGAAAAAAGTGATTCCGCGGGCAACATCAAGGACTTCATTCAGCGTATTTTTTCTCAGTTGGCATTGGTTATGAACGATTCTGTGGATACACTGCAGCGTGTCCAGCAATGTACAAATCTACTGGGTGGGATCGTTGATCGATCGCTGCAGCGGCCTCAGGCACAGATGCAATCGACAGGTGGAGCACAATGGTCTTCACATGGTCGAAGCGGTCGTGGTGCAATTTTCGAAGTTCGAGTCATTGCTCAGCGGATCGCTGGAGGAGCGGGAAACAGCTTGGCTAGCAATAGCGCTGCAGGTGGAAATGCCATCCTTGACAACTCGATCAGAACGTTGAGCTCCACGGTCTTCGCCAATCAGACTCTGTCTCAACTTCGGAAGCATCTCGAACACGTGGTGGGTCACCCCTCCAATCAATGCAAAATTCTGTGCTCTGGTGTTGCACTTACTGGCGAACAAAAGACAATCGCTGAGCTGAACATCTGCGAATCAAGCGAGCTGCGTGTGCTTCTTTTCAACTCGATCGTTCATCGCGCACAGGGAACAGAGGCAGCGGCAAAAGAAGATGAGCCAGTTCTTGTGCAAGTGAACCCTGGAGACCTCATCGCCAAAGACAGAGAGTATTTTGACGTGCTCTTTAGGGTTTTGGATATTGTTACATGGCGCCACGCATCTGCTCATGACTCGCTTTGGGGGTTGTTGAAGAAGATCCCTACAAATGCGCATTTGCTGGAAACGGTGACAAGACTAGCCAAGCCCGCAGGCAAGGTGTATACCGAAGATGAAGACACTGTCATGGTTTCTCATGAAGGTGACGAAGGAGATGATGACAGTGGAAGAAACACCTGGATGTCACTATTGCAACGAGATGGCTCTCCTCACAAAGCCGTGTACATCTTACAGATTGTCGACGCACTCCTGTTGCCATCAGATATGGATTCACTAGCTGGCGCAGCTCCCTACCGACGAGCATTTGCGACGGAAGGCGGTTTTGAGGCAGTTCTAGCGTTCTTTCTTAGCACCGACGTGACGGCTGATCACTTCAATGAAGGTGCAGCGGTTGCCTTACGCATTATTCGGTTCTGCTTGTTTGGTACGGGAGGTGCGGAAAATGCTGTGAGCGATGATTTGGCCGTGGGCAACGAAAACGAGCCAGCCTCGACATTGCGAGTCCGCGCCAGCACTGGTGATTACGAAAACCTTGCGATCAAGATATCGGAACTCGTTGTTGCTGAATGTCATCAATCTGGTGTAGCGAGTGGAAGTCTGCTTCGAAACGACCCAGCGTCTGTCCGGATTTTGGTGGATGCTCTGAAGACAATACGATCAATTGTACTGGCTGAACCAAGCGCAGCTGAACGCTACGTGCAGTCAGCAAACTTGCAAGCACTTTTAGTCGAGGTTTTGCTGCGTTGTACCAACGATCAGGTTCGGGAGCATTGGCTTCTTTCTCTACAAACAGTCGTACCAGCATCTACGAATGCGGCTGCTGCGGTATTCCTCAGGATGGAAGGTGCTTTGGAGGCAGTGGAATCAATTGTTGTTCCATGTGATCAGCTATTTCGTATGCTGCGGTTTTTGGTGCATGAGGATGGCTTCGTTGCACAAACCAAAGCGCTGGCGCTTCGAGTTGTTTACAAGCTAAGTGCCGGTTTCTCTGCCAAATTTCTCGCAAGTAACGAGAGGTCAGGCGATGTGATCATTGGATTCCTCGAATACCTTCGAGATGTTCTTCAGCATCAGCCATCACTTGCAACCGAGTTAGCGCTTCCGATTGTTGGTGTGGTCTACGATAACTGCTTGTTTACTCTTCCAACTGCCGACCGGCATCGATGTCCGTTGTGCCTGACGACTGAGACGAGACGCCCGGCATTCAAGTTGTTGGCCACAGCGATTGCGTCATCTGCTGCGTCACAAGTGCTCAGTGATCTGGAAAACAGACTCGCTGGGCTATTCCACCGAAACGAGAGCTTGCAGCGATCATGGGGTCATGAAAGCAATGTGGAAACAAGGGGTAACGGAGAGCATGTTGGGCTGAAGAACCAAGGGTGCTCTTGTTACATGAACTCTTTCCTCCAACAGATTTTCATGCATCCTACGCTTCGTCAAGGCCTTCTTTCGGCTGAAGTTGTACCGCGTTCCACGCCAGTAGAGCCCACAAAAGCAGATGTCGCACTACAACCACATTTGTTGGTTGGATGTCGCGTTGCGCTTGAGTGTACTGGGGGAAGAGTCTACGAGGCGTCAGTGGTCGGGTACGATGACAGCACCGGGCGACACAGCTTTCGGTATGATGATGGCGGAGAAGCAAGCTTCGTTCTCGGCGAGGGAAGACCTGGGCACGAAAACGGTCGTTTCATAATTCTTCAGCCTGAATTGACAGGGACAGAAGCAACTCTTGAGGTACTTCGCCAAGTTCAGCGCACCTTTTGCTACTTGCGCGACAGTGAGATGCGTTACTACAACCCGAAGGCCCTCGTAGATGCATGCAAGTGTTTGAACTTGGAGTTCTCCGTGTACCAACAAAACGACGCCAGCGAGTTTTGTGACAAGTTATTGGATCGGCTAGAGACGGGATTAAAGAGTACCCCACAGGGTCCAAGGTGTTTGCAGCATGCCCTTGCGGGTAAACTGATATCGCAGAAATTACCGCGGGATTGTGGGCATCGATATGAGCGCGAGGAACCGTTCATCCGACTCGAATTACAGATTAGGGGCAAGGAGAGCATTGAAGAGTCATTGACAAGCTTCGTGGAAGGTGAACTGATGGATGGCGACAATAAGGTGGAGTGTGAACTTTGCGGAACGAAGAAAGCTGCGATTAGACGCACGTGCTTCGGTACACTCCCGAATTTCCTCATCCTTCACCTGAAGCGATTTGATCTGGATTACACAACGTTTGAAACGGTCAAGCTGAATAATCGCTGCTCATTCCCGATAATGCTCAACATGAAGCCATACACGAAGGTTGGCATTGAAGAACGAGAAGGTGCGGTCCAATCTGCTGATAAAATCGACAAAAGTCAAGTGGAAATGGACCTTTCGGGCGAAACTGAGCAGGACGGCTCTGATACCGACATGGAAGCTGTTAACTCGGATCTTGATCTTGAAGAGATGACGGATACTGAGCCTGAAGTGAACCACGTGCAACAAACGTCAGCTCCTGAGCGGGATCGGTCCAGCCCACTTCAATCTGCAAGCAAGGCAGATGAAGACTTCGAATATCGGTTGAAAGGGATTCTTGTTCACTCAGGAGTGGCTCAAGGAGGTCATTACTATTCCTTCATTTTTGACCATGTGTCTGAGAAGTGGTTCAAGTATGATGATGAGGATGTAACGCCATTTGATCCTTCAAACATCGAAGCGGAATGCTTTGGTGGAGTACAGCGACGAGCATGGCACGGATCAGCCAACTCAATGGAGATGGAGGTATTCAGCAACGCATTGATGCTTTTCTATGAAAAAGTTGTAACCACAGATGCAGAGTACGTGGAGAGCCTGATGCAACAGTCAAATCACTGCGTATACGAAGCGGAAGTATGGAAGGCCAATGAAGCCTTCCTACAAAACTCGTATTTATTCGATGTTGAGTTCCATGAATTTCTTCGAGAAATGATCCAATCGAAGTACATGAAGAAGATGACGATTGATGGCAATATCGCTGTGGATGATTGCGTTCCAGCTCACAACACATCGACGCTGGCGCTTCCCCCACCACCTAACCAAGCAAAATCAGACTATCAAGGTCGAGCACTCTTTGAAAATGAGATGCAATCAACTCTAGCAATGATTGGAGTGGATTTTGTGCTGAGCGTATTGCTTCATTCTCGAGAGAAACATGGCATTGCGCGTTGGATTGGATTGCTGTCAGACAAGTTCCGCGACTACAAACTTGCATGCGTGAGGTTTTTCGACTCACTCGCAACTTCGAAACGGTCAATTTGGCTGCAGAGAATTCTTTTCGAGTCACCGGATTCCATTGCGCGCCAATCCTTCGCGCACCTGATGTGTCGGGCGCTCGCGTCCTATGAGACTCATCTAACTCGAGATGGGCGAACTGAAGAAGACCAAGCGATCTTGATGCGAGTTCTGCATGCCATCATCGAATTTGTAGATCAGACGTCTGTATATCAGTTGACGCACATGGAAGAGTGCTTCATGGTGATTCGCAATTGCGCCGACGTCTCATCAACCCTTCGGCAAGGCATGTTGGAGTCGGACATGGTTGCACGTCTCGTGAACTGCTTTCTAGGTGAGCGCGCCGCTGAGTCACTCAAGCTAGCATTCCCAGTATCGCATCGAGCCCCAGCAACTGGACGCTTTAACTCACCTGATTTCCAGTATTTATTGGAAGGCATCATCTCTATCTTGGGTTTACCGCGTCGAAGCATGGAGCCTGTTGTTCACGAAAGTAGCTCTCATTATCCTCATCGAGTCACACTGTCGGAGAAAGCTGAGCGTGCGCTAAGTGAAGTATTCGATCAGTACGAGACCAACGACTCAATGGGAACAAACGAGCTGAGCAAGTTCCTGAGTGTTTGCCTTGGATGTTCGACAGCTGCGCCGGTCGTTGAGCGCAAGGTGCAGACGATTCTGTCGAAGTACGGCACGCGTACAAGTCCGCCCCGCGTTGAACTTGATGGGTTCTTGACATACTACACTGATTTGGGTGCTTCCTCTGCGAAAAGCGTTTATCACGATCTACGGGCTCATGGCTATGGTGATGATTTACGTCTTCAGCAACCCGAAGGTGCCAATGTGGCCGATATTTTGAGTGGATTAAGCCCACTTAGTCGAGGAGCACTACTAAATGATGTGTTTTTCGACTCGGCGCTCGAAGAGGACGCTGAGACGGTTTGCGACCTGCTACTCCGCATCGCAGTTGGTAATCGGACGGCAAGTTTAACACTCGTGCGGTCCCTCTTGCAGTGCGTGACCAACACCGAGACGAGTTGGAAGGGTCAACCGGTCGTGGATGCATGCTCACAAGCGTTACAAGGTCTACTTGCTGTCGAGAACGAATACCAATCCGAGCTCATCGAGCTGGCACTAGCAAGTTCCGATTTTGGAATCATCAAGCTCGCCGAGAGCCGTGAGAAAGTGAGGCAGCGGTACATGAACAACAATCATGTCCCATTGTTTATCTATCGCCACATTGTGGTTCTTCTGGATCTCTACGCGAAGTCGTCCGGCGTCAGGAAATGGATGAATGAACACCGTAACGAGTGGCTTTGGATGTATGAGTGGTTACGTATGGAGTCACTCTGCCCAAGTCTCGGTGGGCGTCTCGCCGTTCTTCACCGAGATCCCGTGAAGCTAGAAACACTGTGTCGTCTCGGTGAAGCTTTGCAGATTCCTTTTCGTGATGAGGAACGCGTGTACGTGGTCGAAGGTGCCGGGTTTGAGAAGGTAAATGGACTGTACAAGAGCACTGGTGAGATTCACGACAACTGCGCCATCTACTCGTGCGTGAAGGAAGACATCGACTACACACTATTCCGGTGCGCGATGCCGAGCAAGGCTAGGCGTTGGTACATTTCGCATTCACCGAACAAAAGCCTCTTGGGCACGGTGTCTGATGAAGATTTCTACTTCGCCCCGTGCCAGATTGAAGACGACTCACCCCCTGAGTTGGGGTGGAAGGTATGGTCGAAGAATGAGAAAGCATCTCCGCCCGCTCCGACCATTCGTCTGCACAGTTCCACGGTTCCAAGTGATCAGGTTGGGAGCACCGTGGGCAACATGCAAGACGATCTGGTCGAAAGCGAAGATATCGAGTGCGGGGACGTTGGTGATATGGACGCTGACGCCGACACAGTCGAGTACGAAGACAGCGAAGACGAGATTCGAGTCAGCAACGAGCGTTTCCAAGCCGTGCACTTGGACAACCAAGACGACTTCGTTGGCGACGGCCTCTTGAGCCAAGGCACAGATGACTTGATGTAACACAGAGGTTCTCATAATCAATCCACTTGTTGGTCGTATTTAACCCATGCACATGCCTGACACGAAGCGAGGAGAGCGAGAGACTGAAGACAAAGGTGAGGTCGTGCGTCTGATGGCCGCCGTGCCGTGCCAACCGATCTCCGTGATCGGGTCGCGTGGAACACGATCGCACGACAGCAACAAGCACGCTGCCAAAGTGATGAGCACATGACGGGTAATGCCTCGACTGCCTTTGAGCGGCTCATTGAGCCCCCCCCCCCTCCCCCTCCATCCCAGCGCTTTGGACAAGTTGACACCCTTCAACATGCAGCGTCGCCACGACCTTTTCTTTCCCCGAGTTCCAGTGTCGTCTCACGTGTCGTTCCGGTCCGCAATGCGGTCGCTCACTCCGAGCGCCAGCCGGCGCCATCGGACCATGTGGCGTCCGTGGTTCCTCTGACGTTGAAGCAGTGCGCCCGTGCCACCATGGGTTGTCGCGAACGTTCAGCGGCACCAGCCGGCGCGTGACACATCGGGCGCCGTCCATGATGAGGGGCTGCGCGACACCCGAGACAGTCGGCGCCGGCGCAGAAGGTGGGCGCCCACGTGGTGGGAGGTGAGCGAGCGGGCGATGCTCGCTCTCGCTTGTGCGCGTGTTGCATGCGCGTGCGTTGGCGTGGCTCAACGTCGGCAAGTGCGAGGGCTCGTGATGTCCCACACGCGAATCCCCGCTGTCAAGCTCAAGGCTCTCTCTCGACCCCCTCGACCCCCTCTCCTCCAGCGACTCCCATGGATCACGGCGGCGACCTGGACCTCCTCGAGCCCCCGCGCATCACGCGTCGACGCAGCGCGTGGAGTCGCTGCGAGGAGGCCGTCGCCCGAGTGGCGCCAACGGCCACGACCACGTGCCAGGTCTGCTCGGAAGCCATCGCGCAGGGCGAGTGGCAGATCGGCCTCATGTTCCTGCACGTCGAGGGCTTCATGCTCATGGAGTGGTACCACATCGGCTGCACCGCGTGTGTGCCCAACATGCCCGTGAACGAGGTGCTCGACATGGTCCAAGCCGACATGTCCTCGGAGCAGCGTCAGGCCTTCGCGACGGCATGCGAAGGTGTGCTGGGGGCCGTCAGCGCTGCGGTGGCGTGACCACAGTCAGATCCCATCGCTCGCGTGTCGTGTCGTCTGTCTGTCTGCGTGTCTGCCTTCTCGCACCAATTCCAGTTTGATTAAGGGTCTCGCTGGCGCCCCACTTTTATTCCCACACCTTCCTCCGCGACGGAGAGAACGAGATCTCCGCCATGTATCAAGACAGAAGCCTCTAGACAGAGTCCAGCGCTGGATGTTCAAATCGCGTGCTATTTTATTGTATGTATGAAGTGGCGCAGCGCCGTCAATCCCACCCACTCGTGCCCATTGTTCTTTCGGATGGCGCTCTGTCGCGATCGATCACTATGCAGCAACGAGCAGCGCACACATGTTGGAATCGACCACGCAGCAGGGGGGTCGTCTGTGACGACCGAGCAGGGTAGTTCGTTGTATGGAATGCGTTGCACATCACAGTTGGCAAGTAAACCCGTCATCGCGAACTGAATGACGAGGCAACGAAAATGAGGATGTCCCTTCACGGCGATGGGTGTAGAAACAGAGCCCAAGAGACGTCCCGTGGCTTGCATTAACAACTACCGAGCATTAGTCTTCCTTGTCGGCACTCTTCGACTTGAGCGACCACTTGTCGCGCTTGATATCGAGCTGCAGAGGAGCCCAGTGGAGCTTCTCGGGGACGACTTGGGGGCCTTTCTTGGTCACCTTGTTGAGCTGCTCGTCGAGAATCTGCTTGGGCACCACGAATACATATTGCCCATTGAAGTACTTGATCATGTTGAGGTACTGCAGTGTTGAAATGATGTCCTCGTTTTTGATCGACGTCAGCTACAGTAAGTAATGCATGCGCACACAAAGTGAGTCAGTACACCAGAGACCGTCAACCAGTTCGTGTGTTGCAAAGACGAGATACGCACGCGAGTGAGCTCCATGATCGAGACCTCACGCTCGGGATAGTCGCGCAAGATACGAAGCAGTTCCTTGGTCCAGTAGCTTCGATAGCTCACGAGGCCGAGATCCGACAGCGGCTTCTCGGGTGATCCAACTTTCTCTTCCTTCTTGCTCAGCTCGTATGAAAACTGAATGATGAAGTTGCCGTATCCTTTTCGCTGATGGCAGGGAAACGTAAGGATACAAGCGAGGTTGTACCCAAGCTCTGAGTACTTTTCCTTGGAGAAGTACCCGACAGGGTGAAAGCCCCGAGTGTCGACCTCGCACACTACGTAGAAGAGGAACGGATCAACGTCGTAATACAGCGTCTTGTGATCAAGAAAGAGTCTGGAGACCCACAGCATCCGTTAGTATCCGTTCTCTCCGAGTACCTGCGGCAATGCGAATGCAACGACGTACTTGGCAAAGTAGCACAAATTTTGGCCGTAGATCTTGGAGACTGCACCGTCGACTTCAAAGACACTGAGGTTTTCATGTCGATAGATCTCATTCCCAGGCGGATGCTGATTGTCTCATCTCGATTAGTTCG
Organism: Pythium insidiosum; assembly: GCA_022836835.1. Classification (NCBI taxonomy): domain Eukaryota; phylum Oomycota; class Peronosporomycetes; order Pythiales; family Pythiaceae; genus Pythium; species Pythium insidiosum. The sequence goes on from JAKVDI010000011.1 coordinate 865,827, forward strand.
ACGCTTCAAGATTGTCTACCTGCACACATACACCCAACGTACCCGCAGGCATGAGCGCCGCTCTTGATGGTACAAGAGCTCTCGCTTGTGGCAGAAAAAGCTCATGCAGAATTCGCAGAAGTAAAGCTACAACAACGACATGCTCTGTCAGTAGATCATTTCTACAATTCGCATTGACCCTGCGGTCAGAGGACGTACACAGTCGATTTGTCCGTCTGGGAAAAACTCCTTCGGGAAGGGCGAGAAATACCACGCAGCCATGCGGTAGCGTCCAAGCTCCACAAAGCGCACGTTCTTGACCTTGGTCACCTCTTCGTGCTCTCGGATACTTGCGGCATCCATGCCTTCATGCTCGTCATGCTCATCCGGCGCCGCAAACTCATCGTCATCATCCTCCGGTCGAGCATGAGCGTGAGTCGCTGTCTTCTCTGGCAGCACAGGGTCCATCGAGGCCTTGCGCTTCAGTCCGCGCGTGCGGGTGCTTCCAGCAGCGGGATCCTCCGCGGTTGTTCCTGCACCGTCCGCATTGTTCGTGCTGCTCGAGGCCGCTCGACTGTGGTCCTTGTGCCCGTGCTTTTCTTGTATCCGCTTGATCTCTGTCGACGCTGTGGTGTCAGCCCTGGAACCTCCAGACGCGAGGAGTCCTTCGTTGCGTCTTACCGTCGTCCGTCGCCACGCGCACAATCTCATTGTCGTTGATCCACTCGTCCATGCGGCGATTGAACTGCAGCAAGCGGTTAGTGCGCTTTTTTGAATGGAAGAGCAGCGCCGTCGCGGGTCGCCACGTACGTCATGCCAGTGCACGTAGTACTTGATCTTTCCATTACTGATCTCCTCTGTACACACACACACCACCACCACCACCACCAGATTAGCTGCCTGCGCCGCTCCCATTGCGACTGTACACGCAGAGAGCGGCACGCACTGCGGTCAACGACGACGCACGATCGCTCCGTCTGGCTCATCCACGTGGCCCAGAGCACAGCGCCCACGCGGTGGCCCACGAGCGGCGCCTCATCTTCGGTCGCTGCTTTCTCGGGCATGTTGGCAAAGAATGCGGCGGACACACACACAAACGAACCCCAGGAACAAAATGGACTATCCGATATCAGAGGTTCGTCGGCCGTACTGTAGTACCTCTATTCTATGGTATCCCATTCTACAGGTGTATCCATGTGTAGCACCATCAGGCACACGATGAGGTCAACGACCAGCAGCGTGACGCCGTCGAAGAGGTACTTGGGGGCGAAGATGGCCCACACCATGAGATGACGACGCTGTAGTGCGACGAACACAGTGGAGACGAGCGTCTGCAGCGAGAAGTAGCTCACGACCGTCAGTGGCGTGCGGTATGACGCGACCGTTGGACCGACGACCGACGGGAGGTGGAAGAGGCCGAGAGCGATGCTGCCGAACGTATTGAGCCCGAGAAGCGCACCCGCGACGTAGAAGTGGAACGTGTCGAAGCCCACGAAACCCGCAGCGTTCTGAAGACTCGTGAAGGTGCACTCGTGGCCCGTAAGAAAGAACGACTGCGCCGTGACGATACACAGGAAGAGCACCCATGGCTGCTTCGAGTCGGATGCCTTCACCGACGGAGCCAACGAGTGCCACATCACGCCACAGAGAGCCACGATGAGCGGTGATGTCGGGCCAAGCACGAGACATAATGACAAAGCTAACTGCGGAATCATCGGGATCACAGTCGAGCACTGGCGTCTGCAGCTTTCCACGACCGAGAGTCCAAGCAGCAGATAGACGGATCGCGGTAGCCACAGGCGCCACACCGTCGTCTCAATTGGCGAGAAGTACCAATACATCGCACATGCTGCTGTGCTCCACGCGACCGAGAGAGTCGCCAAGACAGCGCTTTTTCTACCTGTTTGTGCGCCAGTCTTGATGCAGTAGATCGAGGCGATCGCGAAATGCGCCACGAGAGGGATCCATGTTCGATGGAAACTCGTCTCTGACTGGATGATGTTGGGACGTTCCAGCGCGCGAAGTATCCGATTGGCAACGATAAACGAGACAGCACTGATGACGTGTCGCTGAGCAAATGACGGCAATCGACGCCGTTGGCTCTGAACCAATGCGAAGAATCCAACGGTAGCAGTGAGAAAGTTGAGCACTTGGAGCTCTGCGACGATGTAGCTATTGGAGAGCAGAGCGAGAACATGTAGTAGAACGACCAGTACAGCCACGAGAGACGGTGCGTTCAACAGTCGCTTGGCGCTTGCTCGCACAGTCTCCGACGTTGGAGCAATATTCAACACATACCGCATCACCAAAGTGAGACTTGCAAAGAGAACGCCTCGGGGCACAGGCGCTCGAGGGAACACACCGAGATGTGGAACGAAGCGGCCGAAGATCCCAACACCAAGTGCGAGCACCACCGTCGACCTGGACAACGTTGGCTCTTGCAAAATGTGGCCAGCAAGTCCGTGCACGCTCATGCCCAAGCCCAGACAAAGCACGAGGACACCCCATGCCATGCCCACCAAGTCAAACTGCGTCCAGATAGAACGCCCCAGAGTCAGCGCCTCGCGTACGTACGCGTGTTGAGTGGCTGCGAGTTCCTCACGGAGTGGGCGCTCAATAGTCGCGTCGCCTTTGCTGGTGGTTAGTCGGTGGAGCTCTCGATCCAACCTTTCGATTCGTTCGTAGATTCGCTCGAGTTGGTCGTACTCGCTCTCTGGTAGCTTGGACGCAGACGAGTACGTGAAGAGGTATCGTCGAACCTGTTCCACGTTCAGTCGAAGCGCGTCGTTCAAATTAGCGAGTGCTGCGAGATCATCTTCTCGTGCTGTCTGCTCTTCTCGTGGGTGGAAGAACAACTGCGGGATGACGGCGCCAAGACTCCCAAACGGAATGGGAAGACCCGTGAGCAGCGACAGCGTTGGCACCAAGTCGACCTGCGGCACCTCGTTTGTCCACGAGGACCCCTTGGGCTGAGTAGCGTCAGCGTTCAGGAGCTTTGTCGTCGGACTGTAGAGAAACAGCGCGGCGCCAGTCTCTTCGTCACTGGCTCCACCGTGGTTTCCATCTGCAGACATGCCGTGATCGCCGAGCACGGCCAGCAGCGTGTCCTCCTGAGGCATCTCTGTGAGCACGCGCGAGAGAACAGCGTTCATCTCTCGCAGCTTCTCGGTCATGAACGGGCTGCTGGGTCCATGTGTGTGGCCGACATGGTCAACGCCGAGGAAGTGCGCGATGAGCAGGTCCCAGTCGTCCTGCTGCAGCTCCGGGAAGAGATGGCGCTCGACGCCGCGATCGACCGAGTGCAGGTCCTTGACGTTGAATGAGTCAAATGCGTACGCGCGCGTGAAGAGCGACGCGTAGAGCGACTGCCACGTGTCGTCGCCCATGAAGACGATCGGGCGCTTCGCCGCGTGCATCTGGTGGAGCAGGTTGTCTTCGGTGATTGTGCTGTCGCTCGCCATGTTGTCCTTGATGTCGAGGAACGTCGGCAGGCTGCCAGTCGTGAGGCCCTTGAGCCGCTGCATCGTCATCGTCGGCGGGTCTGCAACGAACTTGAAGAGCGCGCTGTGCGCCGGTCGCGCGTGCAGTGTGGCGTTGAGGATCGGGAGGTGGTGCAGGTAGAACGATGACGCCCCGGAGGCAGTCGACGCCGGCGCATGCACGAAATCGAAGCGCAGCGCATCGATGATCACGAAGACGACGCGTCGAAAGCGCTGCGGCATCCAGCAACCGCCAGCGGCGGAGCGCGCGACATCAACATGTTGGCGCAGGCGACTCCCGTGGCGACCGCTTGAGGGCGGCGACGGACAGGAGCTCACGTCGGAGACCTCGAAGCGCGTGAGGAAGAAGCCGAGCGTGAAGAGGTACAGTCCTGCGCCGTGGACGAGCGCGAGGCAGAGCAGCGCCAGCAGCAGGCGACGGCGATGGCGACTGGAAGACGGCGCCATCGTCGACGATGTCGCACGCATCGGAGCAATCTCGACAGTATGCTCTCGGTCAATATATTATTCAAGCAGTTAAAGCGAATTAGTGTGGTGTACATAGTTTACGACTCGATCTCTTGCTTTGAACAGCTCCGTGTTCCCGCCATTTCTTCGGGAGAGTGCAATGCCGCGTGATCCGACAAGACGTCGCTCCCGTCGCTCGCTGCCGTCCGCGATCGAGCGAAACCTGTCGCTGCATGAGCTCCTCGCGGACGAGGACCGCCATGCGCGCAAGAAACGGACGTCAGAGGCGAAAGCCGAAGCACAGCTTCAGCAGCTGAGTGCGGTACGTCACTGACGTGTTCTTGATAGTGACCTGTGCTGTGGTTGTTTTCTCAACGGTTCGTTCGCTAGTATTTCGCGATGATCGACCAGACGGAGCTCGAGGTGGAGAGAGTATCTTTGCCGCTGGAAGGCGACGACAAGACGGAGGGCAAGGACACTGTCGTGCCACAGGAAGTTCTGAGTGACTCGGAGCTGCAGCGTCCTGCGAGCAAACGCGTGCCATCTCGACGTCCAAGCTCCCGTGGCACCACTAAGCGGCAGAAGACCAGCAGAGATGGTTCGTACTCTGTGTATTCATCTCCCCATCGAGATACACACTAACTTGTCTTCGTGTGCATGTTGTACAACAGCGACGAGACCGGTCATTGAGCCAAAGTCACAAGCAACCACCGAGTCGTCACAACGGGTGATCGACCCTGTCGAGTCGTAATTGCGCCATTATGTTTGTATGTTTCTAGGAGACTTGTACAGCAGCCTGACTGGCTAGCCACGCGGTCAAATCACAACGAATTCTATCGAGTCGTTCCCGACGAGATCCAGATCTCCGTCCTCTGCCGCAAGTGCTACTGGCTGAAGTCGCCAACAAACCATTCACCAGGTTCAACGCCCGAAGTACTGCCTCCATAACACTACTGGGCGCGCAGTTGCACGAGCACCTCAATAGGTGGCGCACAATACAGCGCTGCGCCTGAGAGCACGTGTCGAGCAGCAGCGCGTGGTCGTCGGCACACGCATTGATGCGAGTCGAACTGAGGAATCGCCGAGCAAACCTTTGCCAATTGGTGTCGCCATGGCGTCTGGGTACATCGGCCACTCGAGTGACGCTCCCTCTCCTGGGCAGCACGACACGCGCGTCCCTCAGCAGCAGCCAAATGACAGCGTAATGTCCTTTCGCACAAGCAAGCTGGAAGGCTGTTCCCCCATCCATTGCGACCAGATGAGTCGACATCGCAGTCAGCAGTCGCTCCACTGTTGCGGCGTGTCCATGTGCAGCAGCCGCTTGGAGCGCTTCCCCGGTTGAGAGCACCAGACGCTCGTCTCGCAGCAACACGTCAACGACCTCGCAGTGACCACAGCGACTCGCCTCAGCGAGCGCGGCTGCCAAGTCAACACTGCGATTGACTCGCGAGTCCTGGAGAAGAAGTGACATGAGATCGGCGCGTCCAGAGGCCGCAGCGAATTGCAACGCGAGTCCATCCGACAGCCACGCGTCTCGGCGCTTGAGCAACAGACGAACAGCGTCCGTGCGGCCATGCGCACACGCGTACTGAAGCGCAGCGTCAACGTCACAGGACGCGACGATGTCGGGATGATACTTGAGGAGCTGCGTCAAGACCGTCGGGTGCGCAGCCGCGGCCGCGGCTTCGAGGATGCGGAGGCGCCGCATCGTCAGCAACGGGACGAATCGGATGAGCTGAGTCGCGATGGCCACGTGGTCAAGGTGACAGGCAGTCACGAGTGCCTCTGCTGCTTCAGCTTCGGCTTCGTCGAGCGCGAGGTGACGTCGGGGCGACTCGGGTGACAGCAAAAACGCCACGACAGCCGCATGACCGTGACGAGCTGCCGAGACCAGAGGGCGCCAGTATCGGGGATCCGTCGAGCATGACCGAGTCGTCATGCTGCTGGCGATCCGTCGCACGAGCGCCTCATCTCCGTATCCACTCAGTAGATCGAGAAGCTCCCAAAGAGGGAGTGACGATGAAGGATAGGAAACAGTGTCCAGCAACCACGCGATCGCTTGAGATGTTGAAGGGCTGAGAGCAGAGCGCGCGGCAGTGCGGATGGCGCCCTCCAAGTCGGTCAATCGGCATTGAGGGTGGCGGCACAGCGCTTCAAGCGCGCATACATCGCCATTTCGAGCTGCTCGATGGACTGCAAGTCCGTCCCAACCATTCACGCGGTCGTCGGCCATGACGATCGACACCAGTGACTGGTCCGCGCGGGTGGGCCTCGCTGCTGCCGCCAGAAGGACGCTTCGAACGTGTCTGTCACTCCCTGGAGGCAGCGCATTGATCAGCAACACGACTGCGGCTTCTTCACCAGATTCACAGCATGAGCGTAACGCGCCGACAGCTCGGTCGATCGTGACACTGCACTTGGTGGCATCGAGTTCAAGAAGCCACGACACCACACACGTGTGTCCTCCCAACGCGGCTGCCTCGATCGCTCTCCATAGAACGTCAGGCGGCACATCACACTCGAGAAGCTGCTTCACGAGGTCGAGACGACCCACGGACGCGCTGATGACCAGCGGCTCATCCGGCAACACCGGGCAGTCGACATGAACGCTTCTCTTAGATACGGCACACGCCTTGAGCGCCTGCACGACTCGCAGCGCCGTGGCCTCGTTCACGAAGCTGCAAGCACTTCGCAGAACCTCATACTGCCATCGTTTCGGAAGCCACTGAGCCAGACTCGATCCATGGTCGTCCGCGATGCTGAGAATGTGCGAGACGACGCGCTGATAGTGGAGGCGCAGAGTGAGGCAGAGAGCTCGGGCGCATTCGATCCGATTGAGCTGGCGCTGCCTCGATAATGCGACAAGTATCTGAAGCACAATGCGCTCTGCCTTCAGACCGTCATCGTCCTTGCTCAAGTGTACGAGCGCTGCCGTTGGATTGAGCTTGCGTGCGACGATGCTCGTGTACGAGGCGTGGCTCAGTAGAAGGTGACGAAGTTGGGCGTGATGATAAGCGCAGTGGCGGCTTGATCTGGGGGTTGGATGGCAGCGTCTGGTGCGTTTGACGTGACGCAGAGCGAGCGGACTGTCTCGGATATGAGCGTCCAGCACGTCGACCGGCGGCAGCAAGTGCCCGAGCCAATCAACTTGACTCGGCGCCACGCAGGAGGCGAGAGCGGTGATCCCTTGGAACGTCAGGAAGGACTGCACATGGCTCACTACATCCGGAGGCAGAGACGACAGCATGAGCATCGCGCTCGTCCTCGTGCCCTCTCGACTGACGGTAGCGACTCAGTCCAATGCGACGCAAGGGATCGTCGGATGAATGAAGAGGTCCATCTTTGATTACTCCGGCGGAACTCGGGACCAGGAATAGCGCCACGGCCCAAACGCAGTCAGTCCAACGCCTCTGTAGAAGTGGCTCGTGTGTGCTTTTGAGTTGCCTTGCGTTGGTCGCAGTGGCTGTCACTAGCGCAAGAAGAGATCGTGTGCTTCCATTCGTTCCATTCGTTCCATTCGTTCCATTCGTTCCATTGGACTCGCGTCAGGTGCCACTGGCAATGCGCCCATGTCACAGAGGCGGCTCTTGATGTCGATCTGCACGCTGATTGGTCGAAACGCGGTCAAGCGCCGACTTCAACTCCTGCGATGGTTGCACAATCAGGAGGCGCGATCACTTCTGACAGGGTCGTATCTCGTCCTCCTTCCGGACCGGTGCAGGAGTGAGAGACTGACTGCTCCAGTGCCGTGAGCATGTGAAGAGCTCATTTCGTTCCGTCATTCATCAGTCTCTGTCGCTCTTCCTCTCTCTCTATCGCTGTATCGCTGTCGGGGCGTCTATCCAGATCGCTCCAGCGTCAGCTCCAGTGCAGTGGCAGAGACTCGGCGCATCCTTCCTTGTTGTGTTCCAGCGCACACGTCCGGCGCAGCGTCACGCGCCAAAGGTGTAGAGAAGCGCCGTCCGCGACGGCTGCAGACTGCAGCCACCTCCGCCTCCAAGCAACGCAGCGACTAAAGAGCCGCAGCTGTCGTCACTGCGCATTCTCGCGACTACACACGATGCTGCCTTCGATGCTGGCGAGACGCACCCCAGGACCGAGCTCGCTGTCGGCGGCGACCCGAGCGAGCGTGCGACGGCGATGGCTCTCACCGTTGTCGAGCTCGGTCAAGACGGATCAAACGCGGAGCGATGCCATTCTGTGAGTGCTGCCTGCCATTGTACTGTGATTGACGGGACGCTGTTGACGCTGTTGCGATTGCGTTGTGGCAGACACGAATACCGAATATCGATGGACGAGATCCGCGAGATGGCCAAGACGCCGCCCACGCCCATGTCGCTGCAGCAGATGAAGATCTTTGCAGACGGAACCCACAAGACGAGATTGATTGCAGCAAGTTTTCTGCACAAAGAGCTCCCCATTCGGTTTGCACAGTACGTTTAGAACGCTCGCAAGTGACGCGCGTTGGCGAATCGGCTCTTGACACTGGCGTCCCTGTGCAGCGCGATTACTCAGCTGTCCGAGCTCCCCGTTGGCTTGAGCGAGACAGAGTCTGTGCAGCGAGCGATGCGAGTCTACGCGAATGCAATCACATCCATTCGGGCGCTCAAATCGCCGTCCACGGCGACCGACGACCTCGAGTTCACAGAGGTGCTCCGACAATCCAAAGCGAGCGGCACCAACCTCGTGCCGCTGATATGTGGTGGACTGCGGGAGCTCAGCGAGACTGACATGGGTCACCATGTCTTGGCGATGGACAATGTTCAAGAAGACATCAAGGAGTCACTCGACAAGTTTTTCCTCGCGCGCATTGGCATTCGCATGCTGATCGGGCAGCACGTGGAATCCCTCGTGCGCATTGGCGGCCGCGTTGAGATTGTGAATGTCGAGGAAACTGTGCGAAGTGCGTGCGATCGTGCCGCCCATTTGTGCAAGACGTACTGTGGCGTGGCGCCAGAAGTGGAGATTGTGAATACTACGAGCGTCGAGGCTCCGTTCACATACGTGGAGTCCCACCTTCATCACATGGTCTTTGAGCTCGTCAAGAATGCGATGCGAGCGACCGTCGAGTTCCACGAAGGCCTCCAACACAAGAAACCTGGCCGCATCAACAAGGTGCGGCAGGTGATGGACCCGCATTGCCGGTCCTTGGGCTTCGTCATGCCCGCGGTAAGTTTGTTCTTCACAATACTCACTGCTCTCGTTGTCGGTACTGATCACGAGGTGCACCACAGCTTGAAGACATTGGCGGAGTTACCGTTTACCCCGACATTCGCAAGTATCGTCGACCAGGAGAGCTACCGCCAGTGCAAATCGTCTTGTGCCAGGGTCATGAGGGTGCGTGCAAATGGTGCGCGAGGGAACTAGAGCCAAGGACTGACCAGTTGTACGCTAGATCTGACCATCAAAGTCTCTGATGACGGTGGTGGTGTACCTCGGAGCAATTGGCACAAGCTATGGCACTACGGGTACACGACCAGCCCATCGTATCCTCCCCGGGAGTCGTACGGGTATCATTCGTTTCGGGAGCACTTTAGTGGCGGAGGCTACGGCCTACCGATCGCGAGACTCTTTGCACGGTACTTTGGTGGCGAAGTCTCGTTCATCTCTCTCGAGGGCTCGGGATCGTCTGCCTTCATCCAGGCGCATCGACTTGGCACTCGGACCGAAATGGTCCCAGGTCTCGCATCCTTCTCGCTGCAGCCATTGTATCATTAACCGTGGTAAACACAGACAATTTGAACCCTCCTCTGCTTCCGTCTAGATTGATAGATGCTGTCGTCACCTTTCGACTCACCATCCAAGCACTCAGGAGCTCGTAATCCAAGTGACAAGCAGTGAATTGCAAACGACCATTGTAAATCAATGCTTTCGAAGAAACAGCGGACGTTGACAAGGCAGGAATACTATAAAGCGGGGGAGAGACCCAACATATTTCACCAGCCAAACACCTCTTGGAGGGATGTGAACGTGGTCCATAATGGAATGCCAACACCAAATTCGAATGACAAGGAACTGGACAATTGGGGCGGGCTCCACCCAGGCCAATGCTTTGCTCATTTTGGAGGGAGTAGCAGGCAGATGTGCTCTCCATACCGTGGAGGTTGTGCCGTACAGCCATGCAGTATGCCCAGCCCACACGGACCGACGCCTACACTACCAGCAGCCACAGCCAGAGCCAAACACACGTGCAACGCGCGTGACTCCAGCGGCTACGTCGATCGAGGCATCACATTCTCTCAGAGTCTCATCAATGTGTATCCATCAATTCATGTTGGTATACATAGTTAAGAACGCGATATACTGGTATCACGTTAGAAACCTGTATCGAATTTGAAAGTGGCTTGGGACACCCGAGCGACAGCGCCAGTGAACGCGGCTGCAATTCGCGACTGTGAACATGACGATGCCCGCGAGCGATTCGGTCGCGTCTCCGGATGCAAGCAGCGCGACGCTGCCGTCGGAGGTAGAGGAGCGCATCCAGTGGTCCGTCCTTCGTACTGCGGAGGCGTTCGCGTTGACGAAGCGAAGCACGGCGTCGGTTGAGTTCGCGCCGAGGTAGGGTGCTCTCTGCTGCCAGCACAGCGAGAATCTACGACGTTTTGCTGGGGCTCACTCGCTTTATCATTCTCTCCCTTCAGCAAGAAAGTTCGAATCCACACAAAGCTCGATGGCATGTACCTGAACCTTCCTGAGTCTCTGCTGGAAGACAAGAAGGCGCCAGCGGCAACCAACAACGCCAACCTCTCGGACACTACAGCGGCCGAAGGAAGTGTCGACGCGGCTGCAGCTGGTGCGTCATACATCCTGACGACGTTCCATGACGGTGTGGCTGACACTGCGTCGCTCGCTCCCGTAGGAGAGGCTGAGGTCAGCGCGAATGCAATCATCGAAGAGATCGCGCAGGAGGCACACGCCAACAAGAAGCAGAAGACGTGGGTGTTGTTTCGTCTTACGCATTCCTGAATCCTGGCTAACTCTATTGCCCATCCCAGCAATGTCGGAGCCACGACCTCCTCTGATGCAGTGGTCGAGTTCAAGAAGGCTCCGGCGAGTGCGCTTGTATCAGCCGTGAAAGGCCCCGAACAGTTCGGAAGCAGTGCAATCGTCCGTCGTCGCCCAACCCAAGTTCCGAAGCCCAAGTGGCACGCGCCGTGGAAGCTCAAGCGCGTTATCTCCGGGCACCTTGGCTGGGTCCGCTCGATCGCCGTGGACCCAACGAACGATTGGTTCGCCACTGGTGCTGCTGATCGCACGATCAAGGTAACATGTGGTAGAATATGGCAGCAGCGTATGCGTTGTGCTCACGCCTTTCGTTTCCATGATCACACTGCAGATTTGGGATCTCGCGTCGGGACAGCTGAAGCTTACACTCACGGGTCATATCAATACGATCCGTGGTCTGCAAGTCAGCGCGCGCCACCCGTACATGTTCTCTGCTGGCGAAGACAAGAAAGTCTTGTGTACGTGGCATTCTCCGCTTCGTGCGCGGTCGAAGATGGTGCGCTAATCCTAGAGTGTTTGACTAGGTTGGGACCTCGAGTACAACAAGGTCATCCGTAGCTACCACGGCCACTTGTCGGGGGTGTTCTCTCTCAAGCTCCACCCGACGCTCGACATCCTCGTCTCGGGTGGCCGTGATGCCGTCGCTCGTGTTTGGGACATGCGCACCAAGAACCAGATCCACTGTTTGTCAGGACACCAAGGAACCGTCTGGGGCATTGAGACTCAAGGCACCGACCCGCAGGTTATCACCGGGTCGAGCGACAGCACGGTGAAGGTGCGCATTGCAATCTCGCTTCAGATGCTGTGAAGAGTGTGGAGGTCTGAGATTCCCTTGCGTGTGTTCTGCTTGTCAGCTCTGGGACCTCGCAGCTGGCAAGGTCATGACCACGCTGACGAACCACAAGAAGGGCATTCGCTCTCTCGCCAAGTCGCCAATCGTACGTCCACTGGCTTTTTCTAACGGAGGGAGGGGGTGAAATGTGTCTTGACCTTTGCTGTGACTGTTGTGAACAGGATCACACCTTCTTGACTGGAGCTGCAGACAACTTGAAAAAGTGGGACGCCAAGGACGGCCACTTCCTTCGAAACTTCTCGGGCCACAATGCGATCATCAACTCGGTGGCGATCAACCAGGACGGAGTACTTGTGTCGGCCGCTGACAACGGCTCGATGCGCTTCTGGGACTACAACACTGGTTATTGTTTCCAGGAAGAAGTCACCAAGGTGCAGCCTGGCTCACTCGATAGCGAAGCGGGAGTGTACGCGTCATCCTTTGATCACACTGGATTGTACGTATCTTGTCGTGCAGTTCCACCTCTTGGCAGACGCATCAAAGAGACTGACGGGACGTGGATGTTTTGCAGGCGCTACATCACGTGCGAAGCCGACAAGACGATCAAGGTCTGGTACGAGGACCCCGAGGCAAGTGAGGAGACGCACCCAATCGACATGGCACAATGGACGAAGGAGTTCACGGCGCCCAAGAGGTACTGATATAGCATCGATGGAGAGGTTACGCTGGCAGATAACACTGTACCGTACCGCTATCACAAATCAGAGGTTTTTTTCAACTCTCTTTTCTGCGTTTTTTCCATTCTTTCGTTTGGTTCTTGGAGCGAGGGGAACCGCGCTCAGCGATCTCGGAACAACAACAGCTGAACCAACGTTCCACATCGTGGGAACAAGAACCACCGATTCACTGGTGACGATGACGGCGACGCCGATTAACCCGAAGAAGATGAAGGTCAGCGAGCTCCGCGCGGAGCTGGAGGCGCGCGGGCTCAGCTCCAACGGCCTCAAGTCGGAGCTCATCCAGCGCCTGGAGATGGCGCTGGACGAGGAGGAGTTTGGCACCGAGCAGGAGGATCTCGCGCCGCCGTCCGACGATGGCGTGGGCGCCGTCGCGCCCGCGAGTCCGAAGAAGACCGTGGAGGCGAAGAACTCTGCGAAGCAGGAAGCCCCTACGAAGGAGTCGACGGTGGTAGTGAAGGAGACGACTGCCAAGACCGTCGAGGCATCGCCGAAGAAGGTTGAGTCATCCTCGATGACGTCGACGACGACAAATGGCACAGCGAACGGCAGCGATGAATCTTCAAAGGACGTCTCTGCGAAGCCGCTGACGGAGGAAGAGAAGAGAAGAGCCCGGGCAGAGAAGTTCGGACTGCCAGTCCCGATGGAGCAGAAAATGGTACGCTTGCATTCGTTCGCGTCAGTCTCGATCGATCTGACGGTCATGTGATCTTCTATTGCCAGGCTGAGCGCGCCAAGCGATTCAACCTTCCTGCGGCCGTCAAGGAAGAGGAAAAGAAGAAGAAGCTGGAACGCGCAAAACGATTCAACCTCGAGACCGCTGAAGTGGTAGGTCGGACGTCAGGGCTGATCTGTGTGTCATTGCATCGACTGACGTGGGCTATCGATCGTTGTGCATAGATGGAAGAGAAGAAGCAGGCTCGCGCGGAGCGTTTTGGGCTGAATGCTGAGGCGAAGAAGCGCCTCGAACGAGCCAAGCGCTTTGGACTGGAGACCCCTGAGACCGTACGTCCCTCACTTCCCTCTTGTGTGTGTTCACTCGTCAGTAGTTGTCTCTAACAGCGATCGCATCGTCATGTAGCTTGAGGAGCGCAAGCGTCGGCGCATGGAACGCTTCAGCAGCTCCGCATAGAGCACCGTCCAGCTCAGCTCGGCAGCTAGTAGTAGGAAACCGCACGAGCACTGCGCCACACCCGAGTGCCCGCTCGTTTCCGTGCCACCACGACGGCTTTGGCAGGCTCGACCGACATTCGGGGCGAGAAAGAGACGGTGGGCTGGACGAGTGCGCACGGGCTCCGCTCCGCTCCGCAGCGACGTGCGCGAGCTAGAGTATGGTAAATGGGACTTGGTGTATTTATACAGTTCATCGGTCGTCGTCGCATGGTGAGTGTAGAGCTCTGGTCGTCATGGTGTCGTGAAGCAACCGGACGACAGTTCCACGCACGCGAGCTGCGCGCCGATTGGCCAAAAATGCGCCCCCCGCAACGTGGCGACTTGACCAAAAGTGCAGAGAGCGCGACATGTTGTCGAGAGAATGTGGAGGCTTGAAGAGGTGGATCTTTTTCTATTTCGACCAATCACAGCGCGTAAAACCCCGATTTCGACGAATCGAATCACCTATATCTCATCTGTCTGTCCGCGGGGGCCGCACCCGCCCCGCTCCCCTCCGCTCTACGGCGCTCCTCGTTCTCGCTCCCCTCCACTTCAATCCTCCCTTTGCCTCCCGCAGCGGAAGAAGACAGCGAAGAACAAAGGAAGGAAGACCATGGCGACGCCACCGCCGATCCACAAGCAGGCGTCCAAGCTCGAGGACCTCGAGGTGCTGCCCGTCGACGTCGGCCAGACCATCTGGGTGCCCGGCAACGAGAATGTCTGGGACAAGGCCACCGTCATGGCCATCGGCGGGCTCAAGGTCACGGTCCGCACGGCCGCCGGCAAGGTCCAGCAGGTCGACCGCGGCCTCGCGCTGCCGCAGAACCCGCGCGTGACCGACGACATGACGGCGCTCTACTACATCCACGAGGCCGGTGTGCTGCACAACCTCGCGGAGCGCTCCAAGCTCGACGGCCCCGACGGGTCCGGCCAGCGCCCGTACACATTCATGGCCAACGTCCTTATCGCTGTGAACCCGCTGCGCGATCTGCCGAACCCGCGAGTCTCGGAGATCATCAGCAATGCTGGCGGCGCGCCGCACCCGTACGCCATCGCGGAGATGGCGTACCAGCAAATGGTGTTCAACTCGGGCACGGAGCAGCCGACGAACCAGTCGGTTGTGATCAGTGGCGAGTCCGGTGCCGGCAAGACCGAGTCGTCCAAGATCGTGCTGCAGCACCTCACGACCCGTGGTCTCTATGGCAAGGGCGCCAAGGGCGAGGAGATCGAGGCCTTGTCCCGTGACCGCAAGCAGCACGGCACGTCGCTCGACCACCGCCTGATCGAGCAGAACCCGATTCTCGAGGCCTTTGGTAACGCCAAGACGCTGCGAAACCACAACTCGAGTCGTTTCGGTAAATTCATGAAGCTGCAGTTCACGTCGGACGGCCAGTTCAAGCTTGCTGGTGCGTTTGTCGAGACGTACCTGCTTGAGAAGTCTCGTTTGGTGTATCAAGTGGATGGTGAGCGCAACTTCCACATCTTCTACCAGCTTCTGGCAGGCGCGAGCTCGACGCTGCGCTCGCAGTTCAAGCTCACCAAGCCACAGGAGTACGACTACCTTAACCAGAGCGGATGCTACGTGGCGGAAGATACGGATGACAAGGAGTGCTTCGATGCCGTCGTGCGTGGTCTCACGTGTGTTGGCATGAGTGAAGAGCGCCAGAATGTCATCTTCTCGATTGTCGCGGGTCTGCTGCACATGGGCAACATCTCGTTTGAGGAGGAGGATACGCCTGAGGGAGAAGCGGCGATCATTGCCTCGCCCAAGGCGAAGGATGCGCTGGCGCTGGCGTCGCAGCTGCTCGGTGTGAAGGAAGAGGCGCTGTCGCGAGTTATCATCGAGCGTGACATTGTGACTCGTGACGAGACGTTCACGGTCCGCCGAAACGCTCAGAACGCCATCTACGCCCGCGATGCTATCGCGAAGGCACTCTACGGTCGACTCTTCGACTGGGTGATCGAACAGGTCAACAAGTCGCTGGGACAGGATCCCGCCCCGCTGCCGTACATCGGTGTGCTGGATATCTTCGGCTTTGAGTCCTTCCAGCGCAACGATTTCGAGCAGTTGCTGATCAACTACACGAACGAGGTGCTGCAAGCGACGTTCAACAACCAGGTCTTCATCGCTGAAATGGAGCTGTACAAGCGCGAAGGTATTACTGTTGGCAAGATCAAGTGGCCGGATAACCGCGAGTGCGTGGAGCTCATTGCCGGCAAGCCGGATGGTATCCTGTCGATCTTGGATGCGGAGGCTATGAACCCCAAGCCGAGCGACGAGAAGTTCCTTGCGACATTGCACCGCAAGCACTCGAAGAACTCGTACTTCCCTCGCCCTCACCCGAAGGACATGCAACAAATGTTCATTGTGCGCCATTTCGCTGGCTGCGTGTCGTACACGGTCGGTGCTTTCATCGACAAGAACAACGACACGATCCCGCAAGACATGGCCAACTTGTTCCTTGGCGCATCGAATGATGTTGTCGTTGCGTTGTTCAACAACGCTGACACGGACGGTGACAACGGCCGACCTGGTAAGAAGAAGGTGCTCAAGAGTGTGGCTGCGAAGTTCTCTCGTCAGATGCAGGAACTTGTGGACACGTTGGATGCGACGCGATGCAACTTTATCCGCTGTATCAAGCCGAACTCACTCATGCGAGTTGGAATGTTCGATCCACGCTACGTCGTTGGCCAGCTGCGTTGCCAGGGCATCATGCAAACAGCGCAGGTTCTCAAGGTTGGCCTTCCGACTCGTGTGCCGTACGCCGAGCTTGTGGGAGCGTACAAGAAGTACATGCCTCCGGATGCTCAGCGTCTGTTCGCGAGCCAGAGCGACCCAACCTTCATTACTGCGATTCTGTGGGCATTCCAAGTCCCCATGGACGCGTACAAGCTTGGTATTACGCGTCTCTTCTTCAAGGCTGGTAAGATTGCCTTGCTTGATGCCATTCTGAAGATCAACTGGGCTGTGGACGGTCCGCGAATCGTGGCACGCATGAAGTTGTGGCTGGCGCGTCGTCGCTGGCGTGTTGGCCTTGCGAAGGTGGTTTCGCAGAATGCGTTCAAGAAATTGTTGCGTAAGATCCAGTTCCGTAGCGATGCTGTCACCCGAATTCAGCAGTGGTGGCGTGCGCGCAGTGTGCGCCGCAAGTTCTACAAGCAGAAGTCAGCTGCAGTTGTCGTTCAGGCCCTGTTCCGCGGTCACCATGCTCGCCGCCTGTTCAAGGTGCGCAAGCAAGAGATGATCGCTGCTGCTGCTGCGCGTGCTGAAGAGGCGAGACGTCAAGCTGAGGAGGCAAAGCGTCGTGAAGAGCAAGCACGACTTGCTGCTGAGACAGCCCGTCGCGAGTCAATGGCGCGTGCTGCCGCTGAAGAAGATCGACGCCGGATGGAGGAGGAAGCACGTCGTGCCGAGGAAGAGGCCATTCGTCTGGCACAGGAGGCTGCTGCTGCTGTTCGTGAAGCCGAAGCTGCAGCCGCCGAAGCTGCCGCTGCTGCTGAGCAGGAGCGTCAGGCTGAATTGCGAGCAATCGCCGAAGCTCGTGAGCTCGAGTTGCGCATGCAGCGTGAGCGTGAAGAGGCGGAGCGACGCAAGGAGGAGGCGCTGTTGCGTGCGGCAAGTGTGAGTGCCCAACTCCTCGGCGGTCTTGCACAGGTGAACACCATGACTGGTGCCGCTGGTGAGGTGAACGTCGTTCAAATCCCAGACGACATTTCGCAAGAGGCAAAGGAGCAGCTTCAGCAGCTGAATGAGCTGCTCCTCGGCGGAGCAATCTCTCAGAATGAGTATGATGAACTGGTGCCGTTCTTGCTGGAGAAGCCTGCTGAGGAAGGCTCGGGTGCTGCTCTCACTGCTGAGCAGGAGGAGTCTCTCAACCGTCTCTACTCGACCGGTGTGTACGGTATCCAGATTCGCTGTCCTGCTTGCGGTGCGAACAACAACACCGGCAACGGCAACCACTGCATGAGCTGTGGCTCGCTGCTTACGACGTCGGATGAGCCGAGCGCGATGGACCACTCGTACTATGGTTACCGTGCGCGATCGATGTCGCGTCAGCACAGCAGTATGTCGACGCTTACTGCTCCGTTGGGTTCGTTCCGCATGGATGGTCAGCAAATCCTGATCCACGATGGTTATTTCCAGTGCCAGATGCATCGCACTCAGGTTCTCCAAGACGACAACTACGCTGAGTATACTGTTTACGTGCTCCGCTGTCAGTGGCAGCCACGTGACGGCGCAGAGCCAACGACATGGCTGGTGTCTCACCGCTTTAGCGTCTTCGAGCGCCTCCACAAGGACCTGAAGCACAAGATTCCACCGACAGTTGCGACGTTGCCGAACTTCCCACGCAAGCATCGCCTTGGCGGCGTCTTCGGCGGAAAGACGGGTAACTCGGTTGAG
The DNA here is from genome assembly GCA_022836835.1 of Pythium insidiosum. Classification (NCBI taxonomy): domain Eukaryota; phylum Oomycota; class Peronosporomycetes; order Pythiales; family Pythiaceae; genus Pythium; species Pythium insidiosum. Next base: position 883,842 of record JAKVDI010000011.1, read on the forward strand.
ATTGTTGAAGAGCGCAAGAAGGGTCTGGAGAGCTACGTGAGCCAAGTTCTCGATATCTGTGCGCGTCTTCCGGATACTCTGACGGTTCCGGAGCTTGACCGTTTCCTGAACCTTTCGCGCCAGGTGGAGCAGTACCGTCGTCACCTGACTGCTCAGGCTGCTGGTGCCGTTGCTGGTGGCGCTGTGGAGGGATACAGCGTGCAGTCGAGCGGCGCGGAGGCCTTGGCTGCCCGTGAGCTGGCTCGCCAACCGACTGAGTTGCCTACACCGTTTGACGAGGAGGAGCTGGCACATACCGAACAAGCTGTCGCGATGCTCAACAACTCGATTCGCAACGCGCGAGGCGACCTGCGACGAGATGCTGCCGTCCAGCACCACCTCAAGGTGTGTGTGCAGCTGCTTCCACGTCTGCAGATCTCTGCGAACTTGGACAACCCCTTCGCAAACGTGGACTTGATTCCTCGAGCTATGCAGTGCCAAGAAGATCTGGAATTGACGATGAACCTCTACAACGACTCGCTTTTGGCAGTGAGCGAGACTTACGCGCTCTCTGCCCAGGAAGGCAGTGGTATTCAGGTCCCCCCACCTTACGTGCCGGGACAGCAGAATTCGTATCAGCGCAGCTACGGTGTCTAAGCGACAAAGGCAGACGCAACGAGATGTCGCCGAAGTGTCCAAGGGTGCGCTTTATATTGTCTGCATATGCAACATCGATGATACTTGACGAGTGTGATTGCGATACTGGCCAAGAGGAAGCCATTGGTATCATGAGAAAGTAGTCACAATGTGTCCGAAGAAGATAAAGAATCGAAAGACATTTCATGTTGATGTTGGCTATTCGACGTCGGCGAATTGAGCTTGCCGGTCACCGATCAACGAATTATTGTCTTGCCCAGCTTTTTGCTGAAGCCAGCGGACCGTAAGCTGTGCTGAAAACGCGGAGACGTCCAGCTGAGTGCCATTCCTCGCCTTGAACCTGACGCGCCGGGACGAATTCGGCAGCATGTGAAATGTGTTGTCATCCCAGAAACCGTGAAGCTCAATCGCTTCCACCTCAACAAACAGCGCGACAAACGAGGTGCTGCGAAGTGTCACTTCGTAATAGTCGGTGTAGACCGATGTGTCTTGAATATGAACTGCGCCATGGCCGAGCTGAAGCTGTTTGATCGGAGCCAAAAAGTGGTAGACGTCGGGGCACTCTACCGAGGCAGCGAGATCTTCGACCGAGCACGTGAGACGAAGAAAACAGGACTGTCGTGAGCATTCGCGAGGCATGAGCGACAAAACGTTGAAGCGGTCGATCAGTTCGCTCGACTGCAGCAAATCCTGAGTTAGCTCTTCCACAATAGCCTCTCCAACAACCACAAACATCGGAACTCACCAAAGCTGCTAACGTGACTCGGAAGACTCGTGACCCGACGAGGGCGCCAGTGTCTGTCCGTCGTACCTCGACACGAGCATCCAGCTCATTAGAGCCACGCAAGTCACTGACTCCATAACCTAAGACCTCCGAGTCGGTCGTCTCATGCATCGTCACAACGATTGGTGCAAATGACCGCTTGAGAACGTAGTGCAGACTCTTCCACCGACCGTTGTATTCGATGCTTGCCCAACTGGAGCCCTGCCACACGTCGTTGAGTTGCCAGTAGAGCACCCCCATCGTTTGACCCAGCTCTTTGTTTCGCCCACGGCGCCACGTCGTGACTGCTGTTTCGTAGCACAACGCGTGCTGAATTTGCGTGAGGTAAACATATTGAGCGACCAGATCTTCGACACTGGCAGGCTTGTCCTCTTGCCACGGCTCCACACGGAACGCCTTTGGGATATCAAACCGCCTTTGCAGCTGATACGCCATCTCCGTTGTGCCGTTTTCGTGCCGTTCGCGAAACTTGATCAAGCGCCAGATCGCCTCGATTGACGCCCAATCGCCAGGGGAGCTGATATCCTTGAGAGATCGAAGGGACGGGAGGCTCTGGAAGCCAAACTCGGAAACGAAACGCGCATGGGGATACAGAGCTGGGTCCTGGCAATCGCCCGCGTAGTCGTAGAAATGCACGTCGCCGCGTGCGATGTCGTTGGTGTTGTTTCCCCATCGCTTAACATAGGGCTCTGTCGACAGCAATCCATTCGAGGGAGACGTGTCAACAAACGGAAGCGGTGGATGTGCACTCGACGTCGCCGGCATCAGAGCTGGGCGCACGACGTCCAAGAAGAGTGCGACGTAATCAGCGACCGCGACGTCACGATTGAAGTCAACACCATCCGGGAGAAAGATGTGCTGAGCGAACGCCTCCATCATGTTTTCGTTCTCATTGTTGCCTCCCCAGATTGCGATGCTCGTGAATCGACGCAGGCGACGGACTTGATGCGCGACTTCGAGGGACACTTCACGAAGGAACTCAGCATTTCGCGGATATTGCGCGCACGCAAACATGAGCTCCTGCCACACGAGAATTCCACGGCGATCACAAGCGCGATAGAACTCGTCTCGCTCGTATCGACCTCCGCCCCAAACGCGAAGCATGTTCATATTAGCAGCGGCTGCGCTTTCCACCAGGTACTCGACAGTATCATTCGTGACACGAGTCGGAAGCGAATCCGCTGGTACCCAGTTCGCTCCTTTGATAAATATTGGCACGCCGTTCACCCGAAAGAAGAACGTCGAGCCTGAAACACCACCAGCGTTTGTGGGTTCTTGAACGAGCTCAATCGAACGGAATCCGACGTGATGACTCAGCGCCGAAAGCAAGCGCAACTGCTGCTGCTCACCGCGAGTCCACAGTTGGACGCGCATCTCGTACAAATATGGCACTCCGTAGCCATTTGGCCACCAAAGAGTGCAATTCGCGAGTCGGAACGGTATCGACACTTGGGACTGATTGGCCTCAAGCTGTAGTATCTGCTCACCGTGCACGACGTCGTCGATCATCAGTCGGAACACGGTGTTCTTGTGCTTGACACCGAAGGTGTCGACGTCCACGACGGCTCGTCCGACGGCCTCTGTTTGGTTGCGCGATGTGAGCAGCTCGTACTGACAATCCAAGTCGACAAGTCTCGGGACTGGGACTGACGGAGGCTCGATGGGTCTCCACTCGAGGCGAACGCGCCCAGCGATGCCGGACGTCACGAGCGCCGGGCCCCAGTCCCACCCAAAGTCGGATCCGGCCTTTCGCAGGAACACGCGGTGTGTTGGCTCGGCCCAGACGTTGTAGTTGACGGTCGCAGGCACATAGTATGGATACTGTTCAGCCTGCACCCAAGAGAATGAGGAGTGAGATTGAGCGATCAAAAGAGGGTCGTGTTCACAGCGTCGCTCGCACCTTTTCACGAGTATACGCCAGTGGAGGCACGAAGACGACCGTGAGATTGTTCGCTCCGTCGCGTACAGTGGCGGCATCCAGCGTGAACGTGTGCGGTCGAAACGCGTTGGCGGCGTCACCAAGCGGAGCCCCGTTCCAGAGCACGTGAGCGACGCCATCAAGCGTCTCGAACACCAGCGTGGGGCTGTGGCCTGGAACACCATTGGGGAGCGAGACGGTGGCCTCGTATACCCACGTTGTACGCGCGACCCACGCGAGCGCGAGCTCATTGTAGCGCGCGTAAGGCTCAGCGATGACGCCGTGCTCCAGCAGATGCGTGTGCGACGTGCCAGGGACCGAGACGTTGTTGATGACGATCGACCCATTAAGCGAGCGGAACGTCCACGCCTCGATGTCCATGCTGTGCGTGGGTGCACGCATCGCCATGGGCGTGAGAGCCAGCAAGGTCCATGCCAGCAGCATCTTCATGAGCATGGAAGCCAGCCAGCCAACTAACTTCAACTCTGGATTTTATCCAGAGGGGTACAGTACCCACTGGGTTACGGTTCGGGATAAAACCTCGCGACCTGAGTTATCGAGGTGCTCGGCTGCCAAAAAAAGGTGCGGTCTGAGGACTCAGAACAGGGTGAGTGAGCTAGCTGTGTGTGAGCTGGCAAGCAAACGAAGAGGTCAACAAGCTCACGCGACGACGACGGCGAGAAGGAGCTCGCGTTCTTCGTCTCGCTCCTGCTCATCTCTCGGCGGCGATGGCGACGCGCGACCTCACGCGCAACTTTGTACAGTTGCGCTCGGACGCCAAGGCCAAGAGTCTGCGGCGCAAGAACATCGTGAGCTACACGGAGGAAGGCAGCGCGCTCGTCAAGAATGCGGCCGACACGCACGACTGGGAGGCAGCGCACGGCTCCGTGCCGCCCGGCTGGGTCAGCGTCGTGGGCGAAACGAATCAGCACGTCGCACAGATTAAGGAAATGAGTACGTACGCGTTGGTTGTTGAAGTAAGTCCCCCGTGCTGATCGATGGGACCGGCGTTGCAGTGGAGAAGCTCGGCAAATTACACACCAAACGATTGATGGTCCGCTTCGACGGCTCCGAGTCGCAGCATGAGCAAGAGATCGATCGGCTGACGCAGCAGATCACAGAGGAGTTTCGAAGCGCCGAAAGAGGGCTGCAACGCATGATCAAGCAAGGCGATCACTCGGCAGCAGACGCGAAGACACGGCAGAACGTGCAGCGCGCGCTGGCGACCCAATTGCAGACGCTGTCGGGCGAGTTCCGCAAGTCACAGAAGGAGTATCTGGGGCGAGTGAAGAACCAGAAGCAGGGTCCCGTGGAGTTTGACTTTCTGTCTGAGGAAAGTAGCAAGGGCGGGCGCCGTAGTATGGATATGGTGAGGAGCGGGTAGCGGGTATGTCCTTTGGTACCGCATCGATCTCACAGCCGTGCGTTGTTGTCAGGGCTTCAACAAGGCGCAGATCACGGAAGTCGAGATCGCGGAAGACCTGATAAACGAGCGAGACCAGGAGATCCAGAAGATCGCCGAGTCGATCACGGAGCTCGCGACGATCTTCAAGGAGCTGGCCGTGCTGGTGATCGACCAAGGCACGATCCTCGACCGCATCGACTACAACATGGAGCAGGTCGTCGAGCAGACGGAGAAGGGTCTCGTGGAGCTCGAGAAGGCGGAGGAGATGCAGAAAAGCAATCGCCCGATGAAGTGCATCGGTCTGCTGCTGGTTTTGATCTTTATCATGACGACGATCCTCGTCTTGAAGCACATGTAGCCTTCCTTTCTTCCCATTCTCACTCTCTAAACATGAAAAAACATGCAACATGAACGTTGGAAGTCGCACGGTGTGTCCCTTGTTTCACCAGTTGGTCCCTCTTTTTTCGCAATCTGTCCCTCGTTGGTTCCGTGTCAAGCTGTCCCCAGTCATTATGACGGCAACCTCATCATCATCATCATCAGTCACCATGGCGACCTCCATGCACGAGCTGCTCCAGGCGCAGCGCGCGCTGCTCGCGACCATCCGCGACTTTGTGGATGCGCTGCGGGACATCAAGAAAGAGAGCGACGTCGACGATGCGGTGCGCCACGCGATCGACGCGCTGCCGCTGTCGTCGCCCGGCGCCGAGACGACGCCCGCGCTGCATCGCTTTCGCGCCGAGATGACGCGCGTGTTCACGGCGCTCAGTGACGTCGTGCGAGCCATCGACGTGCTCGACCAACAGCAGCGACCGCCGCAATCAGCGCAGCCGCGCGGGCGTGAGATGAAGCCCGTGGCGCCCGCGGGGCTCCTGAGTCTCCGCGATCTCTCGGTGCTGCAAGCGGCAACGGAGGTGTTCTACTGCTGGAGCATCCACCCGATGGTCGCACGCGGCACGCTCCTTCCCGTTGACCGACGACGCCCCACAAAGACACTAGCGAGTACGTGCTGCCCCTGGATCTGAATGCGATATCTCGGAGTATTGAACAGCGCTTGCAGTTTCCCGCCACGTGCTTGCGTGGGCACAGAAGGTCACGCCCATAGACGCAGTCAAGAAGCAAGAGCAGCGCGGTCCCACTTTGCTTGCGTCGATGTCTGCGCTGCTGTCGATGTTGCAGCTGCCGCCGCTCGCACCCATCCTTCTCCCGGGGTACGCGGCGGACGTGCTCGCTGTGCTCGTCGCCGGTGAGACGGAGGAGTCGATTGACCGCACAGTTCAGCAGGCGTTTATGTCGCAGCGACTCGCACTGATGAATGCGCTGCCACTTCGCTTGACGTTGGCAAGTCTGCGTGCTGCGTTGGGGCAGAGCTCGACCCCACCACCGGCATTCAAGCGACGCTGCGGTCAGTTGCTGTCCCAGCTATTGATGCGCGAGGGAGGAGTGCAAGCCACGATCGAGGTGCTGCTGGCTGCTGTCGACGAAGGCAACACGCAGGCTCGGCAGCAAGTTGTGATGCTGGTTGGTTCCCTCGCTCGCTGCTCATGGGGTCCCCTGACTAACGAATTTGTTGTCCACAGATCTGTCAATGCCCCGCTGGCGTTCAACCTGACTCGTACCATCAGGCGTTGTTCCCACAAGTCTGTGCACTGCTCTCCCCCAACCAAAACAAGCTTCTGCGCGAGATGGGAGTGCTGCTCGCCAATGAACTTGTCGGTCGGAACCCTCGTGATTGGGATACTCGGCTCCTTGCACCGCTGTTTCACCCACTTCTGCTTCTGGACGATGTCCGTCGAAGCAATGACACTACTGAAGTCGAGGCAACCGAGCTGCAGGTCGAGGAGTGCGTCGCCATGTTGCATCTCTTGCTCTGCGGAGGTCCACCACCGTGCGCCGCATTACTCGTGGCACTCGTGCCGCTCGTTCGACCAATGCTGCTGATGTACGGGTTCGCCGTCACCAGCAAAAACGTGCTCACACCATTGATCCGCGACATCCTTCTCGGTGCGTGGTTTCCAGTTATCCATTTTCTTCTGATGAGTATCAACTGATGGATTGGACAAATGCCACAGCGCTCATCAAGGGACTTGCGTCTCCTCGTTTTGTCGCGGTGCTATTGCATACTGCGATTCTCCCCGTTGGACATCCGCTTCGTGAGACTTTGCAAAACTGTGGATACGAGTACGGTAGCGGCGCGTCTTGGCAGCTTCGTCGGTCATTTGGCCCAGGAGGCAGTGGAGGGATCACGATTCGGCGTGTGCAAGTGACAGAGGACAATGATGTCCAGGCAGCCCCATTACGTGACGCTCTCGCCGCTCTCGTGCAGCTGCTTGCGTCCAAGGAGCTGGAAAGCTCGATGGTGATTGGGGAGCTGTTCTCGTCACTGTTGCTGACGTACATGTCGGTTCGACAGCGCAGTAGTCGCGATGAGGAAGGTGACAAACCGGTGCAATCGAATGAGCGAGACCAAAACGACGCTGTGGATGGGAAGTTACTCACGGCGATGGAAACCCTGAAGACCACACCAAAACCGATGGTTGTTGAGTTGACGTTGGCGCTGCTACTTGCAGTAATTGAATCGCTTGGTCCGTCTGTGCTGCAGAGCGCAACCACGATCCTTCAATGCATCAACACTGTGCTTTCGATGTACGCACAAACACACGAGTCGGTGGTTGACAGGACTACGGACCCGTCGTTAGAGGATGAGGACGATGAAGATATTCTCACGGTGTGTCTCGGTGTCGTGATGACAATCCTTGAGGCAGGAGCAACGCAGCGCGCTGAGCAAGAGGAAGCAAGTCTTCGTGAGATGCTCCCGGTACTAGAGGGACTCTCCCAGCACTCTCGTCCCCAGATCGCAGAGCTTGCCAGTAGTGCTCGGGTGCAAATCCTCGCTCGAACGGCAGATGACTCGGAGAAGAAGCCACAGCCCGAAAAGTCATTCGAAGCTGTGCTACTGGATGCGCAACAGGATCTTCAGAGTCCGCTTGTCCCACTTCGAGCGCGTGGAGTCGTAACGCTGACGAAACTCGTGCGTCGAAGTCAGCTGCATCGCGATGATGAGACTTGGACCAGTCGAGTTCCACAGCTGATGGACATTTTCATGCAGTTCCTCGCTGATGCTGAGAGCTACGTCTTCCTCGCGGCAGTACAGGGATTGTCCACACTAGCGGAGGCTCATCCAGACATCGCGATTCCCTTGCTCGTCGGCGCGCTACGCGACTCCAAGCAACACTCATTGGAGCGCCGAATCAAGCTGAGCGAGGCATTACTCTTCGCTGCGCGTCGTTGTGGAGAAACATTACCCAAGTACTCCAAGCTCTTCGTTTACGGCTATCTTGATTGCATTCGCCCAGCGCCGCGGTCACAGGGGCGTCGAGAAGCCCCAAAGGTACGACCTCTCATCGAAGAAGTGGCACCAGCTAGAGAGGAAGCCTCGGATCAGCCCACGTTGACAACGCATCCAGACGCCGACGCGCTGGTGTCAGCCACATTGCGAGCCAGTTGCTTGTCCAACCTCGCCGAAGTCAGTGCGATGCTCGGTTGGGGCTTGGCCCCGTATGCCACGGACGTGATGACTTGCGCCTTTGGTGTGCTGCAACTCGAGCTGGACATGGCGGATGAGGGTGTTGTCGCCGTGCGTCGCGGTGCTGTTTTTCTCCTGAAGTACATGGTGCAGCTCATGGGTTACAAGCTGCTGGATGTTGTGCCAGACCAGTTGCGCCCGATGTATCAAACCCTGAAGCATGTAGAGCGCGTGGACAAAGACGCTGTCGTGCAATTCCACGCGCGAACGGCACTGATGGTTCTCGATGACGTCATGCGAAACGAGTTGATGCCTCGCGTTCCGACAGACGAAGCCATGGGAGGAGCGTTCAAAATGCTTCACATTGTTAAGCATTAAGAAGGTAAGACTCAGTAGGAAGCTGCCTGGGGCGAGATACTTAATTGTACAAAAAGGGGTCGTCATGACTGATGCGCATGACCCAATCAACTTGTGCCTCTCAAATCATCATCGCTTCGTCCGAGATAATCTCCTCAGCTGATGGATCCTTCGGCACGTCCTCTTCGTCATTGTCGGCCTCCTGTCCACACCACACGAGATCGGACAGCGCACTGCTCAACTTTTTGTAGGCCTCCTGAAACTGGAAGCAGTTTCCGCTTGTTCGTCGGACTTCCACGACGCAACGATCAGCCGCCTGAAATGCAGCAAAGCAAGAGTGAGTTAGACACTTCCATGATATCGATATCGCTCCATGCCGCGTTCTTCATCCAGCCAGAATTTGGAAGGAAGAATAAACAATCAATGGCACTCGGAGGATATCACTGACGCGCGGAGATGCTACGTCATGCTATGTCTACATCGACATGGCTCGACCACTTACGTTTGTGAGTGCGTAGATACGGACTGCAAAGGAGACACGCTCTGCGTTCATCACCGCCTTGGTCTTGAAGCGATCCTTCTTGGCGACATAACGAGCATTCATTTCGGTAAGAGCATGCTCAACTCGAGCCTGGACCTCCATTGGTGTCTTCTTTGACTGGAATGTCGTGTAGAGTGCAACGCTGTTCTTTGGGTAGAGGGGTGCAGACGGGCACGTGCACGCCTTTGAGATGGTCGAGTTCTCTCCCATGAATGTCGCATCCGACATCGTGGATGACGCGATCGAAATTCGGTCGTTGAACGGCTCCGAACCTTGCTCCGAGATGAATGAAGAACCAATCGATCGATGCATCGATTCCATGTCGAAAGGATCAAACTCGTCACTGAGCAGCTTTCCGCCCTGCTGTTGCTGCATCATCTGCTCCTGCAGCTTCTGCTCGCGCTCCTTGCGCTTCTCTTCTTCAACTTGAGCCTTGCGCGCAAGCAGCTCAGCACGGAACTCATCAACAGAAATGGTGGCGGCCTTCACCCACGGATGTTCCTGTTGCCACGATCTGACGTGAGATCGCGGAGAAACAAACAAACACGACACAACAGTTCAACGAACCTTGATCTCCTGGAGAGTGATTCGCTCCTGTGGGTTCACAGCGAATATGCGAGTCAAGAGAGACTTGGCTCCGTCGGAAAACTTAGCTGAGCGCTCGTGAGCAGCCCAGAATGCTTCATACTGGCGAGCAGCGCAAGCTCGAAACCACCAGTCCTGACGCTGGGCAATCTGAAATGGCGGGAAGCCAGCGAGCATGATGAAAAGAACGACTCCGGCTGACCAGACATCGGCTGGCTCGCCCTCGTAAGGCTGGCACGATAGCACCTCAGGACTCATGTACGAGCGAGTTCCGCACTGTGTGAACAGCTCGAAGACAGCGCCATTGGGCCCTTCGCGAAGCCCCGACAAGCCGAAGTCGGCGATCTTGAGTGAAAAGTTCTCATCGAGGAGCAAGTTTTCTGGCTTGATGTCGCGGTGGTACACACCGTTCGAGTGGCAGGCTTCCAATCCGAGCACGAGTTGTTGGAAGTACGCGCGGGCGATGGACTCGGAGAAGCAACCCGTGTACATCATGAAGTCGAACAGTTCTCCTCCCGTTGCGAGTTCCAAGACGATGAGGATGACCGTCTTCGTTGTTCCATTCTTCTTCACGTACGGTAACTCGTCGTAGACGCCAAGCAGTCGCAGCACGTTCGCGTGGTGGACTCGCGACATGGCTTCGACTTCGCGGTAGACATTGATCATGGATTTGCGGTTCAACTTGGCGCAGTCAATGATCTTGAGCGCGACGCGTTCACCCGTCTGTAGGTTGATGCCGAGCTTGACTTTGCCCTGCAGTCCCGAGCCGAGCGTGTGCTCGACCTGGAAGTGCTTGAGCATGCGCGGCGCACTGGCGGCACTCGGCATCGCCGCTGACAATGGAGCCGCACCAGAGGACGTCGGTGCTGGGGGCATCGCGATGCTGGTCATGTTGCGGAGGTCGTTCTCTGCCACTGCACCGACCCGCGGGAATCACGAAAATGTGGCAAGCCAGCTCCGACGCGCGGGGGGGAGACCCACACTCTCTGGAATCGACGCGCAGAATGGTTGTGTCACCGGTCAAAACCCAGTACAAAAAACACCCACACGCACTTTTGGGGTCTCAGAGTGTTGATCAGTATCAATTGTCACAGAATTTCACGCCCAGTATGGCCCTACTATCATCCCTGTGTTATTTGTATCTTTAGTATGCTATATCAGAGGGATACCCCTGCGCTCTTGTTGCCCTTTCCCACGGCAACTTCCGAGTGGGAAGCAACCGTTCGATGTGGTCATTGTCGATTCGTCGCTCCGAGAGAAGATGACCACCCGACACGATGCCGCTGCTACAAGCACAGCACCAGCGGATGGCGCGATTACACCAATGCATATTGCACTATGGGTGCGACTAGCAAATCAGTTGATGTGGTACGATGGGCTAATGACGTTACGGTGTGATGACGTCGGTAGAATGGAAACATGGAGCAGATTGAAGACGCACTTCAGGACGCGAACTCACTGGAAACACGAGATCCACGCGGCAATCGAGCACTTCATCTAGCTGTCAAGTTTGCTCACCGACATTCGATCCAGATTGTCAAACGTCTCTTGGTAAGTGCGCGGATATGGAGAATGATCACGAACTTCAACGATCACTCACTGGTCTTGCAGGATGCAGGGGCGCGTGTCAGATCGAGAGACTCAGGCGGGTGGAAAACAATACACCACGCCATCGCTACAGAGAATGAAGATCTGTTGAGACTTCTTGTTCAGCGAGAAAAGGCACAGGCTCCAACCATGCTAGCGACCAAGATCGGCGACGTTTCCGAAAAGCTAAAAATGGTGCCAGATTTCGAGACGCAAATCAGCGTCGAAATGACGACCTGGATACCCGGTGTGTCAAAGTGGCTACCTTCTGATGTAGTCACGGTTTGGAAGCGAGGATCGAACCTTCGCCTCGATTTCAGTTTGATTGGTTTCGAGAACGGGTCGTGGCAAAGAGGCAATCTCTCGTTTTTACTCATTGGAGATGAGAAGAAGTTCTACTGCATCGACCACGATGCAAAGTCTTGCAATGATCTCCTCGTGCCGGGAGTTAAATTGACCAAGTGCGACTTGGACAACATCATTCACTTTTTGCTGACGACATCTATCGTCACCACGGATATAGATCTATCCCGGATGCAGATTCGTCGAAAGCACGCCTGGCTAACGAGATCTCCAGTTGTTGAAAATGTTGGTTGTTGGAAACATTGTCGATCTTTTGAAATGACCGGAGTTCGAATGACTTTATGCTCTCGAAGACCGCAGAACAAAGCACATGTGCCACCGGAATGCAGCCACGAAAATGGTAAACTCAAGGTGCGTAACACGAGCTCCAATCGAGTCACTGCAATGACATGGAGTCTGTCAAGTAGGTGGAACCAAGCAACAATGCCCTTGATGCGCTCAACATATTCGCCAATTCCGCTTCCGGGGTTGATGTTCAAATCGAAGCGGGTAGATCGCACACCATCTCCTCAGAGCTGTCGAGTGGAGATACTTTCGTTTGGAAGTTTGAAGTGGAAACTTATGATGTCGAGTTCAGTGCGCGCTTTTTCAATGAACGCGATGAAGAGAATCAATCCGCTGAAGAGTGGGTAGATGTTGAGGCGCCACGTCGACATTCATCGCATAGCGAAGGAAAATTCAAAGCCCCTTGCAGCGGCACAATCGTTCTCACATGGAGCAATTCATACTCGATGTTTCGGTGAGTTTTGGCCCTCACTCCGATCATGTTGAGCTTAACTCAGCTCGATCATGCAATTTCAGACACAAGCGTGTTCGCTTTCACGTCATGACAGAAGCTCAAGAGGACTCTTCGATTTCGGCTGGTGATTGCGGGCTTCGTTCGGCCGAGGAGCTCGTCGCATTTGAGAATTGGTTTGGAGTCTGCATTGATGATCTTCCAACACAGTTGCGCCGACTGCGCCCCAAGCACCATACAATGGTGCACAAGCAGCCACCCAGCCGAAGTTTGAGCAAGTCTCTCCCTGCCACCGTGTGTACAACCGACGAGTTCCCCCTAACAGTGAGTGGCTGCTGCGGCTTGGACGGAAACAATTTCCATCAACAACTCCCTTCACAAAACAGGTCGAGGAGTTTCTACCGGTCATCGAAGTACTTTCGAAAACAACGAGTGCGTTTGAGAACGCGCACGAGTTCTTCCATCAGGTACTGACGCAATCCGCGGTCGAACGTCTGAGCTGAACGCCCACCAGAGTTCACGCGTTCATATCTTTTTCCAGGCGCTTGACAAGGGGTTCCCCGTCCAGTTCAGCTTCCCGTTGGTTCCTTCTCTCTCTGCTGTTCTTCGATTCGAGCATGTGGAGCTGAAGTGTCCCGACGCTGAGCTTTTCACTCTTCCACGGCAGTACCCCATTTACCAACACGACGTGTTGTCTCCGCGGACTCACCAAGAGATTCTGCAGAGCCTGACAGCCGCATGAAACTGTCGTCATCCACGCCTCTCGATCGCCTTTCAAAGCTATTTTTACATCCAGTTGTGTCAGTTTGGTGTGACGTGGTGTGTTGTTCCATTTTCAGCTTAGGTGCTTTCAGTGCCGGAGTCACGCAACACTTCAACTGTCGGATATCAACACCCCCATTTTGCAACATAACGTTGCCATCGCCTACAATGTGCAAGATACTAATTCCCGCAGTTGCTTATCAGCAGTCGGGGGGAGATTGAAGCTGGCTGGTTCGGGACGATCGCTCCAGTGCACGATCTTAGCTGCCGACTTCACAAACAGTTCCAAGTGCATCCAAGCGCGCGCGAAGCTCCTCGACGAATTTACATCATGAGCGGCTACCGCGAAGGAGGCAGCGGTGGTGGCGGTGGCGGAGGGTACGACCGCCGCGGATATGGGAGCAGTGGTAGCGGCAGCGGCGGTGGAAGCGGTGGTGACTACAGCCGCTCCAGCAGTGGCGGTTACGGGCAAGGTTACGACGACCAACGAGGTGGTTACAGCGGTGACTATCGCAGTGGAGGAGGTTATGATCAACAGCGCAGCGGGTACGACTCGCGAAGTGGCTACGATGACTACTCGCGTCGCAGTGGTGGCGGCGGTGGATATGAATCCCGAGGATATGGCGAAGACTACTCTCGAAGCGATTCTCGTGGCTACGGTGGCAGTGGGGGCGATCGCTATGCTGGCTCTGGTCGACCTGATGAGTACGGCAGCTCTTCCAGTTATCAAGGTGGAGGATACGGAGGGAGTAGCAGCGGTGGCTATGGTGATCGTCGCTATAGTGACCAAAGTGCAAGCTACGGTGGATCGGGGAGCTACGGCGGCTCCAGTAGTGGGAGCTATGGATCCGCTAGCGGTGGTTATGGATCAAGCAGCTACGGTGCAAGCAGCGGGAGCTATGGTGGTTATGGAAGCTCCAGCAGCGGGGGTTATCGCGGATCGAGTGGCGACTACGGCGGATCCAGCAGCAGTGGGTACGGTGGAAGCAGAGGTGACCAAGGAGGCAGTACCTACGGAAGCTCGAGCGGTGGCAGTGGTTACGGATACAAGGATGAACGCAGTGGTGGAGGCGGTTACCGAGACGACCGTGGAAGTAGCGGATACGGCAGCCGCGACGATCGTGGGGGTGGTTATGGTGGTAGCCAGAGCGGTGGCAGCCGGGACGATCGCTACGGCGGTCGCAGTTATGGAGGTGGCGGCCGTGACGACAATCGGGGTGGCTACGACCGCGGTGGCGATCGCCGTGATGACCGAGGTGGAGGCTTTGGAGGACGTGGTGGCGATCGTGGCGGAGGTCGAGGGGGTGGACGCGGTGGAGGAGCTCCCCGTGGTCAGCTTGGACCAGGCGCGGGATCCGTTCGTGACTCTGGGTATGAAAGCATGGGTCAGCCAATTCAAGACCCTCGCCTGGTTGATCAATGGTCCGGACGCACTGGCGCATTAGATGTCGTTGACTCTCATCCCGCTCTTGCGCAAGAGTTCATGATTTGTCGTCGCCCGGATATTTCAACGAAAGGAAGGAGCACGACGCTTTCGGTGAACTATTTTGCTTTGGCGATCGACGGGTCAAGAGCACAGGAGATCTTCAAATACCATGTCGAGGTCGAACGTTCTGCCGGATCGAAGTATGGTCCTGGGGCGGGGACGCAGGCTGGATCTGATGCGGCTGCAACTCAAACTGATGCGGCTCAAGGAGCTCAAGACGTCGAGATGGCTGATGCACAGGCTGTCGTGAAAGAGTCAGAGGACCAAGTGATGAAAGAGCCCAAGCCTGAGCGTGAACGTCCACTCTCGAAGCAAATCGTTCGACTGGTCATCAATGAAACACTTCGATTGTATGAAGGCGATTTCGGTGGTGTCCGTGTTGTGCATGACGGAATGTCTGCGATTTATGCGCCCCGGCGACTCCCGTGGACGACGAAGGAGTACAAAGAAATCAATCCGAATGCATCCACATCCACTCCAGCGGTGGGTAAGGATGGTGCCCCTCGTGGACGCGGACCTCCAACATTCAATGTGCGAATCAAGGAAGTGGAGTCGATCCCGTTGTCCGAGTTGGAAGATTACTACACGAATCCGGAGATCAACCCGCAGCGGGTGCTGCAGGCTTTGGACGTGGTGGCTCGCCACCTTGGCACCCAAAAGTACGTTTCACTTCATTCCATGACGAGCACACTTTATTGATACTGTGTGTGTGTTGTGTGCAGGATGATCCCAGTTGGACGGAATCTATTCTCTATGAAATCCACTCATTCCCTTCAAGGAGGCAAGGAGTTGTGTTGGGGATATCACCAATCTATCCGTATTGGTCAGCGCAAGTTGCTGCTCAACATGGACCAAGCAGCTACCGTCTTCTATGCTCCTGGACCTCTTATCGACCTTGCTGTGTCCATTGTGAGAGCCCGAAACGTGCACGACATGCAGAACCTTGATGACCGCGCAATGCGTCAGCTCCATCGATCCCTTCGCAAGCTTGAAGTCCTCCAAACGCATCGAAGTGATCGAAAGAAACCAATCGTTGGGCTGAGCGGACAACCTGCAGATGCGTTGATGGTGGAAATCAAGGGTCACGTGATGTCGGTGGCGGATTATTTTGCGGAACGGTACAACAATCGCCTGCGCTACCCGTTTTTGCCAGCTGTCAATATCGGAAGCAAGAAGCGAGAGACCTGGTTGCCAATGGAGTTGTGTACAGTGGCGCCAGGACAACGATGTGCCAACATCAATGAAAATGATACGGCTGAAATCATCCGTCAAACCAGCCAGAAACCCCGTGATCGCCAACGACGAATCATGGATCAACTTCACGAGACTGGATTTCAGAACGACCCTTACCTTCAGGAGTTCGGCATGAAGTTCGATCAGCGTATGGAAACTGTTCAGGCCCGCATTCTAGATGCACCCGAGGTCCAGTACAACAACGTGTCCGAACGCCCTGCCAATGGCGCGTGGAACTTGCGTGATCGAACCTTCGTGTTCGGCGCGAAGCTGAGCAACTGGGGGGTCGTTGTTGAACCGGGGGCTCATGTGGACAAGCGACAAATGGAAAACTTCATCCAAGCGTTTTGCCGATCGGCGCGTGATTGCGGTATGCAAGTGATCAATGACCGCCCGCCTATCATCGAGCCGGACCGTGGACAAGGCATCGAGGAGCTGATGCATCGCTGTGTGCAGGATATGGACCGTCGCAGCGATCTCGGTCCACCTCAGCTCATCATGGTTATCAAGCGAGACAAGGGCATTTCGTCGTACGGCGAGATCAAGCGTGTATCGGATACAGTCCTTGGTATTCCAAGTCAGTGCATCGTTGCAAAGAACACGATGAAAGCGAGCCCCCAGTACTGTGCGAACGTCTGCCTGAAGGTGAACATGAAGCTTCACGGCAAGAACTCCATCCTTCGTGACCCCTTGCCTTTGTTGAACGAGGCTCCCACGATCGTAATTGGTGCTGATGTGCAGCACCCTCGCTCTGGCGTCGGTAAGCGACCGTCAATTGCGTCCGTTGTGGCTTCTCTAGATCGCTACTCGACCAAGTACATCGGTCGGGTGGCTGCTCAGTACGGAAACGACCTCAGTGCCAAGTTGCCGCAGATGATGCGCGAGCTTTTCCTTGCATACTACCAACACACAGGTCGCAAGCCCGAGAAGATTCTTTACTATCGCGACGGCGTGTCAGAGGGTCAGTTCTTCGACATTCTGCGTGTCGAGATGCGCGCACTGCGACGCGCTTGTCTAATGATGGAGGACAATTACTGTCCGCCGGTAACCTTCATGGTCGTCAACAAGCGCCATCACATGCGAGCCTTCGGAGACCGCGATAGCACGGATCGCAACAGCAACATTGTGCCGGGAACGATCCTCGACACGGGCATTGTCGACTCTCATCGCTTCGATTTCTTCCTCTACGGACACAGTGGTATCCAAGGCACGAGTTGTCCGGCTCACTACACCGTCTTGCTGGACGAGAACAAGCTGGCCGCTGAAGAAGTGCAGCGATTGACCTACCACTTGTGCTATACCTTCCAGCGCTGCACGCGCTCCGTGTCGGTTGTGCCTCCAGTCTACTACGCGCATTTGGCGGCCGGGCGCGCGCGTTTCTTCGTCAATGAAGGCTCGGATGGTGCGTCGACGGTGGGGTCTTACAGCTCCAATTCCTCGTCGTTCGAGTTTGCGGATCTGCACAAGAACCTGCTCAACTGTATGTTCTTCATCTAAGGGGCCGCGCGATGCCGTTTCGTCCTCAGGTTTGACTGACTGATCGCGTGTGCGTTGCTTGTGTGCTGCATTTCGCTTTTGACCGCTTCGTTCGGCGTGTTCCTCACTTGTTTTCGTCGATGCCGCGACGAGAAACAGGGATGCGGAGAGACGTCCATGAATCCATCCATCAATCAATCACTTGTAGTGTGTGTGCACGCGACGTGAATCTCGGTATTTTGCCATTAGAGTCCTGGCTTCAGGTCGTCGACGAGCAGCTGCAGCGCTGCTTGCGAGAGCACACAGCCGCGGGGTCCCAAGTGGCGTCCCCCGTCCACGTCCTCGACGGATCGTCCATTTGTGCGCATGCCCTTGGTGCCGCGGCGCACGCGGAGAACTTGCATCGAGTGGAAGACGAACTCCTTCTCATTGATGCCACCTATGAGCGGGACCAATGATCCCGTGGCGGCGCTGGCTCGACGTCCTTGCGTGGAGTAGCGCTTTCCCATCGCCAGTGCTGCCCCGCTGCCGCCGTGGCTCGAGAATGACGCGTGATGCGACGACCTGCCACGCACGAGCGCCGAGGGCATCGCTTGGCGCTGCTCGAGGATCGCGGCGAAGGCGGTACCGAGTTCCTCCATCTCAAGCACGGACAAGTGCAGCGACGCCCAGATGTGCTTGAGCTGCTCGAGCGGTGGAGCTGCCGCCATTCTCGCGGCGGCGTCATCGAAGGAGACGGACGACGAGTTGAGACTCGCGACGTGGCGGTGAAACGCGTCGTGCAGCTTCGCCGTGAGTCGCTGGTCGTTCTCGAGCCAATGCGCCGCGAAGACGAGCAGCAAGACGTCGACCGAGACAGCGCCCGTCGCGGATGTCGGGAGCTGCCGCGTGATCTCGACCACGCCGCTTTGGTCGAGAAACGAGAGGTGATGGCGAAGCAACACGCTCGCCAACTCGAGCGAACACGTCCACTGGTCGCCACTGCTGGTGCTGGTGCTGGTGCGCTGCAGCACGTCCTTGAGACTGGCGACGGACGCGTCCAGCTCGACGACGTCGCCGAGCAGGTCGAGCGTGGCGTTCATGGCGCTGGCAAAGAGGTTGCCACCGACCGACGGCGTCGTGTTGTCTCGCCACTGCAGCGGCACGAGTTCGCAGAGTCGCGAGAAAAGCTGAATGCGTGCATCGATGCCTGAGCCGAGCGCGCTGCCGTCAGGAACGCCCAGCAACTGCAGCGCTGGGAGCTGTATGGTGCTCGTGCTGGCGAGCGTCGTCGAAGCGGCCGTCGCGGTTCGCGACTGCTGCCGCGTGTCGAGATCGTACCGCTCGATGTAGTAGTGGCAGCTCTTGACGAGCTCCATCATGTGGTAGTCGGCGAGAGGCGCGATACCATAGCGCGCGAGAAAAAAGTCCTTCATGAAGCGATGGAGCGCCACGCGCGGCTGCTGCCTGCGCAGAAGTGCACCATCGGTCTCCATCTTCTCGAGCAGCAGAGTCAGCAGCGCCCGCGCGAGCGGGTCCTTCTCGAGCACGCGCTGGATCTTGGGGCGCGTGCTCAGCTGGGCGCGCAGCGACGCTGGGATGACCTGGCGCTTGGTCACGAGCGTCGCCGTGCCGGTCTCTCCAGCCACAAGCTCGTGCGCGTCGTCGTTGTCGGCGTCGCCCAGGTCGTCGTCGTCGAGCAGATCGGCGGCGAGGTCGTCGGTCTGCGTGCCGATGGTCTTGGCGTTCATGATCTGCTGCAGGAAGCGGCTTTGCTCGCCCTCGGGGCCGTGGCGCCACAGCAGCGCGACGACGTTCGAGTTCATGAACCGGTCCAGCTCGTTGAGCAGCGCGACCTCTTCGCGCTCCTTGTCGAAGAGCCCCTGGAAGAGCTGGTCGAGGTCCTCCGCGTTGCTCTCGAGCGGATGCACCTTCTCGACCGCGTCGAGCTCGTCTGCCGCGACGCCAAAGAGCTCCCACTCGTCTGCGAGCGTCGTCGACACGGCGGACGCGACGGCAGCCGTCGCGAGCGTGTCGTTTTGCTCGGCGAGGTCGTGCACCGAGCGCCCCGCGACCGTCTCGTGCATCTCCATGAGGTTGTGCAGCGCCTTGCGGAGCTGGTTGCTCTCGAGACCGACGCGGTTGAGCTTTTGCCGCGTCTTCTTGAGCTCGGCGCGCAGCTCGCGCGCCTGCAGACGGCCACGCTCGATCTCGGCGTCAAGCTGCTGCGTGCGCTGCGCGTGCTGCGCGACCGCGCTGTCATAGAAGCGCTGCAGGTGGCGCCACTTGGTCTGCAGCGCGTCTCGCTCCTCGAGCGTCGACTGGGCGAGCTGCAGCAGCACGAACACGTTGAGCGACGAGAGCTCCCAGATCTGCGCGATGAGCTGGCAGAAGCGCGGCGACAGCGTCGCGAGCACGCTGAGCACGTGCTGCAGCGTCGACGAGCACGTTGTGTGGTGCGCTGCGCAGCGCGACGGCAGCTCGTGCGGGTGCGCGGTCGGCAGCCGCGGGAGCTGCTGCACGCAGTCGTGCACGTACGACTCGAGCAGGTCGAGCTCATGCGCCGAGAGATGGCTCGTCGGCATCGCGAGTATTTTTGTGTGGGGGCGAGCGGCGTTGGTCGGTTGGTCGCTCGCTCTCTCTTTCTCTTTGTCGCTCTCTTGTCGGAGACTGACAAGAGCTACTGACGTGCAGACTGAGAACGGGCATGGACGCGTGGGCGCTACGGGTCGACAGCATCGGGAACCAGCGACTGAGCGACGATGGCCGACGCAAACTCCCGGAGCTCAGTAGCAGTAGCAGCAGCAGCAGCAGCAGCAGCAACGGGAGCGTGAGCAGCCAGGAAGAAGAAAGTCCGCAGAGCGACGGCGACGACGCGCACGAGAAAAAGGAGCGCGTGCGCTCCGCGTTTGCTGCGATGCGGACGCGCAAGGAAGACGACAACGCGCATGACGATGAGCAGGACCGCGACGACGAGCGAGTGGCAGCACTGGAGCAGGACTCGCTCGAGACGCGATACGAGCAGCTCCGTCAGGACGTGGACGTGCTGGTCGCTCACCTGGAGAAGCAAACACAGGACATGGACACGGAGCGCGCGGCGATGGCGAGTGCACGACAGCAGCAGCAGCACTCGCTGGATGCGATGGCGCGCGAGCTCGAGAGTCTGCGCGTCGAGCGAGACGCGCTGCGAGCGCAGAACGAGCACCTCACGCAGCGCAACAGTGAGCTCGCGGCGCGCGAAGCCGCCGCCTGCGAGGCGCACGAGGAGCTGCTCGTGGCGCTCAAGAGCCAGCAGCAGCGCGACGAGCAGTCGAGGACGCTCGTGATGCACTTTATCAAGGAGCGCGACGCGCTGCGCAAGCAACTGGATGAGAGCAAGGCGTACAGCCGCCGCGTGGAGGAGGAGCTCGTGACGACGCGCGCCGACACACAGCAGCTTCAAGCCGAGCACGCGGCGCTGGCGGCGCGTCTGCGGGCTGCGTCCGCGAGTCACGGCGAGCGCGAATCACGGCGCGAGCAGGAGCAAGCGCGGCTCATCGAGAGTCTGCGCGCTGACCTCGTACAGATGGAGTTTGAGCTCAAGACGCTGAGCGTCGATCGAGACAAGCTCACACAGCGTGTGGCATCGCTGCAGCGGCAGCAAGTACCGCGCAGCAGCTACGAGGTCATCTCGCTGTCGTCGAACGCCGCAAAGCAAGACAAAGCGCCACGCAGCAAGCGCCTGACGGTCGTGACGGCGACGCCGGCGCCGGGCAGCAGCAAAAACAGCAGCAGCAACAACAACAAGGACACGTTCACGAATCTCATGACGCTGCCCAATCGAGTGGACGACGACAGCAGCGACGCTCAAGCGGTGGTGACGCGGACAGCATCGCACCGGCGCTCGCCCGTCGGGTCGCTTGTGTCCAAGACCATCTCGTCCGCCCGCAAGCGGCTCTTCCAGTCGTCCAACAAGACGACGACGACTGTGCTGCCGCAGTGAGGATTCGCTTTGGCCCACAATGATAGCAGCAACACAGAGAGAAAGACAGAGAGACAGAAAGGAGATTATGACATTCATGCAGACCGTCATCCCATCTACTGATGGACAACTCTACGCCTGTGAGGCCGACACGGCGGCAGGCGTCGTGTCGGCGTGGTCGCCGCTGTGGCTCACGTACGAGAGGTAGGAGTTCCAGAAGAGACCGACGACGTTGGCGAAGAGCACCTGCAGGTTGCCTGGCACGAAGCGGAAGTTGAGGAGCTGTGCCGGTACCCACACGACCCAGTTGGCCTTGACAGTCGGCCACCAGTCCTGGCGAAGCTTGCTCGGGATCTGCTCGGGCACGCCCTCGAGTGTCAGCAGCGTCGAGAAGAAGACCGGCAGGAACGTCGGTGCGAAGCCCAACTGGTCCAGCGCGAGGCGCTTCATCACTGCCTACGGGGACATGTCATAATGAGTCACCGAGTTCCCAGCGTAGCGAGGAGCCGCGTGGCCTACCGGAGTACTCAAGCCGGGAATGCGGGCGCCCATGAAGCCGTACCAGACATGCAGCACGGGTGCGACCAGGACACCGCCGAGGAACGTGAAGATGAGAAGCCGCTTGCCGTCGAGGCGGTCGTTGCGCTCGATGAAGAGCTGGCAGTTGAGGTCACCGACGGCCGCGATGCCGCACGCCGTCGCGACTTTGGTCGACACGGGATGCGAGACGAGCAGCGCGCTGTACTTGGTCCACAGCGACTGCAGCACGCTTTCATCGCGAGCGCGGGAGGACGACGACGAGAGCCGCGCTGGCGCGGAGACCGTGAGGCGGCTCGATCGCAGCGGGAAGCTCCGCTGATGGAACGGCTGCGGGCGCAGCGGCGCCAGCGACACGGCTCTGTGGAGGCGAAGCATGCTGTGTGTGGAGTGTGGTGGTGACGATACAGCGAATGAGATAGAGAGAGAGATGAGAGCTCGCGATCGGATCCGCTCGCCGCCGTCTCGCAAGACCGACGGATCTTCCGGCAGATGACAACCGTCACGAAGCGCTCTGAAGTAACGGTAGAAAAGTAACGGATAACCGTAACTCATAGGTTACGTTTACATTTGGTACCCGTTCGGGGTACAGTAACTTTACCCGTGCAGCAACCAGCGCTCGTTGATCGAGAAGCAGCATGACAGACGTCGCGCCTCCTGTCGATGTGGCTTCGGGTGCGCCCGCGGCGCAAGAGGAAGCTGCGCCAGAGATCGTGTCCGCGTTCCCTGCGCCGCCTGCGTTCTTCGTGCTTTACCGCGATGGCGTGAGCAGCGGCCCGCCGCCGCCGGAGCCCATGGCACCGCAGTACCACATGTTCGGCACGCCCTACAGCACGCAGGACGCCGTGCCCGACCTGCTTCCTCAGCCAGGCAAGAAGCTGTATCTGCCAAGCGCGCTCAGCCATGGCGCTGCAGACGGCGGCGATGGTGCTGGCAGTGCTGGCGCGTCCAGTGGCGCAGAAGCACAGGACGCAGCGCAAGCCGGAGCGACAGCAGAGCACCCAGCAGGAGCGACTGGTGACAGCGCGGCCTCGATCGACTACAAGACACAGCTCAAGAAGTACGTTGTCTTGCTTGTGCATGCACTTGTCTGTTGATGTTCTAAATGGTGATGACGGTTGGTGGTCTCGTTCAGAATGAATCGATCGCTTCTCGCCAGCTTTGTCGAGCTGGTCGACGTCCTCATTCACAAGCCAGCCATGTTCAAGTGCGTTCGTCCACTTGCCTCTACACCATCTCGTCCTGTGTAGCTGCTGGTATTGATACGCTTGTGAACAGTGAGAAGTTGGACGACATCGAGCTGCTCTTCCTCAACATGCACAACCTCATCAACGCCTTTCGCCCGCAGCAGGCGCGCGAGACCATCATCCACCAGCTCCGTACGCAAATTCAGGAGCGTCGCGACGCCGTACAAGACATTCGACGGTACGTCGTGTTGTCAGTGAGTCCGTGGGCGACACTGACACGATCCACTGTCGATCTGTAGCTCTATCGACGAGGCGCGGAAGGCCGTGGAGGAGACGCACAGTCAGCTGCACGACTCGGCGTTCGACGCCTCTCGCTCGCAGGACGTCGACATCAAGATGGAGGAAGTCGAAGGCGCCAAACGCATTGCTGGACAGCCTGCGGGGCTGGTTGAAAGCGTGCAGTCGCCACGGGTGACGCCTCCCGAGATCTCGGTGGTACGTCACGTTCACTTGATTTTGTCCTGGAATGTAGTAGGGCATCGTGATTGACTGAGCTGGTGTGGAGCAGAAGGCGCGCGGGATCCAAACCATGCAGGACTCGTTCTTTGCTGCGCTGCAGGCCGTCGTTGGGTCCACGTCAAACTAGAGAATAGACGGCGACACATGAGAGGAGAAAAGGAGGAGTGAGAGCAAAAGACAGAATACTCGTATTGTTGGGGTGAGGCAACAAAATGGGAGCTAATTTATATCACGATCGAGCTCGTGGGTCCTACGATTCCTACGCGATGGTAGAGATGAAATGAGTGAGAGGCGCTGCACTCCTACTTCATAGAGTCACGGTGGAGTTGCCACCAGGCGCTGGAGCCGACGGCGCCACGACTGGCTGAGCCACAGGCACAGCGGCATCGCCGCCCTGCTGCTGCTGTTGCTGGCGCAAAAGTTGTGTTGAGCGACGCAGCAGTTCGCGATTCAGTCCGTTCGAAGGGCTTCAGATGAGGCAAATGGTCTGTCAGTCTCCGATGTGATACAGAAGTGAAGAGCGCAAAGTGTGTGCCTACCTCGTCATTGCAAGGTGAAGCGCTTCGTAGAGAGGCGCAGCAGCGACTGGCGATGGCTCGGTGCCGCCAAGCAGTTCTGCAGCGGTGATCTGTCGCCCGTAGAAGGCACGATTGATGTCTGGTCGCGTGAGAATAACGGATCCCTCGAGGGAGATGCCGGCGAAAAGACCCTTCGAGTGGGAATATGAGTAGCACGGCGCGATATCCAGGTCGGCACTGGCCTCCACGCTCCCGGCAGCGGTTCGTCCGATGGGTCCGGCAGCGACGCCGAGCTCAGCACCGAGACTGACCTGCGTCTTGGACGTGAACGCGTCGACGGCGCGCTTGTTGTTCAGGATGATGACAAAATCCGTGAGCTCTCCGCCGATCTGAGCGCCCCAACCGATACCTGCAGTGCCGATCGCACATGGTGCGGACCACTGACCGTTGGGCAGCCGCGAGATCACGAGCCCCGTGCCGACTCGACCCGTGATCACGAATCCGACCTTGATGACCGTGAGGAATGCAATGCCCTTGGCCTTGGTGAGCAGCGGCAGCGGGATGGACTGGTCCTTGATGACACCGTCATACATAAAGTTTTTGACGCTGTACGCAGCCTTGCGAATCTCCTCGCGGAGCGTGAACGAGTACGGCGAGTTGAGGAATCGCTGCGGACCCTCGTCCGTGATGGTATTCGCCATGACCGCGTTGCTGTTGACCCGCCGCAGCGCGTCCTGCTCCGCCTGAAGCACCTCGTGGCACTCCTCGCACACGCGCTGCGGGTTGTGTGCGTTCACTGCGAGGCTCTCTCGATCGGGGTTGCGTAGAATGCGCTCCTCACGGATGAGGCTGCGCTGCGCGGTGCACAAGTCGCAGAAGACGTGGCCGCAGTAGCTGGTCAGACATACACACACACACGAAGAGACACCGACAGCACCAGCGTTCTGTGAGACCCTGCGCGATCCTCGCCTCCAGACGACGCTCGTGGTGGCTCACCGGCAGTGGTGCTTGCGTCGCACCCAGTCGAAGACCAGTTGGCAGCCGTAGCAGACCGACACCTCGGCATCGGGGATCCATCGAACGGTCGTCGGCAGCGGCACGGCAAGCGGCGGAGCGCCTGCGTCGGTCTGCCCGTCGACAGCCGCCGTCGCCGCCATGGGCTTGGCAGCGTCCACTGGCGGCTGCGGCTGAGGCTGTGGCTGTGGCTGAGGCTGTGGCTGTGGCTGTGGCTGCGCCTCGCTCATCAACGTCCGTCGTCCACTGCGAGAATGGCTCCGTCGGGCGGTCGTCAGTCCGATCACTCAAGCAATCTCGTCGACCGCCACTGGTCCGTCGCTTCCGACCGTCCGCACTCTCTGGCGCTGTGGATGGGACGGAACGAAAGAGAAAACACGCAGCCACACAGCTGTTCACTTGTGTTGGGAAAGCGTAACGAGATTTGGTTGTGGAACGCAACGGACTTTAATTGGTGGAAATGTAGCCAATCACTGTCTCAGACTGATCACTCTGTCACATGGATCACTTCGCTGACGTTTCCGGTGACGGAACGGCACACTGCGAGCGCTCAAGTCAGCATTGTGTATGACCTCGCGGATTCTTCGCAGCGTTGTGGTAGCTCGCTCCGGGCAACGCTTCGTGTTCATGTTGTTTCGCTTTCATGAGAAGGTGTTCGATTGCAAAGCGAAAGAGATTGTGAGCTTGCCCCTCGTGCTCTGGTTGCTGGATCAGTCCGCTCGTCGCACGTTCGACTGCGTTGACCAGGACGCTGACATTAGCGAACACGTAATTGGCCAACAGGTGTGTGTCAGGCAATTTGAGTCTGAGATAATCGGCGTGCTGTGACAGTGCACTCCAACAAAACTGTAGAATTGGACGCGTATGTCCATCGACAATGAGAGTCGCAAACATCAGTGTTAGAGCGTCGGAAACGCACGCAACTTCTGTGTCCACAAAATGAGGAGGGAGTTGGGAAAAGTCGGCACTATTGATGGGAAGACCAGCGCACCTGAACTGGTCTCCAGCTGCTTCATACCGAACGTTCGTTCGTTCAAAGTGAAGTCTATTAAGTGCAACTAGTGTACTCGATAGCTGTGTCCTCTATAGGATGAAACACTCTACCTGGGCCGGAGGTGGCGGCGATCCAGGGAGTTAAATCGCTGTGCAGGTGCCTCTCCACGCTGGAGTGTCCGACCCGGGCTGTCGGGTGGGGAACCTGAGAGCTGGCTACCGCGTCCATGGCGAGATTCGCCAGGGCATCGGCCATCTTGTTCTGCGCGCGGACGTGATGATGCCAGCGCTCCACTTCAAGCTGGTCGGCTAGCCGGCGAGCCTGGACGTAGAGCTTGCGCAATGTGGCGTTGAGGGGTGGTCGGTGGTGGTGCAGTTGTCGGATGATTAGCGCGCTGTCCCCCACAACATCAAGCGCCCGAAAGCCCCTCTCCGCCGCCGCCCTTAGCCCATTCATACCGAACGTACCGATCGTGAACGCCGCCGAGCTACCTGCCGCACCTCAGACACACACTTACCTTGGATGGACCGCCTGTGCTAGTACTGCAGATGAAAGTGGCGGCGCCTTTTCTGATCGAGGGTGCCGTAGATATTGTCACCTGTGACGGACTCCAGCAATGTCGCAAGAGACTTCGAGAATCGGCATTTTTGACTCGATCCAGGAGATAACGGGCCGAAAGGCAACTATGGATTGGCGGCAAGATAGATAGCGAGAGCGTACAGCAATTCGATGGCCACTAAGCATGGATACTGATACTGTTTTGGAGTTGAATTTGGCCATGAGAAACCTCTCAAAGACATCTGGCGTGAAGACGGAGACGTCGACGGAGCCATCAGTGTCGACGAGCCGCTCGGGATCTGGCAGGTTCGAGTCCTTCGATCGAATCCATAGACTGAACTGCATCATGCTGTTGGTGTACGCTCGCTTCGTCGCCGGCGCTGTACACACGTTGCGCACGTCGTCGGCGGTCATTGGTGTGCCGCTTGCATCACTCGTACAATCCGGAGCAGCGTTCGTTTGAGTCATGATGGCGACAGGATCTAGCCGAAATGGATCATTGCTTGACTTTCTGGCAATCGCACACCTCTAAAAATGACCAATCACCGTGAGCTGTCGATCGTAACCAAACCATCCGAACCGTTCTTGACGTACTTCATTTCACGCCAACTATACTAAATCCAAGTGATGCGCCAGCTTGGCAAAAAAAATGTCGTGCAAAAACAACCGATTCTGGTTACGGGCAGCACTGTGAGGGACATATCTAGGTTACGGGAACTGGAGAATCAAGATTGCCTAGGACCATCACGAAACTACCATTGTATACTCCATGTCTACTGTAATCACCAAAATAGACTAGAGGTTAACTTACGAAGCGCGTGGTTTTGGATGCTTGTCATCCCAGAAGGTGCGTGCATCGATCCCATCGGATCTGATGATGATGCGAGCCGAGACGCTGCTGTATCGCGCGCTTTGGCGACTCGCGCTGCCGCTCGTGCGCGTGTACGTCCGCCACAAGGACAAGCGACGCCTCGTCCCTGCGCTCGCGACGAAGGAGCGCTTCGGATACAGTGCGCCTCCATGTATGAAGCCGATGACGCGATGGCGACCTGCGCTCTTGGATCTCATGCGACTCGCTCGTGTTATTGCAGCGGGATGGAACGCCTCGAGACATCGGCCACTGACTGTATGGATTCACGGCGCGTCTGTTGGCGAGTGTGTGAGTGTGCTGCCGCTCGTCGAGTGGCTGCTGTCGCCACGATTCCCGTCAAGAAACACTCGTGTGGTGGTCACGACCACGACTCCATCCGCTCGGGATGTCATGCGCCGCAGACTGCACTGTGACAAGGTACGTGAATGAGTGTTTCTTCTGAAGGAATTGCGGCATGTGATCCGACTGTCGTAACACCCATATTCCTTATGAGCAGCTCAGTGGGGCGTCCATGGAGACGAGCCCCCGGGTGACATGTGTCTTCGCGCCACTGGATGCACCAGAATGTGTCGAGCGCTTCTACGACGCGTGGCGACCCGAGTACGTTCGTTCTCATTGTATCTCGGCTCGTGAATAGCCTCAACAGACTCTGACTTTGTGGCTTGCAGCGTGGGTCTCTGGGTGGAGTCGGAGCTGTGGCCGACGCTCATTCTTGAGGCAGCACGCCGACAGGTCAGATGTGGTTGCAGCAAAGACTGCAGTCTCACCGATGTGAGCACTACTCTGATACCATTCACATTATTATTCCCCATAGATTCGCATTGGAATCATCAATGCGCGACTCTCTCATCGATCCGTAGAGCGCTGGAGCCTCGTGCAATCGCTCGCTCGGTCGATGGTGTCCCGATTCTCTCTCGTTCTCTGTCAAGATGATGAGGTGCGTCATCTCGAGACAAGAGCTGTATCGCATGCACAGACATGAATTGAACCAGCGTGGGTATACCTGAATAGCAATGCCACCGCTTCGCACGTCTCGGTGCGAAGAATCCACAAGCTCTGACGAACCTCAAATTCAGTACGTGAAGCTCCGTGTCATTGAACTTCCGTACTCACTGATTGCTAACAATGCGTCGCTGGCTGGGGCAGTTGGAACTCGATCGGAGGTCTCTTCGACGGTCGGCAGCGACATCATGCAACAAGCTATTGCTGCTCGACTCGCGTGGTTGACGGTGAGCACGCACGAGGGCGAAGAAGCGATGGTCGCAGATATCCACTCAAGACTACAACAGACTCAGGCACACCGTGTGCTCACTGTCATCATCCCTCGTCATCCTGAACGATCTTCCTCCATCATTCGACAGATCACAAGCGAGGTACGTTGCACAAGTACCTGGCATCACGATCGCTCATCCAACATTCGCACCCCGCGTGTCAGCATCCGCATCTTAGAGTCTCGCTTCGATCCATTGACACGATCCCTCCACCGTCGGCTGACATCTTCATTGTCGACACACTGGTTCGTCTTGTCAACGGCATGGAGACACTGCCTGATGGCTGCTATTGACGTCTCGATACCTTCAGGGTGAGACGCAACTCTTCTTCTCTCTCATCCCGACTGTCGTCGTTGGAGGTAACAGATTTACACTGCGAACTTCGAGGAACAGAGCTCCTAAACTATGACCCCATGACTGACAGGGTCTTTCGTCCGTCGCGGGGGTCACAACCCGATTGAGCCCTTGCGGAATGGGTACGTTGCGCTTCTCCTTCTCTCCGACCCGAGTTTCGTCACACTGACGTCTTCTCTATAGCTGTCACGTGATCGTGGGGCCGCACATGTTCAACTTCAGCGACATTCTCTCACAACTCAACCGCGCGTTCGTTCCTTTGGTTCACCAGGTGCAGTCTCCCGATGACCTCGTCGCTCATCTACAACGCCACTTTGAGAATGAGGCGTCGAGCGAACATGTCGCTACCGTCTCTCAACGAATGACAGAGCTGAGTGTACACGCAATGAGCGCGTATGAACGGCGACTGACTGACTGGCTGGTGTCTGACACTACGCCAACGCATCGTTGTTGAGTCCACGACCAACACTTGTGAGGAAAAAGCAAACGATTGTCATTGGGATTTACATGGTGTATGTGCTCTGTGCTTCCTGCCTCCGACGTCGTCATCGTTCCAACCAACCGTCGGGCTGGCCTAGTACGGTCGATATCGCTCCGAGCGGCCACCTGATGACGACGGGCCACTGCTACCGCTGCCGCTACCGCCACCCTGGCGGTAGTTGCCGCTGCCTCCATAGCCACCGCCGCCGTAGCCACCTCCGTAGCCGTAGCCTCCGTAGCCTCCGTAGCCATAGCCGCCGTAGCCGCCCTGAGCGCTTCCACCAGCGGCAGCCGCACCATCGTCGGCGTATCCTTCATCAGCATTGGCAGCGCCTTCTTGTCCAGCACCTTCGGCGCCACCTGCAGCACCGCCTTCTCGACCGCCACCTTCTGCGCCAGGCGCACCGCCGTATCCTCCAGCGCCGTAGCCACCGTAGCCGTAGCCCGCGTAGCCACGTCCGCCGCCGTAGCCACCGTAGCCATAGCCACCGTAGCCGCCATAGCCGCCGTAGCCTCCGTAGCCGCCGTAGCCGTAGTTCGCAGCACCACCACTGCCACCGCTTCCACGACCACCACCGTAGCCGTAGCCGCCATAGCCGCCGCCGTTGCCGCCGCCGTATCCGCGCCAGTTGCCGCCGCCACCGCCGCCATAGCTGTTGCCTCCGCGACCGCCATAGCCGCCACGGCCACCACCGTAGCCGTAACCTCCAGCAGCGCGGACCTCCTTGGGCTCAGCTCGCTTGATCTCAACCGTCTTGCCGTGAATCTCATGGGACTTACTGATCACCTCAGCCACAGCTCCCTAAGAGGCATGAATGGTTTACAACGACATCCCACCGACGTTGTAAATCGAAATACTGAAGCGCGTACCTCCTGTTCGAACGTGACGAAGCCAAAGCCGCGCGAGCGCTGCGTGTCACGGTCAATCATGACGACGGCGTCGGTGATCTTGCCGTACTCCTCGAAATACTGGCGGAAATCCTGCTCCGTCACGGACGGCGCGAGGCCACCGACAAAAATCTTTTTGGACTCCATGAAGGTGCCGCTGCGGCCGTATCCGCCATGACCACCGCCGCTACCGCCACCGCGATGCTCACTACAAGGACAGACAGACACGTGCACCGATCGAAGCATTAGCATGACATCAGTGACCGTCGTTTCATGCCAAGTGGAACAGAAGTCATCAGAGCTGAGAGCGAGAGGAGGTCGGCATGGACCGAATCTGAGAGTTGGGGCGACCTGAAGCAGTCTCGACTGAGTGCATTTCATGATTGCTACTCTTCCTTCTTCTGCCTGCTCCTCCTCTGCCTGCTGCATCTGTCCGACTCCTGCTCCTTTCTGCAGCAATGGGCGAGTTACTAACCTAGGCGCCGGGGCCGTCTTGTCGCGGGGAATCGCTCGCTTCACCTCCACCGTGCGGCCGTCAATCACATGCGCTTCCTCTAGGACGCGATCGATCACTACATAAAACGACTACAGATTAGCTACACTGCCTGCTGCACGATGTCAAGCGTCGCCGGAGGCCACAGTCGGTCTGTCCATAGTGCAAGATTGCGCCACGCGCAATGAGCGATGGGGCCCAACTGCCAGGCTTCTCTGTCTTTGTTTTGCTCTCTCCATTTGTCTCTTTCTGGCCAGCACTGACTGTGGCCGAGTCGGCCCTGCTCTCTCTCTCTCTCTTTCTCTTTTTTTTCTCATGCAATCATGTGTCCTACCTGATGCATCCGCGAACGTGACGAAGCCAAAGCCACGCGGCTGACCTGTGAACTTGTCCTTCATCAACGCGGCGTCCGTGAGCGCACCGTACTTGCCAAAGTGCGATCGCAGTCCGTCTTCCGTCGTCTCCCACGAGACACCACCGATGAACAGCTTGCCAGGCGTCGGAGTCGACGCCGATGCCGCGACAGACGACGCGCCAGCGTGGCTCGAGGAGCTGTCGCCGCCGCCATAGCCGTAGCCGTAGCCGTAGCCCGCAGCTCCATACGCCGCAGCACTGTGCTGGTGCTGCTCCGAACCAGTCGCGGACTGCTGCTGTTCCTGCTGTTGATGCTGCTGCTGGTACTGGGCGTCTTGCGCAGGATGGTGATGATGCGCGTGGCCGTCGGCGCTCGGCGCGAGCGCCTGGAGCTCCTCATCCTCCTCGGTCTCGTCGTCGTGTGCGTTGGGTGCGTGCGTGTTCGCCAGCGGGTCGTGGCCTCCCGTCACGATGACGTCGTCGTCCTGCTCCACGACGAACCCGAGCGCGTCCATGTCTTCTCTCTCGTCGAGTGAGTGTCTCGCGTTGGTCGCTTCTCGCTTTAGCTTTTCGTTGGTTGTTCCGTCCGTCGAGACGTGGGTGGTGGTTGCAAGGCTCGAGCCACCGAAAGCGACGCGGGAGATGTGGCACATCCGGTGCCTGGATC
The DNA here is from genome assembly GCA_022836835.1 of Pythium insidiosum. Classification (NCBI taxonomy): domain Eukaryota; phylum Oomycota; class Peronosporomycetes; order Pythiales; family Pythiaceae; genus Pythium; species Pythium insidiosum. Next base: position 915,882 of record JAKVDI010000011.1, read on the forward strand.
GCCCCCGTTTCCTCTTTCAACATTATTTAATTTGTAGTCTGAAAATACTCCATAATTACACAAAGAGTACCGTGTGTGCGCATGGCATGAAGCCATCTTCATGGTTGTGCTCGTACAGTAGTAACTTGCAGTGCACGCAGAGCCCCATCGACTGTCGAGCTCAAGGAACCACAGCACGTGTGTTAGAGTGACGCGACTGTCTGAGGCACACAGCGAAAGCACCATCGACTATTTGATCTATGAAGGTAGAGAGATACTGTCAACACTCGTGATCTGTCGTCGAAGAGACGTGTTGCGGTTGTGAGACGTCGCACTGGCCTCCGAAATGGCAGCGATCGCGCCGCTGGAGAGTGAGCTGCTCACCATCGTCGAGACGCAGCAGCGCGAGATCGAAGCACTGCGCGAGCAGGTCGCCTTCTCGGTTGGATCGGCTCGGGGATCGCAGCACTCGAGATCAAGCTCGAGATCAAGCTCGATCCGATCTGTCGAGTCGGCGTTCGCACGGAGTCCGCAGTCTCGACGCGCGTCCCAAGCGAGCGGCGAAGAGCCAGCAGTGGACCTGCGGCGCTATGCTTCGATGTGCGACAACGTCGAGAGCTTGCAGGGTTCGCTGACAAAGCTCGAGATCAAGAACCGAGAGCAGCGAGCCAAGGTCAACCAACACGCCAAACAGGTCCACGATCTGGAGATTGAGGTGGCCAACTTGCGCCGAGAGATCGCGACGCTTGCAGACCGTCTATGTCATGAGCAAGCCGCGAAAGAGCAAGCCGTCGAGCGAGCAGCGGATGCAATGCTGAAGAATGAATGTGTCGCTCGAGAGCTGCAGGATGCGCTGTGTACAGTGGAGCAACTTCGTACCGAGCTTCGTGTGCGTTCTGAGCTCGGTCTCGAGGCTGAGCGACGCCAAAGTAACGTGTACGAGGAGCTCGCGACGTGTCGTGAGCAAATGGCACGTCATGAAAGCACGATTTTGGGCCTCGAACGCGAAAAACTAGAGCTTCAAGCAGAGCTCACAGACATGCGAGGGCGATTGGACGAGCGACGGGTGCTGGATCAACAGTCCGCAAACACACAAGCCCGAGTGGCTGAACTGGAAGAGATTCTGACGATACAAACAGCTCAGCTTGAGAAGCAGCAACAAGCACTCGTGGCGCTGGACGAGGCCAACACCCAACTGCGCGAGCTGCTCGCAATGGAGCAAAGTCGTGCGCATCAGCAAGTGAAGCATCATGTTGAGTCAAGTGTGGCGATGCAGCAGCTCCTGGAGGAGTGTGTCACCGAAATGAGGCAGCTCAAGGTGGTCTGCAGCGAGGCGAGGGAGACATCGCTGATGCAGCAAGAAGAGCTCCGGGCGCTCGCTGGATGGCGCACGTCGGCGCGACGACGCGAGTCACAGCGGGAGGTCGCTTTCAGGGGACTGGAGGACGCCTACATGCAGCTGCAGCGCACGGTGAAAGGCGCAGAAACCTCTCGTCGGCGCACGCTCGTAGAGCTCGTGCACACGAAAAAGCAGCTTGAGCTGGTGCGTGACGCGATGCGGCGCGTCGATGCAGATCTGGCGCAGATGAACAAGACGATTGCATTGTTTCGGACTCGGTCAGTGCGCTGCAACCGGCGAGAACGTCTTTCGACTGACGCGTGATATCTGCTGCAGCGAAGGACACGTGACTAGAGCACTGCGAGAGTACGCGAAGCGAAACCGTGTGCTGCAAAACTCGGTGGACGCAACACAGCACCAGGTGCGGTGCAATTGATCGAGCAAGCGTGAGCCCACCAACCTACTGACAAGCTGACTGCACAGCTCCGACAAGTGTCCGAATCACTTCGCCGCAGTGACGGCGAAAGCAAGAGATCGCGATGGAGTCTACGCAATTGAAGCGAGGAATCGTCGTCGAGCGTTGCCAGCGAGAGGAGTACGTCGTCTCTTCTCACGCACGATCGCTGCCTGATCTGTGGGGATCTGTCTGACTGGGACGGGATGCATTACTCTATTACTCAGTCTGCTGCAGCAGTGCATCACGCTCGAGCAGTGTCTTCGCGCGTTCCAGCGGTCGGCGAGAGACTCTGCAGACAGAGCGAGCGCCGCTCAGAGGAGAACGCGGTGCTGCAGGTGGCTGTCGCAGAGCTCAGCGCATACTCCAAGGAGCTCATGACGTCCCAAGAGCTACTCGCGCAGCAGCTCAAACAGCTGGAGGTCTACGGTCAAGTGGAGCCATGTGTGTTCGGGTGACACACCCCCACACCCACATGGGCCACTGCACTAAGTTCGACCGAGTCAGCGTGGGACGCTGTTACGTTCGATCGGATTAGAGAGGGGCGAGGCATGCTGTTCTGGCTGTTGAACTGATCAAAACCTCACGCGCGAGGTTGGGCAACTTGGTGCTGGTGGCCACCAATCCCAGCCGACGTGCTCTTCTGCGTCTTCATTGGCTGTATCTGCATTTAACGTATTCGGATTGGACGAAACTTGCGTAGCTGCTCGTCGACGTGTCGCCGGCTGCAGCCATGTGGTGGTACCGGTCCCGTTGATCGGCGTTCGGCGTGGCTGACGAGAGGACAGGACCACGCACAGCAGGCATCCCCGCACGGCACGGCCTCCCTCCCCCGCCCATTCCGTTTCTTCCTCTCCAGCGCCGTGAACGATGAGCTCCTCTGACGCCTCCCAGCTCCACCACGACGGTGAGCATGAGCACCTGACGTACAGCATCGTCGGTCTCGGCAACCCGCTGCTCGACATCAGCGCCGAGGTCGACCACGACCTGCTCAACCAGTACGGTCTCAAGCTCGACAACGCGATCCTCGCCGAGGACACGCACCTGCCGCTGTACCAGGACATCGTGACCAAGTACAAGCCGGTCTTCGTCGCGGGTGGCGCCACGCAGAACAGCATCCGTGTTGCCCAGTGGATGCTCAACAAGCACAACAAGAAGGCCACGTCCTTCTTTGGCGCGGTCGGCAAGGACGACCACGCGCAGAAGCTTCGCGAGTGCGCCGAGAAGGATGGTGTGAACGTGCACTACATGGAGCACGAGGATGTCGCGACGGGCACGTGCGCCGTGTGCGTCGTGGACTCGGAGCGCTCGCTCGTGGCCAACCTCTCGGCGGCGAACAAGTTCCACCACGATCACCTCGAGGACGAGAAGAGCCAGGTAGGTGAATGTTCTCAGGCCTTTGACTAGCGGAGCAACGAGGATGTCTAACGGTGCTTTGTATCGCAGGAACTCATCAACCGTGGCCGCATCTTCTACAGCTCGGGCTTCCACCTCACGGTCTCGCCCCCTGCGATGATGAAGCTTGCTGAGCACGCCCACCAGAACAACAAGGTGTTCCTGCTCAACCTCTCGGCCCCGTTCATCGTGCAGTTCTTCAAGGACCCTCTTATGGCCGCCATGCCGTACGCTGACTTCGTCTTCGGTAACGAGAACGAGGCCAAGGAGTTCGGCAAGGCCCACAACTGGGGTGAGGACCTCAAGGAGGTGGCTCTGCGTCTGTCGCAGCTGCCCAAGAACTCGGGCGCGCGCTGCCGCACGGTCGTCTTCACGCAGGGCGCGGAGGATACGATCGTCGCGCACCAGGGCGAGGTCAAGACGTACCCTGTGCCCAAGCTCGACGCGAGCGAGATCGTTGACACGAACGGTGCTGGCGACGCCTTTGTCGGTGGCTTCGTGTCGCGCCTGTCGCTTGGCCGTCCGATCGCGGACTGCGTCAAGGCTGGTCACTGGGCCGCGCAGGTCGTCATTCGTCGCTCGGGCTGCACGTTCCCGGCCGAGTGCGAGTACACGGATTAAGTAGACATCGATTGTTGATTCCGCCGTGGCATCCCCACCCTCGTCCGTCTGATTGACGAGCAAGAGCGAGCGAAGCGAAGCGATACGACCGTTCGCTCGTCTCTGTCTCCTTCACCCGCAGCAGAGTGTTCGCTCCCTCTTCCTCGTGGCGTCGTCGTTATTAAGTTGCATACACGTTCCATCCATCTGGGATCTTGCTTCCTCCAGTGTAGCCACCTGGGAGAGTGAGTGATGGTGAGGATCGGTCGGATCTATTCGTGGCTCCAGGCTCGTCCTCGCGTTCAGAGCTGCCCAGACCTGAATGCGCTGCGTGCTCAGCACGTCCGTCGGATGCTGCCATGCACCCGCGATCTCCCGCACCACGACTGCATAGAGAGCAGGAGAGAGGCAGATTGACCCGACGCTGCGAAGCATGTGCGCCTCTAAGACCTTCGGCTACCAGGGCTTCCGGTCCTTCAGCGTGCAGCCGTGCGCGACGCTCAAGCCCGGCGAGACGAAGGAGGGCCGCGCGACCAAGTTCTCCAAGATGGGGAGCCACATCATCACGCCCGCGCAGCACAACCGAGTCGGCCGCCACGCGTTCGAGTCCATCGTGATGCGCGCCATGGAGACCGTGCAACCCAGCGACTACCACGTGCCCGACAAGCGCGGCGTGAGCATTCACGAGAAGCCGGTGCCCAGCACCAAGTTCCTCGGCACGAGTACATTCCTTCATGACTTCGCCGACTATGAGACCGAGATGCGGCGCGTTCTCGCCGTGGGCGACGACGTCTTCGAGGCAGCGTTTCACCACGTGCTCGAGGAGATCGTGCAGGCCGCAGAGAGCAACAACGGCATGGAGCTCGCGCACGTGCCGCGCGTCGTCAAGTGCGCGCTTGGCGACGCTGCTGTGGCGCGAGTCCAGGACCTGTTTGTCTCGTTTTTCGACCACGGACTCGCGCCAACGTCGCCGTTCAAGGACCACATCACGTGGGACGCGTTCCGTGCGGCACTGACGCATGTGCGGGCCTTGTTCGAGCGAGAGCTCGGTCACTCGGCGTCGCGCCATGGAGTCGCAGCCCACCAGAGACCGGAGCAAGCAAAGGTCATCCCAGCGACGACGCCAGCGAGCAGCTACCATCTCGACTACGGGCGGTACGGCGATCAGCCTCTGACACGACCATATATGCGACGCCGTGGCATGGCGTCGACGACAGACGACCTGCAGCCTGGCACCGCCAAGGGCACGTTCCAAATCCCAGGGTACATGGGTTTCATTCCTCACACGACACACAATCCGGACGCGGTGAAGCATGGCGAAGGCGCAGAGCCGCACGGACGCAAGGACGAGCTACGACTCTACCACAGCGACAACATCCCTGGCTACACGGGACACAAGCCTGTTGACTGCAAGAACTACAAGGGCGAAGCACGCGCTGGCTCGCATCCACTGACGACGACAGGAGCAGCGTTCGTACCGCATCTGTAGCCACAGTAAAGACAGCATCAACTGCAAGCGGTTCCTAAGACAACTCACAATACGATATGAATACACTTCTGCACGACACCAGGGTTCGATTCCAGTCGCCCCAAATCGACGGCTTGCGACGACATGGAGGTGCTACGTGAACAGCGTGAACACGTCTTCTGGTCTCCTTTTTGATCATCGTAAAATGTACCATTGACGACGCATACACGATGGCTACGTGGTCGCTGCGAGTCGGTCGAGTGAGTCTTGGAGGAAGGACGAGCCAGAGATGATGCTTGTCGATGCCACGAGAATCTCGTCAGGATCTATCGCCACAGCAGACAGCGATCATCAGTGCTCAAGAGGTAAGTCATGATGTACTCTCGCTCAGTCTCCACTTACAGAATCGCCCCAGCCATCGGATCGCTGCGATCTCGGCGTATGTGACGCCTCCGATGACGCACACGACCATGATGCGTTTCTTCTTGATCTGAGGGATCGCGTTTGCTGCGTCCATCGGCGTTGTATCCTTTAATGCGGCCTCTCCCTCCGGTTGTCGAGGCTCATCGGTCTTGGCGTCCTCGCCCTCTCTCGATTTTACTCTGACGCGACGGACCTCTGCGCGAGGGCCATGCAAGCACTGCATGGCGTCGCTGATCGCTTCCCAGGACTCGTCCTTCAGGAGGATTTCCACGAGTCGACTGGTGAGCGGCGCATATCCAGACGTGACAAACGCAGGGTTGGCGGGATTCTCGACGTTCACGTCGTGGTCCACGAGATGAAGCGCCTCAACCACTCGCTGGAATGACGAGGCAGCGGCGCCGTTGACTCGGTTCTCACGAGTCGTCAACAGCCCGAGCCGTTCAAGCGATTCGAACGCGAAGAGCACCTCGTGTCCGTACGTGCGCACGATTTGCAGCTGCAATCGATAGCGAACCGAGCGCGAGAGGCCATCGCGGGTGACGCTGAAAAGACAGAGCACTCGAAGAACATGCAGCAATGCGTCGTATCGCCAGATCATGGACTCGATCGCCTCGACAATTGCATCCTCATCGTGGTCGGCGTCCATGATTGCGCGTTCGAGACACCACAGCTCGCGAAACGCCCGAGACTCGGTCGTCATCTCGACGCGATCGAGCACACCCACGAGGCGCTCCAGGCACGACTGGTTCGCTTTCATCTGTGGAACAGTACGCACAAAGTCGTGAACTTCTGCGGCCGACGCAGTCGTGCTGGTCGAGCGGAAGTGATCGAACGCCTCCTTCATGGCGCGAGCTTGCGCGTTGAGTGTCGCGGTCACCGCTCGAATGTGGAGGTCGCGTACTTGCATAAAGAGTGGATCGGATGCGTTAAGTGGCATCAACAGAGGCGGTGCTTCCGAGTGCTCGTCGCTTGGGTGCTCGGTTGCGACGGGAGGAACAGTCGCAAAGCCGTCATGGCCGTCGAATAGCTCGGCGATGAGCGCCTCAAAGGTCAGTGGCGTCGAGAGCGCGGATGCGTAGTCGATGCGACGGTCAAGAAGAACGAGTGTGTGCATCTTTCGCTTCTTGCGCCGACTCCTCGGTGACTGACTGGAAGAAGCCAATCGAGAAGTTGATGACGCGGCGTCTTGGTCCAGCAATTGCTGACACACGAACGCAGCGAGCTCGCCCTTGTACTTGACATGCTTGAACCGGCCGAACGCGTCCTGCACCTGCCGTAGTCCGTTAGCGACATCTACCAGCACGCTCTTGTTGCCCTGGATGACGCAGTCAAAGAGACAGCGCTCGCGGCCAAGCGTGAGGACGTCGCGGTCAATAGGAACAAATCCCCACGGCAGTTCTTCGATCTGGAACGCATCTCGCAGTCGAGGTTGCTGGCGCTCATGCTGCGCCAGCGCGTCCTTGCAAATTGACGACCATTCGCCAGTGACAAAGAGATGAAAACGCCGCGGTGCGTGGTCCATCGACAAGAGAAGCGCGGCGTGAGTGCCGATCGCGCGGACGTCCTCGACAGTCGGCGCAGCGAGATACGCGACTGTGTCCGAGTGCACATTCGCCAGTTCCTCGGTCAGCTCGACGCACCCGGCCACCTTGGGCAGTGACGTGAGTCCATGGGGAAAGATGTGCGTGAGCAGCGTCGTCAGTCGATGCGGCAGCACCAGCGTGAGCTGCTCTGCATCGATGGATGTGAGCGCCGTGCGAAGCCCTCGCTCGTATTCCTCGCGCAGACGCTCGAGAGGCGCGAGTCCAGTGGTCAGAGAAGCGAATGGTGAAGCCACAGGCACTGCGGCAGCGAGCCCTGCAGCCGACGACGCCTGCTCCATTGCGACGGGCGGAGTCGCGATCTCCAAGAGACACAAGCGGAGCAAAGCGGGTCACTTGTGAGCTGACCCAATGGGTCGGGTCAGAAGATCGTCCGTGACCCGTGGCGCGAGCCGAAAAACGCGACCCGCGCGTGCCAATCGTCCGAGATGCAGAGGGCTGTTTTAATCTCCGGCGGGCGTGCGACATGTTGCCGCTCCCGACGCCGGCCACTATGGATTCCATCCATCACCACACATGCACGGTGCCAGAAGGGTGTTTTAAACACCCACACTTGAACACAAAGGGCTGCTGCAATCTTTCCTGTCGCTGCTGTTGGGGAAAAAACGCAAAAACGTGGGAGCGCCAACGTGCACAAAGCCGAGCGAGCCAAGGAACAGCGCAACGCAACGCGCCCAAGCAGCGACCGCTTTCGCTCTCTCTCTCTCGCTCTCTCGCTCTCTCTCTCTCGCTCTCTTCTTCCCCCTCCGTCGCGACAGACACGAATCGAAGCAGCGCTGAACACCCCCTCACCATGTCCTTCACCGCCGAGCAAGCGTTCCAGGTCAACGCCCAGGCCGTTGTCCGTGACTACTACGTCGAGCCCCGCCTCGGTACGTCGTCCTCGCGCATCCTGCCGCTCTCCCCCCTGTGATCCTGGTGTGCTCATGGCGCGCCGCGTGTCTTTACTGGTGGTGGCGAGCAGACTACCGCACCATCTCGGGTGTCAATGGCCCGCTGGTGATCCTCGAGAACGTCAAGGTGCGTGCGGGTGTGGATGGCAGTGATGGAACGAGGCCAGTATGCTGATGAGTCGTGCTCTGAGCAGCTCCCCAAGTACGCTGAAATCGTCAACATCACGCTGGCGACTGGCGAGAAGCGCCAGGGTCAGGTCCTCGAAGTGCAGGGCACCAAGGCCGTCGTCCAGGTCTTCGAGGGTACGGACGGTATCGATAACCGCAACACGCACTGTGAGTTCACGGGCGATGTGCTCAAGATGGCCATCTCCGAGGAGATGTTGGGCCGAACCTTCAACGGTTCTGGTAAGGCCATCGATGGCGCTCCTCCGGTCGTCGCCGAGGACTACCTCGATATCCAGGGCCAGCCGATCAACCCGTCGTGCCGTGACTACCCGAAGGAGATGATTCAGACCGGTATTTCCGCGATTGATGTCATGAACTCGATTGCGCGTGGTCAGAAGATTCCGCTTTTCTCGGCTGCCGGTCTGCCGCACAACGAAATTGCCGCCCAGATTTGTCGTCAGGCCGGTCTTGTCAAGCGCAAGGATGTCATGGACTCGCACGAGGATAACTTCGCCATTGTGTTCGGTGCTATGGGTGTCAACATGGAAACCGCCCGTTTCTTCCGCAACGACTTCGAGGAGAGTGGCTCGATGCAGAAGACGGCGCTGTTCATGAACTTGGCCAACGATCCGACGATTGAGCGTATTATTACGCCGCGTCTGGCGCTTACGACGGCCGAGTACCTTGCCTACGAACGCGAGATGCACGTGCTTGTCATTCTGACGGACATGAGTTCGTACGCTGATGCCCTGCGTGAGGTGTCTGCTGCCCGTGAAGAAGTGCCCGGTCGTCGTGGTTACCCGGGTTATATGTACACGGATTTGTCGACCATTTACGAGCGTGCTGGTCGTGTGTCGGGTCGCAACGGGTGCGTATTCATTGGTGAAAGGACGATATGTCGAGCATGACGGACTCACAGTTGTGTGCTTGGTGTTGCAGTTCTATCACCCAGTTCCCGATTCTTACGATGCCTAACGATGATATCACGCATCCTATTCCGGATCTCACGGGCTACATTACGGAGGGCCAGATCTACGTCGATCGTCAGCTGCACAACCGTCAGATCTTCCCGCCGATCAACGTGCTTCCGTCGCTTTCGCGATTGATGAAGAGTGCTATTGGTGAGGGTATGACCCGTGACGACCATAGCGCCGTCTCCAACCAGCTGGTACGTTGGACGAACCACAGTGTAGCTTTGTGCGAATACAATGCTGACGATTGTGCCCTCTGTAGTACGCCAGTTACGCGACGGGCAAGGATGTCCAGGCGATGAAGGCTGTCGTCGGTGAAGAGGCTCTGTCGCTGGAGGACCACCTCTACCTCAAGTTCACGGAGAAGTTCGAGAACAAGTTCATCGCACAGGGCCCGTACCAGTCGCGTGATATCTACGAGTCCCTGGACTTGGCGTGGTCGCTCTTCCGCTCGTTCCCGAAGGAGCTGCTGAAGAAGATCCCGAAGAAGCACCTCGACACCTACTATGCTCGCCGAACGCAGCTTCGCGACGAGAAGGAAGAGGTACAGTGAAAAGATTGTGTCGCGTTTGTATGCCGAGAGTAACATATTCATGTTTTTCTTGATGCTGGTGTCATGAGCAGTAAGCGAATTGCCAGGCCGGTGCCTCGTTTCGACAGGCTGTCTCCTGCATATTTGTCGCTAGTTGCCTGCCATTTTTCGAGCAGCTTTACCAAGAAAGGATTGCGACGCTCGGTAGTAAACAAGAATCAAAGGCACACCTGGGTCAGAATGATCAATATGGTTTATCGTTTTCACTTGTCTTCGTTTTTGGTTTTCGTCGTCGCGACTTCGCCGTTGCATCAGGAGTTGGCTGCCATTCTGGTGCTGTATGCGCCAAGGTCTTTCGACAGAGATGAAGACTCTTGTGCTGTTTCTTGCAATCCTCACACACCTTCTTGTATTTGTGATCTGCATTGCACATTCATCAGTGTCATGAGTCAAATGTTTCTGCACTGATGTCGCCTTACGTTTTGCTGCTTGTCGAGAAGGAGCCTGCTGCATGATCGGCATTGACATTGGCCAAACTCCGCCACCAACGAACATCGGGGGGAAGTAAACTCCGGATGCTCCTAGCCCACTTGGTGGGATTGCAACTGGCGGGAATATTGGTGGAGCCGTGACGCCCAACCCATTAAACGGCGCGAGAAGTGGCATTCGGGGTGGTGGCATCAGCATGGGTTGCGGCGCGAACATTGTCGGAGTGATCGCCAGAGGCGGAGATGGCAAGGCGAGAACTGCAGACGGATTAGGCACTGCGGCTGATCCAAACACTTCAGCTCCGACCGAGTTGTTTGATGGTGCTGAGGGTGCCAATGGCTGTGCGTGAGGATTTTCAGATGTCGATGCAGACTCATCGTCGACACTCGGGGCTACTCTTTCAACACGCTCCTGGCTTTCGGCTGAAGTGCTGTCCTGTTTTCCTGTCGAAGCTGCAATGATTTCGCTTGGATGCGTTTGGCCTGACCAGGAAGATGGGTATGTGGACGCTGCCATTGACGAGAGGTTTTCCTCTTGACGAACTTGTTGGTGCATTTTCCGCCAGACTGACCGCGATCGTTGCCGAAGCTTCCGCTTGTGTTCAGCACGATATCGCGCCATGAGTACACTGCAGACTTCTTCAGGCTCTTTGCTCGACTCTGTTGCTTCTTCGCTTGTATGTCCTGTGACGTCATCGACGCTTTCATCGTCCTGATGACAAGAGAGACGTTACTTGCTCTGCATTGATGCGTGCGATCAATGCTCCAAGAACAACACGAACCGTGTCGTCGAGGCCGATGTCTCCTTTCCCATAGACACCAAACATCGAGTCCACAAAATTGGCCATTTCCATGAGGTTCCGGTGAAGTATTCGCTGATACCTGCGTAAAACGAATATGGTCTTCATGGTGTTCACCATCCCCAACCTGGTCACACCTACGTACGCGAGAATACTGTCGACATCACCATCAGGCTGATAGTGTGCAGCAACTTGAAGCATGTCCTCGTTGGTTGACAGCATCTTCGCAACGCCAACACAACATCAAATCATGCTCAAAATGGCCAAGCCGCTCCCATCATCAGCACATACATCAGCGAACACTTCAGTGATTGACGTCACGTCTTCGTCTTCAACCGTGTCGCCATCGGATTCGCTGCGGAGCTCACTGCGCATGCTCTCCCTTGCCGTCTCTGGCGGTCGCATTCGGGTACTCGTCGGTGGTGGCGCCGCCACGGATGTCGCCGCGATGGCAGTCATCATGGCGCCACGCTTTTGTCGTCTTTGCCGCCAAAATGAATGCAATTTGGACGTAGTTGTGTATCCATTTGGACCTTAGAGTCAAAAATCACTATCCGACAGCTCATCATGCTGCCAATCCTCGAAGTCCCCGCATCCCAAGTCATCCCGAAACAACGGCTCTGCATGCATGCACGAGAAGGAATCGTAGTCGATACAAACCTCAATCACATTCGTTTGCATGCCCCACCAACCTTCACAGGAGTCCCAGTCGTCCATATCAGCGATGAGCCGCGCTGGAAGTCTTCGCGAGGACGTGACTGCGCGCTTTGTTGCGGCAGCGCTTCCGGTGGCTTGCTGTCGTCGTTTCTCACCTCGACGAGTCTGTGATGCATGTGGCACGATACCTGGAGGGGCCCACACGTGTGGCTCTGTACTCTGTCGGCCATTGTCTCGTGGTGCCTGCGCTCGCGACTGAGCCGCCAGTCGTTGCTCCGCGATTTCGCTGATTTGCGAAAGTGCATGGAGCTGAGATGCGGGCGACAGCGTCCACTCTGTAGGTTGCAATGGCATCGCTGACAATTCAGACGATCAGTCCACGCATCGCAATGGAGCGCACGCAAAACACACAGGCAACACCATCGTCAACCGTGGTCATCATGAGAGTCTTTGGCTCTGGAGTCGCAGGACGAACTGGTGACGGCGTCCTCGGTGGACTACCGAGCGTCGTCTCTACATCGTCTTCCTCGCTTGTCTCCTCCTGGAAGATCATCACGGCAGGGTGCTGGCTGTTGGAGGACTCCATCTTGATGACCGTTCGTCTTGTTTCCAACTTCAACTGGAGTGAGGATACGTACTTAATCGGGAATCGTGCCAGATCACATCTCCCACGTGTTCACATTCATTCAGTCACCGGCAGTCGAACGGGGATATCGCGATGGAGCTGCGCCAACGCGTGCGCGCGCTGGCGCGCGGCAAGTCCGAGGATGCGTTTCACGTCAGCTTCTGGTGTGTGGCGCATGCACATAGAGCATCTGTTGGTGGGGGGCGCTGACCTGACCAACCGTCGTGCGTGACATGACCTCAGGCTCTGCGAGGGACTGAAGAAACGACATGTCCGTGGTCCGAAGGCGCAGTCCCTCGACAGCCTGTTGCGCGAGTGGGAGATGCTCAGCGTCGCGGAGGACATGCAACTGCATTTCCTCAACGAGTCAACCGGAGTCGTCGTTCCCCGAGACGACGAGATCGGCAAATTCGTCAACGACAAGGACGTCGTGCGCTGCTGCACGAGCGAAGAGCTGGAGAAACTACTGGAGCGGTTTGCAACGCGTGACCTGCAGATCGACGCAGAGATCATGGCACCCAATAAGGGACACACGCCTCTAGGGGCGGCCATGTAAGTCGTTTCCCCACATGGGTGAAGTGAGGCTTGCAGTCGTTCCCTGACCAAAGTCGATGGATTCTGGTTTTGTGAATGGAAAGCTCCAAGCTCAAGCGGATTGGGGCCGCAAATCCGACGATCAAGATGATCCAGAAAACGTTTGATGATGTCCACAGTGTGCATGATGAAGAAGCAGAACTACTTGAGCGGTGCGTGTTGATCTGTCCTTCTTGAAACCATTGTAACCGTGAGTGCGCATACACTCACATGCCTTCTCACAGATTCCCAGAGATTGACCCTGTGTTTGAGAGTGGAGATGTTACCCCACTGAGCGAAGATGATCCGGCTTGTGCTTCGAGGAAGTGCGATCTGTGTGACGTCTCGTGGCCCGACGAGGCTGGAGCCAAGATGTACCAACACAAGCGCTTCGGAATCATCACCCATCAGGGATGCGCCCAGTTCACAGCGGATGTGCTCGCTCAGAACCCACAGATCACGACACGAGAGGCTATAGGAGGTGCTTCTGGATCAGTTCAGTTGAATCGTCCCGGCACGTTTCACGTCACCGTCCATCGAGCTGTAGATCTGCCTGGGCTTCAGCTACTAGGGACACAAGCACCTTACGCCAAGTTGTCGCTGCTACCGTGGAAGGAGCCCTCTCAGACAAAGCCAGCCGAGAACGGAGGCCGCACACCAATGTGGAAGAGCATGCACGACAACATGATGGCGTTTCCACACATGTACAACAGCACGATCACCCCCATTCCGCTTCTTGAAGTCGAGATTTGGAACTCAAATTACTTGGCAGATGATATGGTGGCTTGCACTCTGTTAGACATGACCCCACTACTCCGCTATCCCAACGTTGAAGTGAAGCGCTGGTTTACTCTTTCGTCAAGATCCCAGCCAGCGATCGCGCTGATGGCACACCCGCAGGGTCAACCACGAGTGCTACTTTCAATCAAATTTGTACCTCTGGAAGGAAAACACATTGCAGGCAACGAGCACAAGTTCCGTGTCCACCAGCTGAAGTCGGTCGGCTTAGCTATCCCAGTCTGCGCAGCATGTGACCGCGTTATTGTAAATGTGTTGAAAGGCGTGTGGGGATATCGATGTGAAATATGCGGCATCGATGTACATAAAGCTTGTATCATGAAAGCGGTCGCCAAGTGCGAGTGCAAACGACAGCGCAGCAATAGCAGTGTCCCAGACAATGGTCAAGTCGGGTCCGGCTCCGGCGGAACTCTCAATGGTTCCAACGAGGCATTGAGCGTTGATCCTGATGATGAGAAGCCCGCAGTTTGGATTACTAAACGAGGTGCGAAGTACAAGTTATTGAACGATGATGTAACCAACGAGGTTGGACGGTTGTTCATCAACATGGAGGGTATCCATTTGTGCACCAAGCAATGCCAGCCTACAGTGAACCTTCACGCGAAAAATATTTTTGAGGGAGACACATACTGTCGACTTCAAATCGAGAATGTAACCTACGAGACAAGCCCGGTTTTGAAGAGCGCAGACCCGATGTACATGGAACGAGTCTGCATCAAAATTCGACGCCGAAACGCCACGCTGAAGCTTGAGCTGATCGACTTCAACTCTGATGCTCCGATCGGTGAGCTGCAAGCACCCCTGTTCCAGCTCCTTCAACGCGAAGCAGATGACTTCGTGCACAAGAATCCGCTGATGAATAAAATTCGAGGTGTACTCTACAGCTTAAACCTCGAAGAAGATGGAAGCGAAGAGAGCTTGCCCTTTGCCGTTCCAACCCTCTCTCAATTCGATAGGTACGCATTGAAGGTGTCGGATAAGCGGTCCCAGACAAAAAGGCGAGTGGGGCACGCTCTTGTGAATTTAGTGTATTTGGAGAGCAAGAGAGACATGGTTCGATCTCGCCTTCAAGACGAGCTGGGGGCTGAAGAAATTGATGATTCAGAATTTAGCGTGGAGTCACTCAAGGCAACGATCGATCGACTCGGAAGAACAATTCGAAAGTTCCAATGGATCGAAGCAGAGTATCACGATATCATCGCATGGAAAAACAAGAAGAAGTCGTCTGTGTGCTTCACATTCTTCGTGGTGTCGTGTATCTGTGTGAATTTGGAGTACATCGGAGCGTATATTTTGTTCGGCGTCGGCATTTACATGCTGTATCAGCTCCATTTCCGACTTGAGGGGAAGTACGAAGAACGATGGATCGACTACATTGAATATGATCAGCAGTTAACTGATCGCCTCAAGTTACATCGACCAATTGCAGATCTATACGTCGCAGTTCATGATGCGAAGCTTTCCGATGCTACTGAGCAGCATCTGATGGCCTCTCAAGCACTTCTCAAGGATTTGGGTGGCTCGAAGCAAGTTATGTATGTTCGAGTCAAGTATCTTCCAAACGACAAGAACCGGTCCGAACTAAGTGGCGACACGATGTTGATCCCGTCTCCATTTAGTGAGGCGATTGTTGGTTGGACACACGGTGTTGAGAAGTCGAAATGCCCAACTTGGAAGAAGCCTCCTGCCGCATCAAATGTGGCAGGACAAACGCCACTTGCGCCTCCTGCCCAGAAACAGAAGAAGGAGTACCCATTTCGGAATTTCAGTGTGTCGTGGAAGCATAATGCTTCGGCGTGTCAGTGTGATCGGTGCACGACGTGGCGAGCAAACCGTGCGGAAGATGATTTCGGCGTCGTCCACGAAATGTGCGGAATCGATCACCATGCTCTCTACTTCCCGATACCTCAGGCTCGCAGGATGAATTTTTCGAGGCGAGAAGATGTTGTGCCTTGGCGCCTCTTCCCGGGCATGCTGCAGTTTGATCTGTGTCTTTCGCTTACGGGAGAGGCTCGAAGTGTCGCTGATCTTATCATTGCATCGGGTTGTATTCCACTCCGCGACTGCCGAACACAGGCTGACTCTACCCACGAGATGATCGTCCCTCTTACAGTGAAGTTTGCGCCAGGAAACGGCGGTATTCACATCCAATCGGATTGGAAAAACACGCAAGCGGAGAGTGGGGATACAGATGAACTGCATGTTCGCGTTGAACTGCGTGCCCCTGAAACGCGTTCAGGAATCGAGCGACGCATGAGCGATGATGCAGCTTCGACTGCAGTCAGAGAGAAGCGGTCATCGAGATTGGCGACACCATCGGAGCGAACGTACTCAGAGTTTGTTTGCGAAAGCCTGGTTGAGAAGGAGAAGCAAACAGTGATCGGTCAGCACATTTTCGACGCATTTGCAAAGGTAAAGGGCACCATCAAAGGGCTCCAGAATGAGATTGGGCAAGCTTGCGGCACTGTCGCTCGTGTCGAGAACTTGTTCAATTGGACGCATCCGTGGAAGTCGGGGCTTGTTTTTGTGGCAGTCGTTTGTGGCACAATTGTGATGTCGTTGATTCCAGGGCGATGGATTGTTCTCATGGCCGGCCTCACTGAATTTGGAGCGGTTTTCATGGAAGATCGCGCTCCAAGCAATCGACTGCGACAGTTCCTCTGGACGCTCTTGTCTTCGCTTCCGACTGATCAAGATTTGGTCGACGCCTACGATATGGAGAGAGAAAGTCATATGCGACAGAAGCAAGCAGAGAAGGAGAAGGAGGCGACTCGTGCTGTTTTGTTGCGCCATCACGCCCTTTGGGCTGGCATTGTTCAATCGAAAGGTGAAAATGAAAGGGCTTTCAAGGTGTGTACGGGATCGATAACTGTAACTGTAACTTGCCTCTCACGTGCTGTTCATGCGCAGTCTTTCTTCCTTGTGTATCGACCGTATCGATTCGTCCTCTGGAAGAGCGCAGAAGACGCCGAACAAGGCACACCACCACTCATGCAACTGCTTGTACGTCTCTCATGATCTTTTTGATTTCATCGCTGATTCATGAGACGCAACTGACATTGATATGTATCTGAAGTTCGAACGTATGGAGTCAATAATCCACAGCCACAAGATTGCCGAAAAATCATTCATCCTGCATGTCTTCGGCACAACGAGCGCTGGTGCGGACGGTAAGTGACCGGACTCATGCTTTTGGATCAACCGGTCAAGGTTTTCTTGATTATCATGGCGTTCTTTCCGCAGAGAAACGATCATTTGCTTTCGAAACTGAGGCTCAGAAGGACGAGTTACTGGACGTAATCCGTCGTAGCTGCGATGTCTTGTAGACTTGCCTCGCATACATTCTTCAGTCGAAACATATATTGCTTGTTAAAGATCTACCTCTTGAGGTGTTGAATTGAGAGCCAACTCTTCAAGCTGGTGGGAAGTTTTGTCCAATAAAGCCATCTCACGTAGTTCTGAGTCGATTGCCCTGATGTGCTCCATCAAAATCTGCATCCGTCCACGGCGATAAATGATCGCCACTCGGGTCCGTTCTGGTATTGTTTCATCATTCATGTCGCTCTCGTCGGAATCCATGGAGCAGTCAAACGCGTCGAATGCAGACACCAGGACACTCTTAAACCACGTGAGGGCTTCTGCGCGCGTTTCCACTTCACCATCTCGGACGGACTGGTTCTCTGCTGAGAACAGTCGAGCCGGGAACAACGCTGCGAGGGACGTCTGTTTGTCCAGTCGGATCGTCCTCTTAAACGGGAATCGTTTGCCCAGTAGTCTAGATGCGTCCGACGGCAAGGCAACATCCACGAAATCCCACTCGTTGTCTGTCAGCGCAAATCCGTAGTCGAGCAAGAGCTGAAAGTTGGGACGTCGGCCATAGCTGTTGAAGACTTCCATCCCTTGAGCATACGCGTTGCCTGCGGAAGGGTACAGTCGAAACATGCCGTTCCCGTCCACATCAAAGTCATACTTGGTGGCAACGTTGGCGTGGTTGAGGCAGTCAGCAAATGGAACAAGCGCTGTCCACGGCAGTCGGCGTCCGAACGTTCTCGCCTGAATCGTCTTCCACGCGAAACGAAAGCGCGCAAACGAGTACGACGACCGCGGAAATCGAGCCTGTTTCACCAAAGCGTAACATAGACGTCAACTACCGAGCAAAGGGCGGTCAAGAGAAGCTTCGTGACGAGAATACAAAGAACGAACCGGGTACTTGGCCTCCAGACGATGCATGATCCGCTCATAAAAGGTCGCGACTTCGTTGATTCGACGTTCTGCAGCATCTTCGAGAGTCCTGTCCCCGACAGTCATGTTCAGCAGCAAGACAAGGGGTCGCCTCGAAAGTCAACAAGCGTACCGGTCTCGAAGTTCTGCGCGTTCATCATCCGTCCAGTCCTGGACGTTGACGACTTCAGGAAGGATGAAAAGGTACGGTGCGTAGAAAGAAGTGTCGCCCTTGGCGAGCTCACGCGTCAGGAACAGCGCCAGCACTGGGTCGTCACGCGTAAACACGTCTCGATTCTCGTTGTAGACAGGTCCAAGCTCGGGGTCGCTCCAGCACGTCTCCTCCGATATCATCAGTGCGCGCGGGATGGAGAGAATGACCTCATTCGTTGCGATCGGTTCGAGAGCCGTCGCGCCTCGCAGCCCATTCGGAGTGGTCACTGGCCATTGTACTTTTGGGAATGAAGCGCCATGGTCGCAAAGCCACTGCATAAAAGACGACGATAGAGTCGTGTGAGCTCGTTCTTGCCGGCGAGATCGGTGCTCACCTCATTACCCGAAGAAAACGAGCTTCCGCCTGCTCGCGATCCATGGTTCTGACGTTGGCGCGATGGTGTCAAGGAAAATGTGGCTGCATCAAGCGTTGCACGAACGTACTATGTTGCTGCAGCGCGGTGTCTCGAATGTTGCACGACACTAAACCTTGCAGGTCGCACAAACCCTAGCGGAGAAAAACCCTAACGAAGTGGACACCGAAAAACCCTAACGAGCTCTTGCTTTTGAATTCGGGTACAGTACACACACACACAGCACTGGCAGAATCCGACACGAAGGCGGGAGGGAACGACACGACGCCAAGGATGAGTGTGAGTGCGCGATCTCCGCCACGACAGCCACAAGAGAACGCGCCCGATGCAGTGGCGTCGGAGCGCGTCTTCGCGGACCACCGGTTCTATCTCGCACGCACGCTGTCGGCCGCGCGACGCGACGAGCTGCGCGCGCTCATCCTGCAGCTCGGCGGTCAGGTCGTCGAGCAACTGGGTCCGCGCTGCGTCGAGATCGTCGAGCGCGAGCAGCTGCGTGCGGGACACGACTGGGTCGCCGCCGACTTCGTGACCGATGCCGCTGCGCGCGGTGCGCTGCCGAACGTGGTCGAGTATCTGGCGCCGATGGAGGTGTTGCCCATGTTCCCTGGTCAGCGGCGACAGCGGTACACAAAGGAAGAGGATGCTCACATGCTTCAGTTTCTCAAGGTTGGTTGGACAAGCATTGCAGGCAGAGAACGCTGTGTGGGTGTGAATTGATGTTGAGAACTTGGTGGGGTGCAGGACAACTACCCCAAGTACTACAGCCACACGAGCACCCCCATGCGCGTGTGGGAGGACGCAGCGAACCGACAGGTACGACATATACAGAGAAATGAGAGAGAAAGCGACTACAGTGTACTCATGAATGCGCGTGATGTGGTTAAAGGTGACAGCACATACGGCTCAAAGCATGCACGAGCACTGGCGAAAGAAGTTGGTCAAGTTGCCAGAGCGACAACGCTCGGAGATTATGGGGCTCCTGAAGGCGACAGCGAACGGACAGACACAGAAAGCGGCGCGTTCTCATCCGATGCCAGCAACGCAGACCGTCGCCCCGATCGCCTCGAAGCCGTCGTCGCCTGAGCACGTCATCATTAAAGCGGAGCCTCGATCTGCTAAACGGAGACAAGCATCTCCTGTTCGCTCTCGCTCTGCGTCGGCCACGCGTCGTGCCAAGCCAGCGGTCGATGATCATAACGATGAGATTGAAGGCCGTGCCCGCAAGCGCGTGAAGAAGGTGGCAGCGCTTGCCGACGCCACAAGCGCTGGTACGCCACCCCGACAACAACGTGTAGCGAAGGAGTCATCAAGACCGGTGGTGTCAACACCCCCGCAAGCTAAAGAGAAGCGAGCGCAAGCCAAACGCTCAACACCACCGAAGACGCCGCCAAGCTCAGCGGCGCGTCGGGCATCACGCGCGAGTTCGTCCCGGTCTCAAACGCCGAAGTCTCCCTCCCGATCCCTTGCAAAGACGCTGTTCCGATCGCCTGCGCGGGCCACAGATACGTCTTCTTCTCGAGGCAAAGCAACCACTCGAGCGCTGACCGTAGCTCCAACTGAGAGATCGCCAGCAGACACCCCGCAAAACGAGTCTGATCACGAAGCAACCGCTCCAGAGGGCGACTCTTTCACGTCCTACTGGGAAAAGGCAGTCACGGATCCGCGACAGCGGGAGGATCTGCAGCGCTTCTTCGTCGCTCGCCAAGAGGCAACACAACCAAACGGTGTCACCTCTGCTCAAGATCCGCAGACGCCAAGGGCTGATCGACCTCGCGCGTCCTCCGAGTCGGCTGCGACACCGTCGCACGCACCACCGTCGCACGCAACACCATCGCAGCCTCGGGAAAGTCGGCGCTCCTCGATCTCAACTCCAGCGCGACGACGTCAAAGCGATCCGGGTTTGGCTGCTCTGATCAACCGCATCAGCAGCCCGATGGTGCCCACGCCGTCGCGTGGTGACAAGTCCTCCGTCGTCCGCAAGACCGCGACGTTGCCGCAGATGAACCACGCGATCGCTCGACTCCAGGCGGCGACCGGACACTCGGAGCAAGCAGTCTGCAGTGCACTGTTCTGGGCGAGTGGCGTGCCCCGCGTCGCGCTCGACTTTCTGCGAGGTCGTCACGATGCCACGGCCCGAAGTCCGATCTGGTCGCAGCGCGATGACCAGATTCTCGCTGATCTGGTGCGGCCAGACGTCACGCTCGAGGAGGTCGCGCAGGCGAAGGAGCGTGGCGCCTTCCGCCTCATGAGTGTGGACCGCCGCGTGGAGGACATTCACCGGCGCATTCAGTTTTTGGTGTGAGCATGTGACGTCGTCAGTTCCGTATTGTAATGATGGGATTGTTGCGCTCATACTAAATCATCGGTCGCTCGTGTGTCGTCACTCTCTGCACTATCCGCTGCCTCGCTGACGGGCGTTCGTCCGCCGTAGTCAGGATTATCCGAGTCGGCGTCGAGATCGCTCGGCGTTTCGCCACCCGAACGAGTGGCGGTGGCTGCTTCGCCTTGCGTCGAGGCGACAATGTCACGCTCAGTCGACTGGGTGGATCGTTTCCTTGGAGGTGGCGCCGCAGGTGACCGGCCAGCGGTTTGCTGCCATCGTCGGAGCCACTCGTAGGTCTTGAGCCCGCGGAAGTACAGATTGGCATGGAAGGCCGCGAGCACGAGCATGCTAATCAACTGCAGCGCTGGCAGCACCGTGAGTACGCTCACGACGATCGTTCGGACCTGGTCTCGCGGGCGACAACGCACGATGGCGTAGATGTGGGCAGTCAACTGCGTGGCCATGAGCACGATGGAGCTCGCGAGAAGCGCGATAAAGAGCGCGTAGTTGCGCGACCCGATGCAGGTGTTGAGGTAGACACAGTGGTGGTCAAAGTCGGCGATGCACTTGCGACAGAAGCTGCAGTGTCGCGTGCCTCTGGAGACGACCGCGTCACACAGCGAACAGACCAGTCGACGTCGTGGCGTCGCGGATGGCGATGGGCGCCGTCGCGTGCGGACGCTGCTGCTCGAGCGAAGCGACGTGTCGATCGACGGAGCCGGTGGAGCAGCGCGTTGCTCTTTGATTGGCAGAGGCTGTGGCTGCTGTGTCTCTTGCTGGTGAAGTTGTTGGCGTCGCTGGAGCTCTTGTCGCTGCTGTCGTTGCGCCTGCCGGCCGAATAACTGCAGGATGCGCGGGATCGAGAAATGAGATCTGTTTCAAACGAGACGCAACAGCCATCAGCCATGATTCGATCCAGCGCACTGAACGATGCCCAGCGCCCTCGTCTCTCTCTATCTATCTATCTATCTCTCTATCTCTCACCGATAGGAACAGTGCGACCACCAGGAAGAGTTGCGCGCTCACGATGATCAGCGCCACGAGGCGGAGATGCGGAGCCTCGATCTCGTACATGCTGAACGCGAAGAAGATCGCGGTGCTCAGCAACGCTATCAGAACCGCCTGTGCATCGATACACACCACGCGTGCGTCAGCAAGCGATCCTCGCGCCGCCCATCAGCCATCATCTTCTTCTACGTACAACAACCTGGGCGCCCGCCCACGGCCGCTCACAGCCATGGCGCCGCACGCGATGGCGAGACCGCGACCGCGAGCGCGCGCGCTGCCGAGAGGTCATCGCTCGCTCGCGTCGATGGCGCTGCTGCGCTGGCGGAGAAGGACACGTCATGAGCGCGTCGCATCCGTTTCCTGCTTGTCCCTTGCAGCCCAATGGTACCGACCGATCCTGAGATGAGAATCTGATGCGAGCGACGCCTCAGAAATCAGACCGCGTACGTCCAAGCGGTGTGGGTGGGTTAACTTATGCGGGTTCGTACTTTACGGGAGATATATGGTACCTTGCCATATGCCCTGCCCCGACTGTGACAGGTGAATGCGTGCATGCCAGTCGCTTGCCGTCATTCCTCGTCATTGCCGTGACCTCTCGAGTCCCGTGGATGGATCGAGTGCTTCGAGCGACGGCTGTCTCCATGTCTGCGCGCTTCACGAGCCAGGAAAGCACCGAGTTGCTCGCGCACGGCACGCGCGCGCTCTTCCGCACGGGAACGCTTCTGCGCGATGTCCCGACGCCTTGCTACATCACGCCGACCATCGTCGGCACGGTGCCGCACGTCACGCCAGGTGGGCCGCGAGATGCTGCGAGCTACACACACCACGTGCGCTCACTGGAGATCTCTACGTGTGTACAGACAACCTCCACAAGCTGCCAGAGCTCAAGGCCAAGGTCGTGGACTTTGCCGACATGTACGTCACCTATCCAACGGGGCACTCGTCGCAAGAGCTCATTTTGCTCACTCGCGGTGTCTGTGACACAGTCACCCGGTGCTCGGCTTCCTCAAGCAAAAGCAGATCGCGCTGCGTGACTTTATGCAGCTGAAGGACACGCCACTCGTGCTCTCGGCGCGAGACTACATCAACGCGTCGAACCCGCCAAGCAGCAAGGCGGGCTTTGCGATCGCCACGTCCAAGGGCCGCCACACGGTCACGCCCGATGAGCTCATGGATGCCGCTGACCGCCTGCAGGCAGAGCTTGTCGTGCCGCTCGCGGATGAGGTCGCCTGCTCGTTTGGCAAGAACCGTCACCGCGCTGCGATGCAGGCGACGCTCGACTGGCTCGACGAGTGTATCGCCGCGAAGCGACCAACGCATGACGCCATGGTCTGCGGCGTCATCGTCGGTGGCACCGAGGAGCGCATGCGCCGCTACATGACTGAGGAGACGGTCAAGCGCAACGTCCACGCACTGATGATCAGCGGTCTCGACTCGTGCGAGGACAAGGAGAAGCGCCAGTCTCTCATCGACGCCGTCGTCGAGACGGCGCATGCGTCGGCTACACCGAACGCTGCTACGCTCCCTCGCGTGCTCACGGGTATCGGACACCCGCTGGACGTCGTCAGCGCTGTGGCGAGTGGTATTGACGCGATCGTGTCGCCGTTCCCGGCGACCGTCACGAACGCGCACTCGGCGCTGATCTTCTGGACGGGCTCCGAGACGGACGACGAGCGCGTGCGAGCAAGCGAGCGTGAGCGATCGGGCAGCGTGTTGCATCTCCGCGAGAAGCGCTTCGAGAAGGACTTTGGTCCGGTGCTCGCCGACTGCCAGTGCTACACGTGCCGCAACTTTACGCGCGCGTACATCCATCACCTGCTCAACGTGCGCGAGATGTTGGGCGACACGCTGCTGTACCTGCACAACGCCCACCACTACTTGCAGTTCTTCCGCGCCATGCGCGAGCGCATCGCGAGTGGCTCGTTCCTCGCGTTTGTGGAGACGTTCCGCGCCAAGTACGAGGAGCGTGAGTCGACGGCGCCGGAGCTGCCGGTGCCTCTCGCGATTGCTGAGCGACAAGAGAAGAAGGACGCGGAGAAAGCGGAGCGCATCCAGAAGCGCGTGGAGCAGGCAGCGGAGGCAGCCGCAGCCGCGAAGGCCAAGGCCAAAGCGGAAGCCGCAGCGGCGAAGTCCAGTGCTGACGACCAGGTGATGCAGTAGACGCAGACGACCAATCGATAGAGCGATAGAGTGTCAACAAGAAACGATTGTGCATGACCTACTGTCTCTAGCGCTCGCGCGCGTCGTGGTTGTTGTTGTTGCTGTTGTTGTTCCCGATCGAAATCGACGTGGACGAGCGAGCGAGTCGACCAGCGTGAGGCTTGACGGGCACAGACAGTTGCGGCTCGCGACTAGGCTTCTCTTTCTCTGGCACTGGCTTCGCTTTGGTCTGCGCCATTTTCTTAGCAATTACTGCAGCTGCTGCTGAAGCTGTTGCCGAGGGAGCTGGCGTGAGCCCATCCTCTCGACCTCTCGGAGACACGCCCGCGTTGTTACTGGTGCCGCCCCGTTTCAACAAATAGTCGAGTGTGATACCCTTCTTCTGCAGCGCTCGCTCGACTTGCGCGAGCTGCTCCGTCGCGTGACACAGTCGCTGCTCGAGCTTGCTCGTTCGGCTCTCGACTGCGTCCGCCGCAGCTTCTGCGATCTCCCGTAGCTCCGTCTCCTTCGCGAGACGCGCTTCCGCATCCAGTCGAGCGCGGTCAGCTGCGCGTCCAGCGTCCTTGAGCGTCAGCAGTCGCTCCTGAAGCTGCGCCATCGCAACCAACATATCGTCTCGCTTCTTCTCTTCGTCCCGGAGTCGGCGTTCGTGCTGTCCTGACTGCTGTGCCAGCTCGCCTTCGAGGTCAGTAACACGATCGCGCAGCGACTGGCACTCGGCTTGCATCGCGACAATCGCTTGCTGGCGCTCCAAGAGCTCGCGTCGATTAGCTTCCTCCTGGCGCACAAATGCCTGCTCACGCTGCTCCAGTTTTCGCTGCCATTCCTCTGCGACGCTCGATTGTTTCTCCTTCGCGCGGTCGACTTGTCGACGTAGCTTGACAGCATCTTCAACGTGGCGCTGGAACTCTTCGTTGCGCTTCGCGAGCTGCTCGTTTTCCTCTAGCAGTCGCTGTAGCTCCTCTTTTTTCTCTTTAGTCGCGCGCTGCAGCTTGCGCTTGGTGTCCTCCGTCGCTGCGCGTTGCTTCTTGAGCTCCTCTTGCAGCGCGCGAGCCTCGTGCTCACGTTGAAGCGTTTCCTGTCTGGCATACTCGATGTCCTTCTCCTTCTCTGCAACCTGACGCTGCCACTCAGTCTCCCGTTGTTGTGCTGCTGCCGTGGTCTCTTCGAGCGCCTGCTGAAGTCGAGTGACCTCCGTCTGCAGCTCCTTGCGCTTCGTCTTCTCTTTCGTGAGTTGCTTCTGCAAGTCCTCTTTCGTCGTGACTCCGCCAGGAGTAGGCGTCGTCGCGGCAGCCAACGTCGCCTTTCGCGTTTCAGAGCGCTGCTCCTCCTTCTCTTGGCGCATGAGCATGAGCTCCTTCTTGAGCTCTCGGGCTTCTTGTACCGCGCGCTTCATTGTCGCCTCGACGGCTTTTCTCGCTTCGATCTCAGACCGAAGGCGGCATTTCACAAGTCGCTGGTCACATTAGAAACATGCGCGATACGTTGATACGGCCATCATGCCTCGACATCTCAATCCGGGTCACCGCACTCTACCTCGATCTCTTCTTCTTGCAGCTTGCGCTCGTCCGAAGACAATCGAGTGGAAGCCATCGTGAGTGACCGCTGTCGCTCGCGTGACACGAAAGAAATGCTGAAGTGTTCACCTCACAAATATAACTGCAATCTGGCGCCGAGAGGAAATAGAGAGCGAGAGATCAATGCTGGCAAATGCAGCGATGGCGATGGCCGTTGCAGCACGTGTCAAGTCGCTCGCAGAGCTGTCTCTCGGTCAGGCGACCGGCCCAACAATCGTGTATCTAGATGTCGCGATCGGCGAGACGCCCCCGAGACGACTGCACATCGAGGCACGCTCACTCTGGATCGCTGAAATATCGTCTCCTCGACGCTAATGGTTTCTGTCATACCATAGCTCTTCGTTGACGAGCTGCCTGAGACGTGTGAGAACTTTCGGATGCTGTGTACTGGTGAGCGACGAGCAACACGCAACGAGCTGCAGTTCTATCAGTGTCGTCTGATCTCTCACATCTGCATCGATCAGGCGAGCGCAAGGGCAATGCAAAAGTGCGAGCACTATGGTACAAGCAGACACCGTTCCACCGCATCGTCCCAGGATTCATGATGCAGGGTGGAGACATCACGCATGGTTAGGAGGAGCATTGCACTGACGACTGTCGTCTTGAAGCGGGACGGAGGGGCTGATGTTATCAATATGGTCTAATGGGAAGGCAACGGAGCTGGTGGGGCATCCGTATACACGCGCACGTTTGATGACGAGGTAAGTGATCCGCAACAGCAGCAATTTGTTGCGTTGGCGGTGGTGACCTGACCCTGTGCATGCGTGATCTCAACATGAAGAGCTTCCTCTACAAGGTACTCCCAGTCCTCGAAGCGTCACTGCGAATGCTGCATCTGACCCCACGCCGTGCCCAGCACCAGATTGGCTCCGTGTCGATGGCGCATCAAAACAACAGCAACAAGTCCCAATTCTTCATCAGCTTCATTCCTGTACGTCTGACGAACTGTCCAACAGTTCCGTCGTCTTGCCTGCCCAGAGAAGCGCTCAGTGGGGGTTGTGTGTCTGCCACGCAGGCAAGTTGGTGCGACGGCAAACACGTCGTGTTTGGCCAAGTGCTCGCAGAGGATCTGACGCACCTGTCGGCGATCGAGGCCGTTGGGTCGCCGTCGGGTCTTCCGCTCGCTCGCGTGGTCGTCACCGACTGTGGGCAGCTCAGTGGAGATGGCTACACGCCAACAGCCAAGTCCAGTTGACCCCTGACCCCTGAACCTTTCGAGGCCATCGCAACAGCCAATCATTGGCACCCAAGTCATCTTCTTTATTTCCACCAATCACACCATGCCAGCTCAAATGAAGCCGACAATCACAATCATCAATATCGCATCTTTAAGTTTTGCAAATAATAGGCTTTTGAGCGAACTTTGTACATCTTTTCTTGTAACTTGAAACATGTTTGGTCACGAATATTTGGTTTGAAAAGGTACTACCATCACTCTCCATCGTGCACTGCTGCCCTGTCTCTCTTGCTTTCTTCCTTGCTTGCCAGCGTGTGATGCGTCATGCCACCACAACACCATCACACTATCTCTTTGACGCGGTGTCGCTCCGATTCCGATGATGGCCATGAATGGCGTGACGATGGCGCCTTTCGAGCGAGACGACGACGCAGCCGTCGACCTGCTCACGATGGACGACTTCCTGAGAGCGTCGTCCAGTTCTGATCTCGCGATCGCGCCGTCGAGCATGGTTCTCGATCCTGCGGTCAGCGACAGCGCCATGCACGCGCTTCTGCTGGACGACGACGCCGATGCGTTCATGGACGCCTTCGCGCCAGCCATGGATGGTGTCGTTGCAGTGGATGAACGCATCTTCGATGGATCGTACAGTCCAACCACCACAGACGACACGGACGTCGCCAGTAACGTGTCGACGCCTCCGCCGACCTCCGCAGTCGACGAGGACATGCTGTTCCACGAACCAACTCCCACGCCAGCATCCCCAGCGCTATCCACGCGCAGCAACACGACCTCATCAGCGACCGCCCCGGTATCACCCAGTCCCTCTGTCATCATCAAGTCTTCGCCAAACTCGTCGCCCGCAGCACCCAAGGCACCAACGGCGAATGCAATGCCCATCGTGCCGGTGGCTCCGCCATTCACGCCACCAGCGATGCTTCCTTTCGCATTTCCAGTCGCGTGCTTCCCGCAGCTGAATCTGAATCAAAAGAGACCTTTACCAGAAGTGCTCCCGACAGCAACATCCGCCATTGACGCGTCCCTCGCGAAGAAGTCCAAGAGGGAGATTCGACAAATGAAAAACCGCGAAAGCGCCAATCGTAGTCGTCTCCGGCGAAAGGCGCAGCTTAGTGAGATGTCGTTCGAAGTCGAGCAGCTCACCAACAAGCAACATGAGCTGGAGAACACAATTGCTGCACTGCGAGCCGAGAACAAGTCCCTGCACGATCAAAACACATTTTTGCGGTCGCTTGTCACGATGTACAGCGACCCGTCTCGAATGGTTCAGCTTCCTCCAGTCCCGCATCAAGCTTCAAGTTCGGTGTCTCTATCTGATCTTGAAAATGGTCAAGCTGCTGACGACACTACTGCTGCGCCGTCAGCCAAGAGAAAGAAGACAGTCGGAAGCACAACCGCCAAGTTCTCTGCCGCAAGCCTGGGGCTCTGCGCGTCGGTGTTTGGGCTCACAATTGTCACCGATGTCAATACTGGTGGAACGTCACAAGGAAACGTTCGCCGCACAGGTCGCATGCTTCATTCGCTACCGTCGTCGACTAACCCAAGTTGCTCGCCTACCTCCATTTATTCGACTTTCGAGTGGTTCTGGCACAATGTGTCGTCTAGCTGGACCTCTTTCACCGAGTCGGATCTCGCGTTCGGCGTGTTTCTCAACGTTATCTCCTTCGTGGTCATTCTCGCGCTTTATCACGTGTATCAGCGTCATTTCAGCTCGCATCCGAAGAAGAATACCAAGAGAGCCTTCCATTGGGAACCGGTCTCAACGAGAGTCGCTGATGCCTCCGACCGTCGATCTCCCTCTGGCACTCCTCGCAGACACGCGAAGCGTCGTAGCACCAGCTGGCAGGATGTTCGGATTCGCGATGGTGCCACATCTGGAATTCGAAATCTCGGGGCAACGCCACCCCCTCACGCCTCAAACGCACTGCCTCGCGTCCGTGTCTTCACCTGAGCTCCGACAAACGCAGACTCAGCGTAGCCTACAGCTCTTGTTACCCTGCCTCTACAATAGTGTCGTTTTAATTTATGATTTCATACCATTACGGTACTTCGAATTGGTCACACTTCATTTTCTGGCTCCTGCTTACTGTGGCGGCTTGCTCAGATCTGTGCGTTCTAATGTCCGCGCGAGATGTGCTAGTGCTCGAGACATAGCTTCACGCTCGCTTGTTCGAGACGACGTCGTCTTCATCGCCATGATGGCGCGCATCTCGGTGTCCTTGCTGTCTGGCTCCAGCTCGATAAATGCTGCCTCGGGGTAGTAGCGACGAATCTCCTCTTCGACTTCTTGCACTTCCTTCTCGACGAGGCGTGTCACGTCCTCCGCATACCTAAGAAGAAGAGCAGCAAGAATGAGTGGATGATGCTCCTGATTGAGGCCAGCAGCAACTAATCATGTACCAGGCAAGAATCAACGGGAGATCATTCTCGAGATCTTGAGCGTTCATGAAAACGGGCTTGTACATCTGCAGGAGGCTTGCAGCAAGGTACGTGCCATCGAAATCGACTTCAGCCTGTCATTAACAGTGTTTCTCGTCAGCCTCATTCATTCATTTCACCTCAAGACACAGCACTCGTTCTTACTTTGTAGCTGAACGTGGATGGTCCCACCCATTGTGACTGAACAGCGTAGACCGCATCGATGGACGGTCGTGCAAGCAAGAGCTCTCGAATGCCCTCTTCGATCTCCGGCTCGACCGACTGTCCCAATAAATACCGCTGGTTTAACCGGATCAGCGTCACCGCCACACCGCCTAGCAGCGCACCGATCGAGATACTAGCGAGGCTGTCCCACAGCGGGTTTCCTGTGATGTGGCTGGCGCCAATGCCGCATGCGGCGAGGATCACACCGGTACACGCCGAGAAATCCTCCAGTAGAACAGACATAATGAACGGGTCCTTGATGCGCTTGAGGTGCTCGTAGAAAGTAACGCCTGTGGGTTTCGTCGCAAGTACATCTTGCACCGCGCGCTTCAGGACCCACCCGTCAATCATGAACGATCCGCCGAGCACCGCCCAGACCTCCCACGACAGCGCCAGTTCTGTCGGTGGGCTTAGCAAAGTCTGAATACCATGAGTAATCGTGACCCCTGCGCCGAGCCAGAAGATCCCAAGCGCCGAGATGAGTGACCAGAAGTACGCAGCACGGCCGTATCCGTACTGGTGATGTTTGTCTGGGACGGCCGCAGATTGCCGTAGGCCGAGAATCAAGATCGCTTGATTTCCCGTGTCGACTAGCGAGTGAATCGCTTCCGACAGCATCGCGCTTGAGCCAGTCTTGAGCCAAGCGAGCGTCTTGAGCACCGTGATGGCCGTGTTGCCCGCCATGGCGCGAAGCACGACCTCCTTGGACGACGTGCGCGAGGGCTTCTTGCCGGGAAAGTAGGTCTTGTTGACGTCCTTGCGTGGTGGCGGCACCTTGGCGTCATACATCTCGAGAGACGCAAAGACACTTTCCATGTTGTCTGCTGGCTGCTTTTGCTCTTGTCGTTGCTTGGTCGTCATGTGCAGCAGCGCCGTCAGAAGCGTTTGGGATGGTCGAAGCAGCGCAGGTGGCAGCGCCAGTCGGGCGTCCACTCCCATCGAGGACCCTCGCAGCCGGATACTTGGCCCGACAGCCGCCGATGTGTGCAGCGTGCGCGGGTTCGTCCAAGATCGCAGTCCCGGCGCGTCCATCGCGACGACTCGCCGACGCACCACGGACGCCGGCCGCACACCCAGCAGCACGCGAAGGGCGGGTGACGACGCCATGGGCGTCGACGAAGAGACCGAGAGAGGGGGAGAGACAGAGAGAGAGAGAGAGCTCGCCCTCTCACTCTCTGGCACAATTGTGTGCTTGCTTCCACACACGGCCACTCGTCGATTGAGGAGGTGTGAGCGAGCGAGCTTGCAGCAGCAGTCCACCCACCCACGTCACCTGCATCATCAACGGACCCACCGTGAGTCCCATACCCAGTGTGGCACGCACCACATCAGATGAGATGCGGCTCCACTTTTTTTGGGACACGCCTTCTCAGGACGAGCGAGCGCTCGGTGTGTTGCTGTGGTCATGCGGCAAGCGAAAAGCTCCGCTCTCTTGCACCAACCACACTATTTCATCCACCCATCCATCCATCCATCTCTCTCTCTCTCTCTCTCTCTCTCTCTCTCTCTCTCTCTCTCTCTCTCTCTGTCTTATGGCGACGACCGGTCGCGCACGCCTCGTCGACTACTACGTTGAAGTCGGAGCCGAGTCCTGTGGTACGTTGGTTGGTTGATGGCTCTTGCTTTCTGTCGTGTGTCGCGGGCTCACGCATGGACTGCGTGTCTCTAGAGCCGTGCGAGGAAACCGCGTTCGAGTGCCTTGAGCGACGCATTCTCCACCGCCTCCCAGCAGCGGACCATCGCGACTTCCCGCTGCCCGACGGCGTCCCATTCGTACGTTGCGGTGACGCCTACCGACCAACGCACTCGGACCTCACATTCTTTTCTGGGCTGTCTCTTTCTTGTCATCGTCTCAGTTTTGCATTCCCGAGTGCCTCTCCGAGTGTGCGACATCGACACCGCCGGCGTTCGAGCGGCGGCCGACGTTCTTCTCCTTCTCGCTCACGGGTGGCGACGGCACACGTGCGTATGGCTTCGCGCTGCACGTCTTCCAGGAGGACGCGTCGACGGCGCTCTGGCGCCCACGCGTCTACTGCATCATATCGCACCACCCGTTCTTCACGCTCTTCAAGGAGCTCGTGAGCTGGATCCACCGCGAACGAACTGCAGCTGCCCACGAGTCTCACGTCGTGGATGCGATCCTCGCGGACGCCAGCGAGCGTCGCAACTGGTTTCTCTCGCCCCGGGGACAGCTATCGCAACCACTTGATGCTGTCTTGCCACTATCGCTGGCGCGCGCGCTATCCGAGGGCGCGACGCCTCGTTCTCTGGACGCCACGCGGCCTCGGACACCCGTGAAGAACGACAAGGCAGAGGAGGATTCAGAAGATGAGGATGAGGAGGAGGAGTTGACGCCGTCAAAGCGAGTACAACGAGGGCTCGCGCAACTCGTGCATCACGGTGTCGCGCCCTGCTCTGGTGGCGTGTTGGACGTCTGCGATCGTGGTCAGCGTGTGTTTCAGTACCACATGCACCGCAGCAATGTCACCCATCTCGACGACTACTGCTTCCAGGTGCTGTTCCAGTGCTTGAGCCTGCACAACGTCGTGCAGATCGTGAACTGCATGCTCCTCGAGCAACGCATCCTCATTCATTCCAATGTACGTCATCTCCTGATCACTTCCACGCGCGGTGCTGATGGCTCACTCCAAGGCGCGTCTGTAGCATCCGGGACTACTTACACCAGTGTGTGAAGCACTTTGTGCGTTGCTATTTCCCTTCACGTGGGAGCACGTGTACGTCCCGTTCCTTCCTGTCCGGCTCATCGAGTACCTTCAAGCGCCCGTGCCATACCTCATGGGCTTGCACACGAGCGCTCTCACGACGCGCGTCGGTGCCGAGATCTTTTCGTCGTGCGTCGTTGTCCACCTGGACAAGGACCGTGTCGTGACACCGATCAGTGTCGTGCGTCGCGACGATCATCCCGTTGACTTCGTGCTCGACCGATTGCCTGCGCGTGACGTTGACTTGCTCTTGCGCACTCTGACACCAGTCGTGCCGCAGCCAGTGTGCGCCGTCAGGACAGTATCTCCCAGTAGCCGGCGAGACGTGCGATGCAGTACGAGCGAGTCCAGCGAGGACGTGTTCCGATCCCACGAGGTGGAGCTCACATTTGGTGACGGGCCGGTAAGCAGATCCCCAACTTCTCACGAGGCGCTACGACTGCTATGATAACTAATGCTTTCGTCCTCTTGCCCAGCTCGGGATCACGTTCGAGTCCACGCACATGCGTCTACTTGCGGTGAGCAACTTTGAGCGAGGTGGAAAACCCGGTGCATCCGCTGTCGTCAAGTCACTGCCCCGACTGCACAATGGGCTGCCTGGTCCAGCCGAGCGCTCGGGGCTTGTTCGTCCTGGCAGCTTCTCCTCATCGCCATCAATGGGCAGTCGACGCTTGACATGTCATTTACCGAGACGATTGATCGCCTGCGCGTCGAAAAGCGACCAGTGCGGCTGCGTTTTCAGAACGCAGAGCTCCCACACGAAAACGCGAGTCGATTCGCCGAGCGTCTCCAGGCACTCTCGCTTGTCTCAGCGCTGCAAGTGGAGCATGCCAACGCCTGCCTGCCGTGGATTGATACGGTGCGAGGCGCGTTTGCCAACATGTTCACTTCTATTCTCCGCGACTATCAGCGTTTTATCTGCGTCGAGCACATTGATCGTCGTTAACGAAGGGTCAGTCGTGCAAGCAACGAGTGCTGCAACAATCAGCGAGTTTGCAGCGTCGAAGATCTTCGACTGTCTCGATCTCGGTGACGTTTGATAACGCATCCTTTTGCGAGGCCGCAGCAGTCTTAAGCCCCGAGTCCTCCGGCGCTGGCGTTCCGACCGTCCCGTCATTTCTCCGAGAGTTCACGCAGACGCAGTGCTTCGCTGGCTTTGTGAATGACAGCGTCATGGGTCGAGTGTCCCACACCGACGCATATCCCCAAATTGAGCTCTTCAAGCATTGCGTCCACCTGCACCATGAGCTTGGAGATAAGGCAACCAACGCAATCGCGCTGCTCTTTGAGCGAGATCTTCAAGCGATTGAAACGCAAGTGTTTGATCTGGGTGACACGACTCACATTCCTCCGCTGCCGACCGCGACAAGTGTCTCCGCATCCCCTGCCAAACGAGCCTCTGTCATGAGGCAGCTCGAGATGATGATTTGCGGTGCACATCCAGAGGACGTAACGCTTCCATCCGATTGCGGTCACTCGTTGCTTGAAACAGCGCTCACAGTCGAGCTGTACGATAGTGTTGACACGCCGTCCACTGTCACCACTTGCCGATCGCTGTCGTCGTCAGGCTCGATGAGTTCGCTCGCGGTTGACCAGGAAGATCTGGAAAGTGTCCCGTCGCCTGTGAAGAGGACCGCACACGACGGAGTGGAGGTTCCGGAGGTCGACGATGAGCTCCAGGTTCTCGCGACGCAGATGCTTCTTTTGTAGCGACAGGAATCCCTCGTAAACACTCATTAATTTATCTCCTTTCCAAATGTCACGGGCTTGGTGTGAGCGGCAACGGCAACGGAATCGGCTCCTCCTTCTCTGTTGGGGTCGATGGATGCTCCAGTC
Organism: Pythium insidiosum; assembly: GCA_022836835.1. NCBI lineage: Eukaryota > Oomycota > Peronosporomycetes > Pythiales > Pythiaceae > Pythium > Pythium insidiosum. The sequence goes on from JAKVDI010000011.1 coordinate 949,919, forward strand.
GCGGCGAATCCTTCTCTGGATAACGATCTGGAGTTCGCATCGCTGGAGCGGATTCAATTGCGTGTTGGCTCACTGCTTGTTGGAGCGGTGGTGGCAGCTGAGTTGACTGGTCGGCATCATGAAGCAGGGAGAGGTCCCCTACTTGATCTCGAGCGCTGGCGCCCGCCCCAGAGACCATCTCACCGCCTCGCTGAGGTTCGATAACTGGACTCACGTATTCGAGAATAATCGGGCTTTCAGGCTTCTCAATTGCGAGTTGCTCAGTATCTTCACACGGTTGGCATGGCGGCGAGTCGACCTCACTTTCGGCGTGTAAGCAGGAGCGCCCAGTTTCCTCACTTGATCCTATAACTGACTTCGAATCAGTGGCATCGGGTTTCGCAACAGTAGAAACTGCGATGGGATGATGTTGCTTCTTGGCTTCATGGGTGGGTATGACGCTATCAGCGACTTCTCGGCTCTTGGGCATCTCCTCAGGAGTTGCTTCATGCGCCAGTGCGTCACATTCGGTCGACTCTGTGATATTCTGCTCCAGTGATACGTTGCGTGATACCCCAACTTCTCGGTCCGAGACACCTTGATCGCTGGTATTGCCCTGCTTGTTCTCAGATGCTGAAATCGGCTCGTGCGGCAATGCACCACAGTCAGCCGACTCTGTGGTATTCTGCTCGAGTGATACCTCACACGATACCCCCATCTCTCGGTCCGAATCGTCTTGACTGATGGTGTTATCCTGCTTGTCTTCACGGACTGTGTTGCTCACCAGCGATGTCCCTTTCGTCTGTATATCTCGATTGCTGTCATCGCCTTGCTCCCTGTCGTTGATGGTGTTGAACACGGCAATGACGTTTCTTCGTTCATAACCTTGGTCGTAGTCGTCGTAGAGTTGGTGTCGACCTCAGGGGCAACGGGTGTGGGCATCAACCCACTCGAACCATCACGACTGCACGCATCGATTGAGTCTCCAGTCGCCACTTCAACTTCAGCGACATCTGCGTTCATCGAGACGAGCTCACCGCAATTACCTGACTGGCCAACTTCAACCAGAGAGACCTGAGAGCCCTCGGGTACTTTGATTGCGTGGGCCGGACACGCTGTTACCTGTTTTTCTTCGTTTGAAGTCAACTGGGGAATAGACTCAGATGCTTTCGCATTGGCTCCCAACGAATCGATCGGCGCACTGGCAGTCTCTCCGGGCGATGGAGAGTCATGTGCAGTCGATACAAGGGGTGCTCGCGACTCGGCTGTATCATTCGGATTTTCTTCCATTCCGCCTTCTTTTGACACCCCGTCTGCCAACATGGCCACACATCCCACTTCACACTTTCGATCACAAAGATCAGCAGTTGCCTCCATCATCTCGTCTCCTTCCGAGAGATCTTTGATCGAAGCAGGTAATCCAGCGTTGGTGTTGCTGTCTCGCATGCTTCCTTCGATTTGGTGATTCGAGATCAAATTGACACCGTCCCTATCTCGAGGCACCGGGGTTACTTCGTGGCCGATGGATTTCTGGTCGCAAGCATCTCGAGTTTGATCAGGGAGCTCGGTTGCCTTGTCCTGCCTCGATAAAACGGTCTCACCAAGCATTGGCGATGGAACATCTACGGTGGGTTTGACGTTAAGTGATTCCTTGGGTAGATCTTCAGCATTAACTTCTTCAGCACCATCACCGACTGGAGTTGCACCACTACCAGGAAATGGTGGTGATGACTCCGCGTTGGGGCTTGGAGCATCACATCCTCGTTTACCGTTCTCCTCCATAGACGGCTGATCCAGCTGTGACGGTCCAGGACCGAATGGAAGTGCACCCTCACAATCCCTCGATTCCTCTGGCGTCGGTCCACTTGGCTCGACCGAATCAGCGAGTCCCTGTTCACCGCGATCCTCTTTATCAGCATGACCTGTCTCATTCATCTGGGTCGCGTTTTCCGGTGCTATCGAGGTCGTCGACTTGCCTCGCTTCCGCGCTCGTTGAACACCCTGTTTGTTGCACAAGCGACCACAGCGTCAGAAGTTTCAGGATATATCATTGGTCGAACCCATGCCTGTCCTAATGACTCACCACGAACTCCACTTCGCCGTCGTCACCTGATGCTTGATAACGTGAGCTTTGATAACGCTTCCGTCGCCCAACAACAGTGGCAGAAGCAAGATCACGGCGCTTCTGCTTCTCTTGATATTTGTGCCACAGTCGTCCTGCTTGAAATCGCATAAAATCACGCTTGCAGAAGATCGTGACAGTCTGACTTTCGGTTCTCGGAGGAGGTGTCGGCGACTCTAACGCTGCCGTCAGTAGCAGCGCCTGTGTGCGAGGGGTTAGCGGTTCCCCAACAGCCACTGACACGCCACCATTCGGAGACACGCATTGAGCAGTCTGTGCAGCAGCAATGATCGAGACTTCTTGTTGTTTGCTTGCCTCATGTGAGCCTTCATCAGCTTGAACTGGCGGCACCGACTGACCACCACTCGAAGTCCGTGGACTGGAAGATGGCACAGCAGTATGCGTCGCATCGACCTTTTCATCAAGAAGAACCGTGGTCTTCGACCGATCGGACGCTTGCTCCTTCACGGGTCGACCAACGATCTGGTCGTACGTCACCCTCTTGGACATCAGCTGATCGAACAACTGCGCCGACGGGACAGTGAACATCGATGTTGTGGCTTCGTTCAAACTGATTGGTACATCACTCTCAGCTTTGTCACGCACGCTCTTGACAACACTTGGCTGTGGCTGTTGTCGTCCTATCTGAGAGACGTCACAGGGCCCCAGGTTACGTTGTGTCAGTTGGCGCTGCACGAGGAGAGCATGCTGAGCCATTTGGTCAAGCTGGGGTTGCTGGAGCTCACTGTCGCTGGTGTCGTCTGGAAACTTTCGCTTGAGGGTCTTTGCAGACTGTGTTCCCTGCGCTGTAGCTTTCTTTCGTCTGCGATCTGGTGCGATTGAGGCGATTGGGAGTAGCTCTGGATGATCAAACTCGAGTCGAACAGGCGCTGGCTGTTGTTTCTCTTTACGCTCTCGCTTCTTGGATCGTTTTTCGAGCTTCCGTCGCGTATTCTTTGATTGTTGTGGGTTCTGGGACGGTGTTGGACTACTATCGGGACGTCCCACGGACCTTCGCTGGTTGTGAGCTGGCTGTGTTGTGAGCAGTGCCTCTTGCGCCATGGCTGCTATAAGCAAGTCCATGTTCCCTTGTGCAATCTCGTGGTGCGAACGAGTGTCGGATGGAAAACGCGCTTTCATCGACGGCACAGTTGAGCTAGCGTCAGCAGCTTCTCTCAGCAGAACATTGTTTCCGACACGGTTGACTCCCAAGCCTTCGCGACGATTCCCACAATTGGCACTCTTGGCAGCACTTGCACCTCCATCTTCTGTTTTGGCGGCTCTCACTTTCGATGACTTGCCAGCTCCCGAGGTTGCGTTTTCAGTTCGAATTGAGTATGGTGGTTGAACTTGAGTATTGCTTCTCTCCGTGGTATCGTCACGACCGTTGAAAGAACTCGTGACCATCGTCGCTGCTTTTGAAGCATGATGATCATTTGGCCACAGTGCATCGCCAAAGCTGGTTGACTGGGCTGACGCGCCTGAGCGGTTCGCATGACTAACACACACACTTGGCATTGTCTGAGAAACAGTGGGGTGGGGCTGAGGGGGCTGCTGCGACTTGGAGCGCTGATCCCCCTTTCGATGAGCCCATGCAAAGGCTTGAAGAGGAACTGTCGGGCCTGCGTGCGGAAACGACGGGCGCATGCACCGCTGTTGTTGCTGCTCGTGATGCTGGTGGCCAGATGACTGACGTGCGTGAAACATCGCGTTCTGTGAATGGCCAGATGCAAGTCGCGGATCCACAACGATCAAGTCGGGTCGCCATTGGTACGTGGACGGCACAATTGAGCGTCCAGGCTGAACGACAACCGATCGACGTAGACAAGTATCGTTGGACCTTGCGATTGGCGCCGGTGCTGGTGCCAAGGGCAGTGGTTTACTCGCTTCGATGGGCGCAGCTGATGATCTGGTCGAGTCCTGCAGTGCTTTCTGCTTGCTCTGGCGCTTTCGTGGTTGCTGCGGCCTGCTTTGACGCGACTGAGCTTGACTGTCGCGACTCCGATTTGGCTGCTTCGACAGTTTCTTAGACGGCTGCTGGGGCATCTGGTTGTGATCTTGACGCTTCAGCTTCTGCCTCTGTTTCTGTTGGGTATCTTTCTGTTGCTGCAGTTGATCCGCTTGAAGCTGACGTTGCAGAGCATGCTGCTGCCGCATTTGCTGGTCATGTTGTTGCTGCGCTGCAAGCTGCTGCTGTTGCTGCTGCTGTTGCTGTTGCTGCGCAGTACACTGCTCTTGCTCCTGGGCTTGCTGTTGCCGCAAATGTAACTCCTGTTGTTGCTCTTGACTGTGTTGCTGCTGTAATAACTGCTGTTGCCGGATGTGGAGTGCGTGCCGCTGGGCTTGTTGCTGCTGAAAGAGATATTGGGCATGCTGCTGCTGCTGCTGCTGCTGCTGCGAAACGTATTGATCTTGGTGGCGATGCGTACTCAGTTGCTGTTGTCCATGCTGGCGTTGCTGTGCGTTCACCTGGTGATCCTGCTGTTTCTGCAATTGGTGTTGCTGAACCATGTTGAGATGCTGCTGTTGATCAACTAGCTGTTGCTGCTGGTGGGTGAGATTCTGCTGGATGAGTTGTTGCTGATACGATAGTTGTTGCGCTTGCTGTTGCTGGTAGAACTGAAGTCGCTCCTGTTGAAGCTTCACTTGAGCCTGGAATTGCTGTGACTGCGGCTGCTGTTGTCGTTTCATCTGCATGTGCTGTTGCTGGAGCTGCACGTGAGCTTGATGCTGTTGGTGCGTCACTTGCGGCAGCGACTGGTAGTGCTGTAGCTGAGCTTGCGCTTGAGGAAACTGATGCTGGTCCCGCAATGGGGCCTGCTTTTGCTGTTGCTGTTGCATGAACTGTAATGGATACTGCTGAGCCTGCTGCTGAATCTCTCCTTCAAGTTGTCGCTGAGTGTGATGCTGCTGAAACTGACGTTGCTGCTGCTGTTGATGCAGACTCTGCTGCTGTGATAGCATTTGATCTTGTGCAGATGGCCGATGGGCAGGTCCGCTTTGAATCGGGAGCGATGGGAGGCCGTTGTGATAAGCGTCCAGCGAGCTGAATTGCAGATGGCGAGCATGCTGGTTGCTGTCCAAGCTCTGCTGACCAAGGTGTGGACTCGACTGTGGAGAAGGCTGTCGCTGCGAAAGATGTTGCTGCTGCTGTCGGTTGAATTGCTGCGAGTACACAGCCTGCTGAAGTAGCAGCAACTGTTGCTGCTGGTGATTAGAGTGCTGGTGTTGCAGCTGTGCCCTGGTTGCGTCCAGACTGCGCGTATGCTGGAAAAGCCCACGGTCTGCACTGGTATTTGATCCTTGTGTCGGTAGTTGCAGACTCGCTGGCGTTAATCCTGCCGATGTACTGGCTGGAATCCCATGCGGCTGGTGGTGAGAAAGCGCTTGAAATGGAAACCCCGCGTTGCTGCTACCCCGCCCTGCAAGTCGCAATTCCTGGGGTGTCATGGGATTTGCTGGCTGCTGTATTGCGCCTTGTTGCGTTGGCGGCGTCCACAGTGCAGCGCTCACAGCGACAGTCGACGCAGTCTGTTGAGGCCATGGGGTCTGGCCAGACGCCGCCGCCGGCCAAGCGTCGACAGCACTAGAGCTGTTCATCGCCTGTCGAGGCTGATGAGGCTGATGTGGCAGCAGCTCTCTCCAGCCCAGCGTCATCGCCGACTCAACTGCCGAGCTCGGTAGCGTCGTGGCGCCGTGGCGACCCACCGTCGGCTCGTGATCCGCCCGCTCCATTCGCTCTTCCATGTCGAGGAAGAGCGCGCGAATCCGGATCACCCAAAACAAAACGAAAATTGACTCGTTACGAACAAGTGCATGATGAGTTTGTAACAGCTGCTGATGAGCTCTCTCTCTCTCTCTCTCTATGCCTGCTGCGGATCCGATTGGTCCTTGCTGAGCTCCTGAAGCGATCGCTGCGCGGAGCCACGGCGCAGCGGCTGCGGCTGCGAGTCGTGTGGGGCCCAGCCGATGAGGTAGATGACCTGGAACGTCGCTGGGACGGAGCCGTCGGGATTCGCGTACATGCTCTGGTAGATGGACGCAGCGGCGAGCAGCGACTCGCGGGTGACGGGGCGACCCTTCGACAGCACCGCGCCGTTCTCGCCCATGTTCTGAAGGTGTTCCATGAGCACAAACGCGTTCGGGTAATGCACCTCGATATAGTCTGTGTCAACTGCGATTCAGCATGCAGAAATCACGAGTCAGTCCCAGCCAAGCCGACATCGCATCGCACGATGACGTCCTCCGCTGGTTACCTGTGCACAGTGTGAAGCCAGCGCCTTGAAGCAAGTTGCCAGCGTCTGGAACGTTGGCGAACGGAGAAATATGCGGAGAGATTCCGCCTTGACGCTCTTGATCACCGAGAATGAAGGCACTCCTGCGGGTTCCACACACACAACAACCACAATTGCATCGAAACAGAACACTGCCTCGTGAGACGTCGCACACAACCGGTTGAATGCGTATGGAAACACACCGAAGCTCCTGTAGTGAGTCACCCCCAAGCATCGCAGCTAGGAAGACTCCATCAGGCTTCAGACAATCGCGGACCTGTGAAAATCATGGATTCGTCTTAGCAATCATCGTCAGACGTGTGCTCAATGAGAAAGACTTGCCTGCTTGAATGTGCTTGGAAGGTCATTCACCCAGTGCAGACTGAGTGAACTCATGACGAGATCGAAGTGGTTCGGAGGGAACGGAAGAAACTCCTCGTCGACGATGATATGCTTTGTTTGCACTGGATCACGGAAGAATCGAACGATGCGTGAGCGCACTGCTTCGACTCAATGGAAGAGATGAGATCAGTATAGAAAGTTACGTACACGCCGTGTTCATGTCTTCACGCTCCTCCTTCACGTCTCGGAGCAGTAGCTTTTCCGCGGAGTCGCATTGCAGCAGCGTCTCCACGCCACCCAGCCCGTCGTCAACGCTAAGATTCTTGTAGATGTGACCGCTGCCACATCCCAGATCTAGCGCCATCGGAAACGATCGATCGATGTCCTGCAACACGAAAGGCAGCACAACGTTTGGCACTTCGACCACGACTCTCGCTCGTGTTGCGAGATGACGGACCTCCAGACGATCAACGAGGCGACGCGCAACCTCATCTTTCAGGTATTCGAACTCGTCCCCGTTGGCTAAACGAGCGATGTTGTTCCGTTGCTGTCGCTTCACGGCTGTACGTGCGCGTCGTTAGCTCGATCTTGAAGGACAAGAGCTATTGTATTGATGCCAAACCTCGATCGAAAATGGTCATTGTCGACAGCGATCGCCGCAGCGCTCCCTTGCGGAAAGCTTGCACTGCCTGCATCTAGTGAACGCAGAGTGAGCGCAGCGGTCAGAGATGGACGTTAGAGAGAGAGAGAGAGAGAGAGAGAGAGAGATGGAAGCGAGCACTTGCTCACGCTCTCGCTCTTTTCAGATCGATCGCCCTACCATCATCATTGGATCGATCGCTTGCGATGGTCTGCGGTCAGAGATGCAACCGCACACGATGGCCCCAAATCACCCGATAAATTCGTGCTTTTCCAAGTTTTTATGTTTATAAAGAGTTAGACACACGAAAAAAACAGTCGCTACTCTCTCGTTCTCTCGCTTCCACTTATGGTCAAGAACTGCTGGTGCAAACCACAAGAAATGGGCAATCTTCACAGACGCGAAGCGCCTTGCAAAAGCCGAGAAGCGAGTGTGCAAGGGGTGTCTCAACCATCGCCGATTTAGCTCGACTAGTGCTTCTTGTTCTGGTTGTGCGAGCGCCATGGAGCGTTGTCGCTGAAGATCGGGATGAAGTTGTTGATCGCATCACGCTGCTTCTGCACGATACACTCGCAGATCCACACGATGTTGCGCACTTCCTGCTCCTTCAACTTGACATACGCGTAGAAGCATGCTACACATGATCGACAGCTTGCATCAGTCATCTCGGAAAACAACAGACTCATTGTGTGCACTATCTTACCAAAGTGCATCTGGCTCTGGAAGGCGAGTTCGCCCATCTGCACATCGCGCTCATAGAAAGCATCGTCGATCGACTTGTTGTCCACACCCTGGGACTGATGCACCTCCCAAATCTTGCGGTAGATGGGATACGGATCAAGTGCGGCGCCGAGCGACGATTCGTCACCTGCCTCTGCCAATCGCTCCGTCGCCTCAGGGTACAGGTAGCCAATGGATGGGTAGAGTGGCTTGCGGTCCGAGATACGCATGGCGGGCTCATTGAGAGGAGTACCGAACGAGTTCAGCGTGATGTTGATGGCCATTCGATCCGCACGCGCCTTCAAAATCTCGCCCATCATTGTCGCCGTGTCCCCACCAACTTTCTGCACTCACGTTAAAATCGTGTGAAATCGGATACGGATACACAAGGAAACAAGTCAGCTCACCTGGCAGAAGTTGTAGAAATCTTCAAGCCACAACTTCAGCATGCTGTTCTTGATAAGCTCCATCTGAACCTCTTCAAGCACGTTGCGGACCTCCGAAGTTCCGTCCATGCGGTCACCACTGGCGCTCTCTTCGAGGAACTGGCTGAAATATGTTCCTAACAGTACGCAGGGAGGCGATGATTAGCAAGATGCCCCAACGATCGAAACACGAGACGCAGGTTCTCACCGATTGGGGTATCGATCAACACGGTTTCGTAAAGGTCAGAATAGCCCTTGGAGTTAGGCTCGAACGCGCAAATACTGCGCATAATAGAGTCATCGAACTTGCCAAGCGGGTGGAGCTGTACGTATGTTCATAAGCTCATGAGCCAATCACGCTGTCATCAGATTTCTACAGTCGCACCTACCTGCGGAATGAGCTCATTCACGTCACGACCGTTGAGCGTGCCCTTCAAGAGCAGAATGACGTTGTCAATCATGTACTCGTATCTTCACAGGGTAGCAGCCGATCAGTGGTGAGAACGTTGACGTGTAGAGAGAAGTCGCTCAGCACTCACGTGATGTAGTCGAGAAACTGACCGAGCGGCTCGGCGGCTTGGGCACGCAGGAAGAGAAATTCCTGAACAAGCTTGTTCGTGGTTCCGGCTTGAATGAGCGACGGAGAGACGACTCCAGACTGGTGGTTGTCGAGTCCATCAAAAAGAAGGAGATTAATTCAGAATTAATCAGTTACCATTACCGTCGCCTTCGTTCACCGGGCGCGATCCAACACACCTCGTCCGCCATGAACTGATCATAGTCGGTCTCCTGAAGGTTCAGCTTCACGTCTACAAGACAGCACACAACCAGTGACGGCCCGTCGTCAGTCCACTCGACGTCACCACACATTCACGGCTTCCTCTCTGGCGCACCTTCGAGCGTCTCGCACTGCGTGAGGTGGTGGTAGTCCACGTCATCGAGGAAGCCTGAGCGGAAGCCCCGCACGAGGGCCTCGACGAAGCCGTGCTGGATGTTGAACGACGAGATATCACCGGCCGGGAGCACCATCTTGCAGTTCTGGGAGGGGGACTGTTGCTTGGTTTGTTGTCGTCGGCCGAGAAGAGCGAGATGCAGGCGAGGAGTGAGTGTCTGTTTCTTTGTCACCTCCGTGCGAGTGTCGGTTCTATTTCTCCTCCTTCCCCCACACACACAACAGCCAGCCGGAATGTCTCCACTTTTGGCACCAGAGACACGAAAGGACGGAAAACGTGCAAGCGAGATTGCCATTCTGCAACGTTATTATGCAATGTTGCAACATTGGAGTTGCATGGAGCCTTCTATTCGAGTCGACATCTTACGTTGCGACAATGTTGAGGAGACCATGGGCACCCTGCTTCTTGGGTGGAACGAGAATGGCCTTGCGCACCGTCTTGCCGTCGAGATGCTTCTGCACGGCCTTGGACGCGAGAGCGAGCGCGAGCACGTGGTCACGATCGCCCTGCAAGTCGACTGGGACCATCACCGTGTCCCGCGACTTTCCTTGGACCTGAAGAACGATCTTCACCTGCGCCTGGGCGAGAAGGCTGGGGTCGAATTGGGGCCACGCGCAATCATGCACATCCTGATCGGCAGCAGATCCCTCAGTCAGACCAGCGGCCTGCAGGCGCTCGAACATCTCCGATGCACTGTGAGGAGCCAGTGGCGCCAGCATTCTCACGAGCGCGTCAAGTGCGTTGTGATAGGCTCGAGATGAATTGAGTGCCTTGTGATCCGCGAGGAAGTTCGACAGCTTCATGAGCTCCGCAATCGCCACATTGAAGGACTGGTGACGATCTAGTGCCTCCGTGACACGCTTGATCGTGCCATGAAGGTTCAACTGCAACTCGTTGATCGCATCGCTGTCAGCGGTAGCTGGGGTCGTGTCCTTCGAGGCTGAGATTGCCTGATCAATGAGGTTCCAAATGCGCACAAGCCAACGTGATTGCCCAGCGAGATCCGCTTCATCCCATTCCAACTCGTGAGCGGGCGGCGCCTTGAAAAGCACCACGAGACGCGTCACGTCAGCTCCGTGCTTTGTACGAATGTGCTCGGGATCGACGCCGTTGTACTTGGATTTTGACATCTTCTCCCACACAGAGATGACCTCCTGACCCGTAGCGGCCTCGACGACACGACCCTTATCATCAACCTTGTACTCACCGGGCTTGAGGTATCGAAGCGTCCCTGGAGCCTTGTAAGTCTTGCCGAGAACCATACCCTGGGCGAGGAGTTGGGCAAACGGCTCATCCGTTGGGAGCATCTGCTCATCGTGAAGGAACTTGGTGATAAAGCGGGAGTACAATAGATGCAAAATAGCGTGCTCGATCCCGCCAACATACAGATCGACACCGCGTTGCTTCATCCACTTGGCCACGCTGTCAGTCGTAAACGGCGCGTCGGCGTTCCGCGCGTCGCAGTAACGCATGTAATACCACGAACTATCGACAAACGTGTCCAACGTGTCCGTATCTCGCTCTGCGTCGCCGCCGCACTTTGGACATGTGCACTTGCGCCACTCTTGCATTCGAGCCAACGGTGACTCGCCATCGCCACCCTTGAGGTCAGCTGCTTGATCTCCCCGAAGATCAGGGAGGCGAACAGGAAGTTCACTCTCCGGCACACCGACGGGGCCACACTTGGCGCAGTGAACGACAGGAACTGGGGTGCCCCAGTATCGCTGACGAGATACAAGCCAGTCTCGCAACCGGAACTGCGTCGTTTCTGCGCCTGTCTTGTTACGATAAAGCCACTCGTTGATTGCCTTGATAGCATCTTCAGACGTCATTCCCGAAAAATCGCCACTGTCCTGCAAGACACCGTATCCAGACTTGACAGGAGACGAGTTACCGGCACTCTCCACGTCACTCCCGTCATCGACAACACTCTTGATGGGGAGGTCGTGATGTGTTGCGAAGGCGTAGTCCCGCTCGTCGTGGGCTGGGACACCCATCACGACACCTGTACCATACTGAGGAAGAACATACTCGGCAAGGTAAATGGGAATCTGTCGCAGCATACCATCATTAAGCTCGATTGCATGCATAACCCAACGCATACAAGATGTTGCGTACCTTATCACCAGTGAGTGGATGGCGAGCGAACAGCCCCGTGAAGACACCATTGGTTGTCTCACCCTTTGTACGCTCGTCTTTCGTCAGCTTCTTCACGTGGCGCGAGTACTTCTCCACGTCATCACGATGAGCTGGTGGCACATGCTGCAACAGATCGTCTACGACAGGCGAATCCGGCGCAACCGACAGGAACGACACACCGAACAGCGTATCGACACGTGTGGTGAAAACGGGCAGAGGAATTCCTACGTCTTCCACCGAGTAGTCGACTCGGGAGCCCTTGGAGCGACCAATCCATGCTGCTTGCATCCTCTTGACCGCATCGGGCCAGTTCTCGAGCTGCAAAGACGATGACAAGACTCGGGCATGAGTGAAAGTGAGCATTGCACATGAGCCGCGATGGAGGTTGTCACCTTGTCAAGGTCATCGAGAAGTCGATCGCCGTAGTCCGTAATACGCAGGAACCATTGATTCAGGGAACGCTGCTCAACAATGGCACCCGAACGCCAAGATCGCCCTTCAGCATCGACCTTTATCCGAAGTTAGATGGATACAGGACGAGCTGGCGGACAGTAGGAGTCACAAACCTGTTCGTTGGCAAGGACAGTCTTGTCAATGGGATCCCAATTGACAAGCGCCTCCTTCCGGTATGCGAGACCACGGTCGAGAAGCTTAAGAAAAAGCCACTGGGTCCAGGCATAGTAGTCATCGGCACACGTGGTGACCTCGCGGTCCCAGTCGAAAACGATGCCAAGAGCTTTCAACTGCTCCTTTGCGCTTGCAATGTTCTTGACCGTCCAGTCGGCTGGCGAGATACCACGTTCGATAGCTGCATTTTCAGCGGGTAAACCAAAAGCGTCCCAGCCCATTGGATGAAGCACCTAATGTGGCAACACGGAATCAATGAATCTAGGTGTGATAACGCTCAATTGGTCCCGCCGTCGTACCTCGAAGCCTTGCATCGTCTTCAAGCGCGCAAGGCAATCGCTGATGGTGTACACGCGCACATGTCCAATGTGCAATTGGCCTACCCAGAAACACAGCCACGGTTGATATGCTACGTCTTGCGTAAGTCGCTCGAGAACCCATCACATACCTGAGGGGTACGGGAACATTGCGAGACAGTAGAACGTGGGCTTCGACGACCCAAGCGGGGCATCCTTCTTTGGCTCTGCCCATCGACGCTGCCATTTGGATTCAATTGCACCCCAGGAAGTGGTTGCATGGGCGCGTACGAGGCTTGCTTGTGCTCGGCGAGACACAGCTGCCGATCGCAGAGACAGACGGCGACCCAGCATCATGATCGTCATTGCGATCGCTGTTGGTGTCCTCAATCCAAGCTCGCCAGCCACACACAACAAGAACTGCAAACGTCTAAGTTCGGTGATAGCATGTCATCGCACTTATTCAAGAATCCGCAAAGAATTCGATCAATTCAAAAACGGATATTGAGTTGATGACGTATCCAACATTAAATGTTGTTGTTCTGAATTGTATGTAGTTAACAGCCTCCATTTTACGAGATGGAATCTTTCCATATTTCATGGGGATTAGGTTTGGCGTATGGTTCGATAAATTCACCGTTGCCAAAAAACCGGTTTTTGACGTGGGTTTGGCTGGCTTTCGTGTGACGTGTTGGCCCAAACCAAGTGTTGGGGCGGATGGAAGGATGGATCCTTCTACAGAAGGCAACACAGCAGCGTTCGATGATTGAAGTTCGCTTTGAACTGGCCCGCTGCGACCGTGCTCCTCGCGAGGGGACGCGCGATCTTTGCTCTCGCCTGTGAATTGGACGGCTACGAGGCCGCCGGTGCGTGAAGGGGCGGATCCTGATCCGCGTCAAACGAGTGGATCGACGTGGGCCGCTGGCTGAGCGGCGTGGTGTCGTGTGTGGGCCTCTCCCAACCCAGACCAAGGCTGGCGAGCGCTCGCTTCCCCTCCTCTCGTCGGGAGAAAAGATCGCAACCGCGTGCTCAAAGCGAAAACAAGCCAAGACCAGCGACACCATCGACGAAGGCAACGACATCGTTCGCGCTTCCTGCGAACGACAAGAAGCGGACCCGTAGAGGTAACTCGCCTGGTCTCGGCAGCAATCAAGAGAAATACAAGCGGCAAGGAGCACTTCAGCATCGAAGACAACTTCGCATCAAGGGACCTGGCTATTCATCGCGCTTGACCTGTTGTTTATCGCGTCTTGGTGGTTAGGCCGTGCGTCTGGTTGTCAGAGGAACTGACTGCGACTGGCGCGCACGCGTCTTCTACTTGGCGTCGACCTTCATTTCCGTGTGCTTTCATTTTCAAAGCAAAAAAAAAAAAAGCAACAAAAAGTCTAAAGCAATAAAAAAATTACGTGTGTGCATAGTGAACGTAGGAAAGGTTCATCGAAACAAGAAACAAGGAGATCAAGTCAAGAGAGTTCAAGAAATCAGGAAGCATGATGCATGTACATGATTTCAAGATGATGACGATGCCATTCCGTGGTCTGGTCGTGCTGTTTTTGGTGATGGTTGCCATTTGCATCAGGGCACCTATGGCTGGAGCCGGAAGTGTGAAGAGTTACTACACTGTCAAGCCGCCATCAAGTGTAAACTGCATGGATTTCTCTCCGCCGCCGAACGCAAAGTACTGGGATGCGATGGGTTACTGCTCGTCGTGTACAGCACAATTTGGCTGTGGATACTGCCATTCGACGTTGACGTGTGTTCCAGGGAATGATCTCGCGGCACACGACACGTTTTGTCCGGACTACTTTTACAAGACTGAAGAATGCCCTGTGAATCCACAATGTGACACTCTTCGAGACTGTAGTTCATGTGCAACGTCTGATCGATGTTCATGGTGCGCGTCTGAAAACAAGTGTGTGTCGGAAGAGGAAGGATATGGCTCAACATGTACCGCGCTTGTCAAAGAACTCCCATGCCCTGTTGAAATCGTGCCGAGTAAGTCCTTACTTTGTGGCTCGCTCTGTCTGGTCATGTGTCTAAATAATGTACCTGTTACTTGTCTTCGTGCAGAACATGTCATTCTCGGAGATCTCGTCGTTGGTCAAGAGAAGCCTGGTGTTGGCGGCTCGGTAGATGTTGGGGGATTCACCCCGGATGGTCGCCTCTACATCTTGAGGACAAATTCGTCGGGCACATACATTCACTCTGGTGGTGTCGTGAGCCTCCGAGCTGGCAACGATACAAGGTTTAACATGGCAGGCTTCGCGGTCAATATCACTGCTGGTGATGGTCTACATCCGAATCGAGGCAAAGGCGGCAATGTCTTCATCGCTGGAGGAGTTGGTCACGGTGTTGAGAACTTCGACAACTCTGTTTCTGGTGGTTCCGTCACACTTCAAGGTGGTGACTCACCTGCAGGCACAGGTGGTGATGTTAATTTACGAGGTGGAAGCGGAAATTCAACCGGAGGTTCGGTCCAAATCACGACCCAGAACGGGGGCGATGTTCGGATTATCACCAACCCGGGGCAGACCCAAGGCATCAGCGGTGGGATCACTTTATCAGTATCGTCGGCTCCTTCCTTAGCCGGTGATATACAACTCGTCGTGGGGAATACATCAGCATCGTCAGGGGGTAGTATCATTCTATCGAGTGGACAATCCGAGCAGGCAGAGGGTGGTAATATTTCGGCTGCGGCGGGAACAGGATCAGGTGTTGGCGGCTCTGTTCTGATTGTGACCGGGGCTACGAAGGGGGGCTCATCGGGGCGTATGTCGCTTCAAACTAGTCCCGCCGAGGGTGGAGATTCGAGTGGTGAACTGCTAGTCGGTACTGGTAAAACCAGCGCTGGTAAGAGCGGTCCTCTCGTGCTGTCGACGGGTGCCGCAACTCAAGGATCATCAGGCTCAATTATGGTGTCGGTCGGCCCGGGTGTTCTTCCCGGCAGAGCGATTGTATCAGGTGGAGATTCGACTGCGTCCGGAGGCACCGGGGGCTCTACCCGCATCTCTGCTGGATCTGGTTCCCATGTCGTTGAGTCTAACGGTGGAACTGCTCAACTAGCGGGTGGTTCGACATCAGGTCGCTCTCTTTCTTCAGTCGGTGGTGCTGTTAATGTCAGTGGTGGAGCGTCAGCTGGCGGCCCAGGCGGATCCATTCACCTGGAGAGTGGCAGCTCGGGGAATTACAAGTCAGGTGACATCGTCATTGCAACCGCAGCTTCAGGACTCAACGGTATGAGTGGTGGCATTACAGCGTCAACGATGTCGTCCTTCAAGCAATCCGGTGGTGTCACGCTAGCAACGGGTAATTCGACAGCAGATAGTGCTGGGTCGGTTACACTAAACAGTGGTAGTGCAAGTTCGGGCGTTGGTGGAAGCGTCCTCATCAAGACTGGTGCAAGTGCTTCATCTGATGGTGGATCGATTTCATTGCTGACAGGCACAAGCGAGAAGGGAAGATCAGGAAATGCATCGATAACAACCAGCTCCGTAACAAGTGGTTCAGGCTCAGGTGGTGTCGCGTTATCAACGGGGAATGCAACCTCTGGGGAAACTGGGCCAATTGTTCTTCAAACGGGCTCGACTGACAGTGGAATTGCCGGACAAGTGAGGCTCTCTACCGGGTCATCATCAAATGGGCAAGCAGGGTCGATGGTTCTCGCCACGGGAAACACCAGTGCTGACGGTAGTTCGGGCGGCTCGGTGAATATTTCAGCCGGACATGGACTTGCGACGAATGGTGGATTCGGGGGCTCTGTTCTAGTCACTGGTGGCGATGGTCAAGGCCAACACTCTCAAGAGCTAAAAGAAGGCGTGGGTGGAAGCGTGAAATTGAAAGGTGGTAAATCGGTCGACGGAGTTGGTGGAGCTGTCGAGCTAAGCGGTGGTACAAGCTCGTCCTCAACTGGTGGATCCATCAACGTGTTGAGTGGAGGCTCCGGTCAGTCGGCCTCCGGTTCGATCTCGCTGAATACAAGTACGTCTGAGGGAATGGGAGGATCTGGGTCTGTCTTGCTTGCGACTGGTTCTGGCCTTGGATCTTCAGGATCGCTTTCAGTCTTGACTGGCTCATCGTTGGGAGTGTCTGGTGACATTTCTCTCAAAGTCGGTACAAGCAGCTACTCCAGTGGGGGCGATGTCAACATCCTGGCTGGTGCCACTAGCGCCACCGGAGGGGTAGGGGGCACTGTTATCATCAATGGCGGTGCAGGTATCAGCGAAAACGCCGGAAACGGGGGCGACGGCGGGTCTGTCACTGTCGCTGGAGGTGACTCACATGGTCGGTCTGGCCGTGATTTGGGTGGCTCCCTCGTTGTTGGAGGTGGTAAAGCTGTTGAAGGCACGGGCGGAAATGCCGAACTCGTATCTGGCATGAGCAGTGAAAAATCAAGTGGTTCAGTGAAGTTGCATTCAGCGCATTCAGGAAAAACTGGCTCATCTGGAAGTTTGTCCATGTCAACTGGAGATAGTGCTCAAGGAGATTCAGGCTCGCTTCAGATATCGACAGGGGCAGCATGGAGCGGATCTGGTGGCTCAATTCTCATCAATATCGGTACCGGAGCTCAAAAAGATGGCGGTGATGTAGTGATTAATGCTGGAGCAACAGCAGCTCCCGGTCACGCCGGCGGCAAGGCGAAAATTCAAGGAGGACTGGGGTCCGATACTCATTCCGAAGATGGTGGGCGAGGTGGCGAAGTAGAACTGCGTGGTGGTGAGGCGCGTGGTCTCAACTCGCAGAATAATGGCGGTGACATCTTGCTCAATGGCGGTCCATCTGTGTATGGTTACGGTGGTACTGTCCAATTGTCATCTGGGGGGAGCTCCATGACGTCGAGCGGGTCGGTTGTTATTGCCACCCACGATTCAGGCATACAAGGCGTCAGTGGTCGTATTCTCGCAAGCACCGGCAAGACAACAGACGGGGACAGTGGATCCATGGAGTTAAACACTGGAGAAGCAACAAGAGGATCTGGCGGACATGTCGCGTTGAAAGTTGGGACTGGTGACCAATCGGAAGGTGGGCAGGCCACGATTTCAGCTGGAAACACGAGGGATGCTGCGACTGGTGGCTTCGTCTTTATTGCGTCGGGTGAGAGCGAGAAAACTACTAGCGGTGACATTACTTTGAAGACCCCAACCTCTGGTCCACAGGGGGCGAGCGGAGGGTTGTCATTCAGTTCAGGGAATGCACAGGCAGGCGGAAGTGGTGCTGTGTCAGTGACAACCGGGGCTGCTACGGGCGGGAACGGTGGTGACATCATTTTAGCTGTTGGTGCTGGCGATGCAACTGAAGGTGGAAATGTCCATGTCACTGCTGGAGAGTCATCTTCTCGAGCCGGCAAGGGAGGAAGTGTTACTGTCACTGGTGGTGAGGGGACCGACACTTTCTTCGGGAACGGCGGCGATGGGGGTGACGTGAAGACTTATGGCGGAGCATCTCAAGGCGGAAGCACATCTGACAAGGGTGGCGCAGCCGAAATCGAGGGTGGATTCTCACGAATGGGTCGTGGTGGTGAAGTTCGCGTGGGCTCTGGTTTCAGCGAGCAGACTTCAAGTGGATCTGTTACAATCAAGAGTGCAAACGCCGGTACTAAAGGGGGCACTGGATCAATCTACGCCACCACAGGAGATTCCAGTGCTGCTGACAGCGGTGAATTCAAAGTAGAGACTGGAACAGCTACGGGTGGTAAAGGTGGCTTCATTGAAGCGAAGGTTGGCCAAGGTCAGCGTTTCACTGGCGGTGATGTGTCACTTTCTGCTGGCACCACACTCGACAAAGCAAGCGGAGGCTCTGTATTTCTCACTACTGGTCGATCTGTGCAAACATCCAGTGGCGATGTGGTTGTTCAGACTCCCAACGCTGGCAACAATGGTGCATCTGGATCGATGGCGCTCACAACCGGAAAATCTACAGGTGCCGATTCTGGTAAAATGAGTTTTACGACGGGACAAGCATCTAAAGGCCACGGTGGGGATTTTCTCCTTGCCGTGGGTGTCGGTAACTCCGGCGCTGGTGGTGATGTCAACGTGTGCGCAGGAAATACCACAGGTAAGATGTCGATAACAACTATATGAGGTTGAGTATCAGTGGCTCACTTGATTCTGTCATGTGGATAGCCCTGGCGTCTCCGGGTGGGACAGTAACGATTAATGGTGGTTCTGGCCTTAATCCGTCGTCCACGAATGGAGGAGATGGTGGCGCAGTCAAGTTGCTGGCCGGTGCTGCGCTCGGGACCAACGACAAAAGGGACCCTGGAGGCCTTCTTCATATGGAAGGTGGGAGCGCAGCTGGGTCAACTGGTGGCAAAGTCGAGCTCTACAGTGGAGAAGGACAAGCTACATCAAGTGGTGACATGGAGATTCAGACCGCAAATTCTGGGACTGCCGGAGTTTCTGGTACAATGCTGGTGCAGACAGGCAACGCGACCGCAGGTGGCCCCAGCGGGTCGTTAAAACTCTCGACGGGGAACTCGAAAGGTGGAGCTGGCGGTGACATCGTTGCTTCGGTTGGCTTTGGCTACAAAGGTGATGGTGGGAACGTTCTCGTCAGTGCTGGTGAGACCCTAGCCTACGGATCTACGGGTGGTCAAGTTTCTGTGAATGGCGGTCTTGGAAGTAGCAACGTGAAAACTGGTGGTGGAAAAGGCGGCCCAGTAAGTCTTGTAGGTGGTCAAGCACTCGGTGGTGACTCTTCTGATATTGGTAAGCCGTACAGTGTCATGCATAATGTTTTCGGATACATTTAATTGATTTGGATGTGGTTTGTAGGCGGATCGATGACGCTCCGTGGTGGACAAGCAGCCTGGGGTACTGGTGGCAGTATCAATGTTGCTTCTGGGATGGGAGAGCGTACCAGCAGTGGCGACGTCAACGTGTCCACTGCCGTTTCAGGCTTCGGTGGTGTCAGTGGAAGCATGTTTATGTCCACGGGACCAAGTATCAGGGGTGACTCTGGCAAGTATACGCTTCGCACTGGTGCATCATTTCGAGGTAGAAGTGGTGACATTGACATGTCAGTGGGCCAAAGTCTGGCTGATAACGGTGGCGATGTTCGTGTCGCTGCCGGGTCGACTAGTGCCGTTGGAAAAAAGGGCGGCGACGTATCGGTGAGCTCTGGCTTCAGTTCTCAGATGGACAGCGGTTCTGTTGCATTGGTGACAAGCGACTCCGGCAGGATGGGTGTTAGCGGCAGCATCTCTTTGAAGACCGGTGTCGCGACTGCTAGCGACTCTGGAATGGTTCAACTATCAACAGGTCTTTCTCAGGCTGGACACGGTGGTGACATTCAAGCTCTCGTTGGTGTCGGAATGAAAGGTGATGGTGGAAACGTCGTCGTTCAAGCAGGCGAAGCCACTGCTGCTGCAGCGTCGGGTGGGAATGTAACTATCGGCGCCGGACCTGGAAGCAGTATCGATACGAAGGACGGCGGAAATGGCGGGTCGGTTTTGGTTTCTGGTGGTCGAGCAGACGGACTAAGCACGACAAGTGATCAAGGTGGGTCCGTTGAATTGTACGGTGGCTCCGCGTCTGGCTCGACGGGAGGATCAATTCGGTTGCTGTCGGGAAATGCGACACGATCATCTAGTGGCAATGTATCCTTAGCGACTGGTGACTCCACTCAACCCATGACGAAAACGACTGGTATCGTGAACATTACTACTGGGTCTTCAGTGAATGATAACGTCGGGTCCATCACCCTTCAAACTGGCCGTGCTACGGCTGGTACGAGTGGTGATGTGAACATCAGAGCTGGAAGTAGCGCACGTGGCGCAGCGAATGTGAACATCGCCGGAGGTCAAACTGCAGCTTCGAAAGGTGGATCTGTCTCCCTGACGACAGGTTTTTCCACACCTGGAACTAGTGGAGACGTTTCTATCAGCTCAAACCGCGGTGGAAGCGGTGGCGCCAGTGGCAGTATTTCTCTTTTTACCGGAGTCGCCCCGTCCGATTCATCTGGTGCTGTGAATGTTTCGTCCGGCTTCGCGCAGCGAGGGCAAGGTGGTGATGTATTCGTTGGCGTTGGACTCGGGACGACTGGAAAGGGTGGCAATTTGTTGTTCACTGCCGGTAACACGACTGACGCCAGTCGAGGTGGTGACGTTGCCTTGACCACTGGTCTGAGCAGTGCCACTTCGAGTGGCCATGCGATCCTGTCGACGGCAGACGGTGGTAGGTCGGGAACGTCTGGCAACTTTGTTGTCAAGACGGGTGAGTCAACAGGGTTTCCCGGGTCTGGAAACATCACCATTGGAAGTGGAAAAGCAACTCGCGGCGGAGGAGGAAACATTTCACTGATTGTTGGTGACGGCGCTGTTGGTGTCGGCGGAAGTGTAACATTGTCAGCAGGAAATTCGTCTGCCAGTTTTTCGGAAGGAGGATCAGTTACTCTTTCAGCTGGAGCTGGGACTAGCACCGACGACAAAAACGGTGGCAATGGTGGTTCCGTCCAACTGTTCGGTGGTGAATCTCGCGGTCGAAACCAAGATTTAGATGTCGGTGGTGATGTCATCATTGCAGGCGGAAACGCGTCAGTGTCAAATGGTGGATCTGTGACGGTATTGACCGGTAGCTCTGCCACTTCGACGAGCGGACAGATTTCATTAATCACTTCCGACAGCGGCCCAGCTGGAACAAGCGGACAAATGGCACTTCGAACTGGTGAGGCAAGTTCCGGAGGGTCTGGTTCTCTGGCACTTAGTTCTGGCGAATCTTTATCTGGGAGTGGTGGGTCCATTGAGTTACACGTTGGTGCTGGTGTTGGTTCTCGTGGCGGTGACGTTTCGGTTATGGCTGGAGATACAAGCTACTCCTCTGGGGGCGGCGGTAATGTTGAAATTGAGTCGGGTTTCAACGATGCTGGCCCGAGTGGTTCGATTCGGTTGTCAACGGCAACCGCTGCAGGATCGACCGGAGATGTAGTAATTGGATCCGGAGACACCGTCATGGGGCCTTCAGGATCTGTCAAGCTTGTGTCAGGAAACCATGCTGCATCAGAAGGAGGATTAGTGTCTGTTCGAGGAGGGGACTCATCTGCTCGAACAGGGTCCTCGGTGCTGTTGTCTGCAGGATCATCGTCGCAAGAGAAAAATGGATTTGGTGGTAACGTTTCTATTAACGCTGGTGACGGACTCGGTCAAGATCAAGGAGATGGTGGAAACGGTGGAAATGTGAATCTATCTGGGGGTGCTGGCTTCGGCGGGTCATCGTCTACCGATACCGGCGGTGATGTATTCATTTCGGGTGGTTCAGCTTCCGCTGCGACTGGTGGGTCTGTGATTCTCAGAAGTGGTAGCAATGCAGCTTCATCCAGTGGTGACATTCTTGTTCGCACGAATGACGCGCTAACCTCGGGATCAAGCGGCGGTGTCAACATTTCGACTGGTACTTCACTTGATTCGTCTGGTGGCGTTCACATTTTAAGCGGCTCAAGTCCCACGGGTGTCTCTGGAGAGGTGACTCTTCGTACAGGCGGGTCAATGTCGGGTAGCTCTGGAGATATCGAACTGTCGACGGGTAAATCAGCAACCGGACGGATTGGTTCTATCACTATTCGAACGAACGACGGCGTTACAGGTCAGGGCGGAAACTTGAACGTCGAACTCGGGAAGAATGCTGGAAACGTGAGCATGACGGCTGGCGAGGCAGATTCCTCTTCGGGGGGGGCAGTTCGTCTGTCGTCTGGGGGTTCCTCATCTGTGACGGGCAACGTCGATATTAGATCACATAATGCCACTGCGGTTGCGCGTAGTGGAGACGTGATCATATCGAGTGGAGGCTCTGAAAGTGGTGTCTCTGGTAGCGTGCAGATTGGTACTGCGAGTGCAGGAGCGACCAGTGGATCTATCACGCTCTCTGTTGGACAAGCTGGTCATGCAGACGGCGGGTCAGTGGCAGTAAAAGCTGGAACAGCCAGAGGAATGACCGGAAATGGAGGATCTGTGATGATCAACGGAGGTGACGGTGACTCCAGCGCTGCTGGAGATGTCGCAGTATCTGGTGGCTCTTCGGGATCCAAGGATGGCGGAATCATTCGTCTTCGTTCGGGATCTTCTGTCTCGGGATATAGCGGTGACGTGTTTGTAGCATCTGGAAACAGTTCAACCGGAGCGTCAGGAACTATCACGACAAAAACTGCCGATAGCACCAAGTCGAGCGGAAACGTTGTTGTTGAGAGCGGGTCAACATCTGGTCTGACGAAGTCTGGTGATATCGCGTTGAAAACAGGCACGGCAGCAACGGGAATTGCCGGATCGATCAACATCACAGTTGGTCGTGCAACGTCAGCTGGTGAAGGCGTCACCGTTGATGCTGGAACGACTGATAATGGCGTTGGTGGCCAACTCACGCTTGGCTCAGGTTCTGGAGTCTCCGGAGGTGCTGTTATCCTTCGCAGTGGTGCCGGCATTAGCAAAGGCAGTGGGGATGTCATTGTTGGGAGTCGCTCCCAAGGTATTGGGTCATCTGGATCAGTTCAGTTAGTTACTGGTTCAGGCCAAGCTGGACCGTCTGGTGATTTGAAACTTGGTTCTGGTGATTCATCTGAAGCTTCGGGATCCGTCCTTATCAACGTTGGGGACAGTGCAGGCACCTCGGTTGGTGATGTGTCCGTCAGTGGTGGTGCCTCAAGTTCTTTGACTGTTGATGGGGGAGCTGTGAACATCACATCAGGAATTGGTTTATCAAGCGGTTTCGTCAGCATCACATCAGCGGCGAGTGGTCAGACGGGAGGAATCATGCTCGAGAGTGGCAGTGCCACAGCTTCAAGCGGAGATGTGAAGGTTGCATCCGGCTCGACCGTGTCTGGAAATGCAGGAACTTTGTCGCTTCATGGTGGTGCCTCTTCTACTGGCACTGGTGGGAGTGTATCTGTTGTCGCCGGCAGTGGAGCTCGAGGTGGCGATATCAGTCTGCTGGGTGGAAATGGGAGCGGTGGCAAAATTACCATCGCGACCAATGCTTCGGACTCTTCAATCGACATCAAGGATATCAATGGCGGTGGTGTTCGCATTGATGGTCAAGGATCCGTCAGCATTGCAGCTTCCTCGACAGCCGCGATGCGCATTGACGCCGGTGATAACCTTAATGTCTCACTTCAGTCAGGTGAAATGGCAGTGTCACATGCGCAAACCTCGGTTCCTGGTCACACTGTCTGGAGATTGCAGTCGGATAAAATGGTGACTCACGTGCCCGCCCAGTTCACTGAAGTTACGTACCCATCCGATCGCCGCATCAAGACGGATATCAAGGATGTCGATGAAGATGAGATTCTCCAACGGATGCAGAAGTTGGAAATTAAACAGTATCGATATTCGGAGAAGTGGCGTGAAATACGCGGAATCGGTGATGTCCAAGTCCGCGGTGTGATAGCGCAACAAGTGGGTGAGATTTTCCCCGAGTATGTTACAGTCTCCAACTTTACGTTGCCGGAGAAGAACTTCACGTTCCAGCAATTCCATGAAGTGAATAAGCAGCAAATTGCGCTTGACCTCGTCGCTGCATTCCATGCTCAGCATCGCCGATTCAAGGTTGGTCCAAATACGCCATCCGCGAGTGGTGATGTTGACATCACCACAGCAGATGCAGGAGCATACGCTGACGCTGACGCTGACGGGCAAAGTGGTCATGTCCGGCTTCAGTCTGGATCTGCATCAGTTGGGTCCTCTGGAGACGTCTTTGTTGGAACTGGTGACGCCGATGGTCCCAGTGGATTGATTTCACTTCAGCCTGGAAACAGTAGTGACTCTACTGCAGGTGATGTTGTCGTCAATGGCGGAAGTAGCCAAGGGACCAGTGGAGGAAGTGTGCTGATCTCGAGCGGCCTTGGTGCAACATCAGGAAATGTCTCGTTTGGCACTGCGAACGCAAGAGGAAGCAGTGGCTCAGTTTCTGTACAAACTGGTGATGCGGGGAGTGATGCCTCGGGTTCTATTTCGCTGGAGACAGGAACGGGGTCGCTATCATCCAATTCACCAGTCATCCAGCTCTCCGCGCCGACGACAAGTGTCCTTGGATCTTTGAATGTGAATCGAGGGGATGCAGGTGATAACTACCGACGAGAAAGCAGCATGCAAAATAGCAACAAGAACCGATTCCCTCAAGACGTGGAGATTTTCTCTGGTGGTGGGGTCGAGCGTTCAGGCTTACTCCGTCTTGGCACTGCGCAAGCCAATGAAGGTGAAGCGGGATCAATATCAATCGGATCTGGAGACGCGTTCGAACACTCGGGTAACGTCTCAATTCACACTGGTGATGGACAGATGGTCGGTCAGATAAATCTGAATGGTGGAAACTCTCCTGAAAGCGGTGGGGAGGTTAACATCCAATCTGGACGAGGAGACCAATCAAGCGGTTCAGTGCAACTAGTCGCAGCCGACAGTGAAGGGTCC